>BSBN01000119.1:3029842-3635810 GCA_027924645.1 Cunninghamia lanceolata | reverse complement strand
CTGTTATATTTTTGTGATAAAATAGGATCATTTTATGTTCTCTCAACATTTGACCCACTTAATATCGACCATTTAAAAAAAATAGTATTTTATAAACTAGATTTCAAACACTAGTCTTCTTGTTAGATTATCACATCTTCTAATTTTGAGCATAGGCATCTTGGATTACTTGTTGATGTTTAGTTTCTTTTATTTTAGAAAAAAATGTCCATTTTTGACCCCCTTTCAGTCCCCAATTTTTATGCACTTACCCACATATTTGTACTATATGTTTTAATTCTATGTCCTCATATGTACCATGTTTATCACCTTGGTTTTGACATGTTCATTGCATTAGTGTATATACTATCTCATGTGTCATTTACATGCACATAAATAATTCCACATGGCATTAAGCCTAGTTAGGTGTCATAGTTAGTTAGAGTTCACTCACCTCTGCATGCGAGTCTTCAGGATGTTAAAATGCCAACAGTGTGAGTTGACTTCCATTCTTCTACATTGATTCTTCATGTCAATTCCTTCCTCTCTCGCTTATATATTGTACATATTTTTTTATGGTAAATACATTCATTGTGGCATATTATTCCATTCTCATGTTTAATTTCTTTGTAGGGTTTGCGAATGTTCATCTCTTACGGCCAACTAGTATCGACATTCTGTCCAGTTGATCCTACTATTCTCACATGGTATCAAAGCTTGTTCTGGTTTGAATGACGGTAGTAATTTGCATAGGTTTAATTTAAAATAGTGTATTGATGTATTGCATAAAAGTGGGAATTTGTATTTGTTTGTGTATTTGTGTGAAAGCCTATGTGCAAAGGAAGATTTATCTGATGGGGTCAACTCGTGACCTGTCTGAGCAGATTCAATCGATTAAAGGGTATTTGAAGGTAAATGACAGCCCAACCAAGGGCATTTGAAGCCTAATTTGTAATCTCAATCCATACACTAATGCCCATGGCATGCAGAAGGCTCACAACCTTGACCTACATGAATGAGCTCATGACTGAATGACATGGTTGATTAGCTTCCTTTCATTATAGAGCTCATGACTGAATAACATGGTTGTTGATGCATTTGGATATTCCCTAGGGTCATGATTGGTGAGTTGGTTTGATCAAACTAAGTCAAGTGTTTTGATCAAACTCATATTTTAAGGTTAAGATATTTCAAACAACAGGGTGTGTCAAAAATATCACTACTTTTCAACTTATGAATTGCAATGGAAGAAAATCAAATCTTTAAGTGTTTAATTTAATTTATTTTAACTTTCAAAGCAAGCATTTGATTTAACCTTTACCAAGAGGATTGGTATAACAAAAACTTGTATCTTTCAACAAGTGGATAGCAAGAAACATAGATTTACGTTTAAAAACATAGATTGTACTATATGGAGGTATTTTGATGGTATATTCTTTTTTCAACATGTTCGTGTACTCATTTTAGCTAAATAGTGCAATTACATTTGCATACAGTATTTGAGTATGATGGAGGTATTCATAATCCTTATGAAGTTGGTTTTTGGAAGCAAAGTAAGTTAGGTTTTCATGATTATTTCATGATGATATATCCTATAGAGTCAATTTGATTATTGTTCATTCACTTAAAGGGTCATGCCATTATGATTACTTGAAGGGTCTTGTTTGCTAGAAGGGTCTTGTTTGCTAGAAGGGTCATGCCATTATGTCCTTTGGAGTCAACTTGATGATAGTTCTCATTTGTCTTGTAGGCACTAACATTTTGAAGGTTTCATAGTACCAATGGTGGCACGATTGGCAAAAATATCATCTATCAGGCTCGGGACTTGCCATGGTTCTTCATGCATCATAGTGATAGGGATTCCTTCAAAGACTATTTCATCATGTTACATAATGGTTTCATTCATGGAAACCATCGTTACAAATTATACATCAAACTTATCTTTGCATCATGAAATCATACAAGGATCTTATTCCAAACAGGCTTTGTCATATCCTATGAGGAGATTAAGACCATAATATCATTATGTTACTATGAGTTTTAATGACAAAGATTCCATCTTACAAACCATAATTTGTTTCTTAAGTTTTGGTGCTAAAAATTGATGGCAGTGGTAAGGGAAGCCCTAATTGATGCCCTACAACACATTGCATCAAGTGAGAACAAAGGTTTATAGTACTGAATTTTCATCTACTAGAAAGGCATTAGTACTAAATTTTTACATTTGACATCTCTCGGGGCCAAACAGAAGGTCCCAACATGTCCGAGTGGGTGGGTAAATTCTAAGGGAGATATATTTTCCATGGTGAAGCGTCCTGGTCATTCTCAGCCCCACATTGGATGGAGACAATCTCTCAAGAGCCCTAAGACAAAAAAGGTGTCAAACTTTTGACTGACTGTTCTGTCAAACTGTGACACCTAGAAACATCTTCTTTGCATATATAGGTGTATTCCAGGTCCACCTAAAATACCTACCTTAGTTTTCTAAATCAAATTTGTTTTCTTGTGGTGGTAAGGAACACATTGTTCCAGAATGCTTTAGTTTCATGTAATGGAAAGGTGCTACAAGTGAAATTTTGCATTCCACTCCTTGTGGGGCCCAATGGACTATACCAAAACATTAGGGTGGGTGGGTAACACTAGGGGAGGTCTCTTTTTGTGTGCCAAGTGTCCCAGATATTTCGAGCTGCAGGCTACTAACAAAGTCAGGTGAGATCCGTGAGAGCAAAAAATTGCCAAACTTTGACAAAGTGGTTCTCAGAATTTGTGGTACCTAGGAATGTTATGTTTGGACCTACAGGTGTATTTGGGGTCCATCCACAATAACCTCTCTTATTTTTTGTTAACTCCAATCCGTTTGACCATGCCAAAATTAAATGCATTCTTGCAAAATGCATCAGTAGCATTCAACACAACCTTGCCAAGAACCATATTATTTGTTCTTCTCATCATGGCGCTTAATGGACTACACCAACACATCAAGCTGGCTGGGTAAATTCTAGGGGAGGTCTATTTGCATGCGCCAAGTGCCCCAGATGTTCTAGTCTGCAGGCTATCGACAAAGTCACTTGAGATCCCTAAGAGCAAAAACCTACCAAACTTTGATAGAGTGTTTATCAAAATTTGTGGCACCTGGGAATGTTCTATTTGGACCTATAGGTGCACATGGGGTCCATCCACAATAACCTCTCTTGTTTTTTGTCAACACTAATCCATTTGACCGTGCTGAAATTAAACGCATTCTTGCAAAATGCTTCAGTGGCATTCAACACAACCTTACTAGGAGCCACATTTTTCATTCTTCTTGTCATGGGGCCCAACAAACTATGCTAAGACATCAGGTTGGGTGGATAAATGCTAGGGGAGGTCTCTTATCATGTGCCAAGTGCCCAAGATGTTCTGTGTTGCCGGCTATCGATAAAGTCCATAAATGTGACGTTGTCAATACCCTACAACTTGAAACATTTGGGGCACTTGGTGCATGAAAGGAGACCTCACCTAGTGTTTAACCACCCACTCTGACATGTTGGTGTAGCCCATTGGGCCCCAAGATGAGCAGATAAAAAAGTGGCTCCTGGCAAGGTTTTGTTCAATGCCATTGAAGCATTTCGTAAGAATGTGTTTAATTTTGGCATGGCCAAAAGGGTTGGAGGTGACCAAATATGAGAGAGGTTATTATGAAAGAACCCCACATTCACCTCTATGTTTGAATGGAACATTCCCATGTGCCATGAATTCTGAGAACCACTCTGTCAAAGTTTGGTTGTTTTTTGCTCTGAGGGATCTTAAGTGACTTTGTTTGTAGCCTGCAAATTAGAATGTCTGGGGCACTTGGCACATGAAAATAGACCTCCCCTATCATTCACCCACCTATACCAACATTTTTGCATAGTCCATTGGGCCCCATGATGAGAAGAAAAAAAAATGTTGCTCATGATAAGGTTGTGTTGAATGCCATTGAAGAATTTTGAAAGAATGCATTTAATTTCGACATGGTCAAACAAATTGGAGTTAAGAAAAACTGAGAGAGGTTATTATGAAAGGACCCCACATGCACTTGTAGTTTTGAATGGAACATTCACAAGTGCCATGAATTCTGAGAACTGCTCCATCAAAGTTTGGCAGTTTTTTGCTCTCACAAATCTCAAGTGACTTTGCTTGTAGCCTGCAGCCTGGAACATTTGGGGCACTTGGTGCATGAAAAGAGACCTCTCGTAGCATTTACCTGCCCACCCTAACATGTTGGCATAGTTTGTTGGGCCCCACAAGGTGTGGAATGCAAAATTTCACTCCTAGCACCTTTCCAATGCATGAAACTGAAGCATTTTGGAATAATGTGTTCCTTGCCACCACAAGAAAACAAAATTGATTTAAAAAAGAGTGAGTTAGGTATTTTTAGGTGGACTTGACATCCACCTATACATGTAAAGAGGATGTTCCTAGGTGTCACAGTTTGACGAAACAGTCAGTCCAAAGTTTGACACCTTTTTTGTCTTAGGGCTCTTAAGAGACTGTCTTCATCCAATGTAGGGCCGAGAATGACCAGGAGGCTTCACCACCAAAAAGACACCTCCCCTAGAATTTACCTTCCCACTAGGATGTGTTGGTGCCATCCATTTGGCCCCAAGAGATGCTGAATACAAAAATTTAGTCCTAGCACCTTTCTAGTACATTGGTGACTAATGTAGGTGCATAGAATGTCAGTAAGAATTCCATCTTTTGTTTCAAATTATAGAAGGAATTGGCATAAAGAACACGATTACAAATTACAAGTTCCATGAATAATTTGTTTGAAAATAACCATTATTATTTTATGTCCAAAATGAACACCACCACTAATAAAAGAACCACTCACCTAAGTCAATGCATGTTTTGGGGTGTTGTATCACATATATACTTGTTGTTAAGCACATATATAACTTGTAGTGGTTTATTGTCACATGTTTTAAGACATGTATGTGAAGATTAAAACATAGTTTATCCATTTGCATGAGAAAGTAATGGATATAACATGTATTGATGGCATACGCAACACTACTACATATTCCTAAGTGTTGTAAATATGCATCTTCTTATTTCATCATGTTATACTTCATTGTAGCATGAATCACTTGTTGTAAGCATGGACAATTATAGCATCTTATGCACATCACAAATGAAAGAATACAATTATTGCAAGATGTGCACAAAATAGATTTTTTGATAAGGCTTGGAAAAAACTTTCAAGCAAATGTAATTGGTGGGTGTAAATCTAAATTCCACAACCTTATCCACCATCCTCCTTGCCTATGCCAAAATGGGATCTTCAGAATAGGGTATAGACAACCATCAAAGCATAAAGGATACATGAATTTGGTCAGATGTTGTATTTGTATCTATCCTTGTAGACATGTATGCAAAGTGTCGAAGCATAGACAAGGCATGTGAATAGTTTGGCATGACACCTCAAAGAGATGTCATCTCATGGAATACAATTATTGCATGATATGCAAAAAATAGATTTTTGAAAAGGCTTTATAAACTTTCAAGAAAATGCAATTGGCATGTGTAAAACCAAATTCCATAACCTTTACAAGCATCCTCCCTACCTGTGCCAAATTAGGATCTTTGGAATAGAGTATGGATAGCCATGAAAGAATAAAGGATAAAGGAATTGTGACATCTATGTTGTAGTTGTAAATACCCTAGGAGACATGTATGCAAAGTGTAGAAGCATAGACAAGGGACATGAACTGTTTGACATGATTCCTCAAAGAAATGTTGTCTCATGTAATGCAATGATTGCAAGATATGCACAAAATGGATTTTCCAAAAAGGCTTTAGAAACTTTCATAAAAATGCAATTGGCAGGTGTTAATCCAAATTCCACAACCTTATCCACCATGCTCCTTGTCTATGCGAAAATGGGATCTTCCAAACATGGTATAGACAACCATCAAAGCATAAAGGGTAAAGGAATTTTGTCAGATGTTGTATTTACAGCTTCCCTTGTAGACATGTATGCAAAATGTGGAACCATAGACAAGTCATGTGAATAGCTTGGCATGACACCTCAAAGAGATGCCATCTCATGGAATGCAATGATTGCATGATATGCAAAAATGGATTTTTTGAAAAGGCTTTATAAACTTTCAAGCAAATGCAATTGGCACGTGTAAAACCAAGTTCCACAACCTTTGCAAGCTTCCTCCCTGCCTGTGCCAAATTAGGATCTTTGGAACAGGGTATGGACAACCATGAAAGAATACAGGATAAAGTAATTTTGACAGATGTTGTAGTTGCAACTGCCCTAGGAGACATGTATGTAAAGTTTGGAAGTATAGACAAGGCACATGAACTATTTGACATGATGCCTTAAAGAAATGTTTTCTCATGGAATGCAATGATTGCAAGATATGCACAAAATGGATTTTTCAATAAGGCTTTAGAAACTTTCAAGCAAAGGCAATTGGCATGTGTAATTCTAAAATCCACAACCTTATCCACCATCCTCTGTACCTATGCCAAAATGGGATCTTTAGAATAGGCTATAGATAACCATCAAAGCAGAAAGGATCATATACAATTTTGTTAGATGTTGTATTTGTAGTTGCGCTTGTAGACATGTATGCAAAGTGTGGAAGCATAGACAAGGTATTTGAACAGTTTGGCATGAAACCTTAAAGAAATACAATCGCATGGAATGTAATGATTGCACGATATGTAGAAAATGGATTTTTTGAAAAGGCTTTATAAACTTTCAATAAAGTGCAATTAGCACATGTAAAACCAAATTCCATAACCTTTGCAAGCATCTTCCCTGCCTATGCCAAATTAAGATATTTGGAATAGGGTATGGACAACCATGAAAGAGTAAAGGATAAAGGAATTTTGATAGATGTTGTAGTTGCAACTACCCTAGGAGACATGTATGCAAAGTGTGGAAGCACAGACAAGGCACATGAACTATTTGATATGATGCCTCAAAAAAATGTTGTCTCATGAAATAAAATGATTGTAAGATATGAACAAGATGGATTTTTTCAAAAAGGATTTAGAAACATTCAAGAAAATGTAAAAAATAAACTTTCAAGCAAATGCAATTGGTGGGTGTAAATACAAGTTCCACAACCTTATCCACCATTCTCCTTGCCTATACCAAAATGGAATCTTCAGAATAGGGAATAGACAACCATCAAAGCATAAAGGATATATGAATTTGTCACATGTTGTATTTGTAGCTACCCTTGTAGACATGTATGCAAAGTGTGCAAGCATAGACAAGGCCTGTGAATAGTTTGACATGAGACCTCAAAGAGATGCCATCTCATAGAATGCAATGATTGCACAATATGCATAAAATTGATTTTTTGAAAAGGCTTTATATAGTTTCAAGCAAATATAATTAGCACGTGTAAAACCAAATTCTATAACCTTTGCAACCATCATTCCGCCTCTGCCAAATTAGGATATTTGGAATAGGGTATGGACAACCATGAAAGAATAAAGGATAGAAGAATTTTGACAGATGTTGTAGTTGCAACTACCCTAGGAGACATGTATGCAAAGTGTGGAAGCATAAACAAGACACATGAACTATTTGACATGATGCCTCAAAGAGATGTTGTGTCATGGAATGTAATGATTGCAAGATATTTACAAAACATATTTTTTCAAAAAGGCTTTAGAAACTTTCAAGAAAATGCAATTGGAGGGTGTAAAGCCAAATTCCACAACCTGAGCCAACATCATCCTTATCTATGCCCAAATGGGATTTTTGAAATAGGGTATGGACATCCATCAAATCTTAAAGGATATGGGAATTTTGATAGATGTAGTTGCAAATGCCCTAGGAGACATGTATTCAAAATGTGGAAGCATAGACAAGGCACATGAACTATTTGACATGATGCCTCAAAGAACTGTTGTCTCATGGAATGTAATGATTGCAAGATATGCACAAAATGGATTTTTTCAACAAGGCTTTAGAAACTTTCAAGAAAATAGAATTGGTGAGTGTATATCCAAATTCCACAACCTTATCCACCGCCCTCTGTGCCTATGCCAAAATGGGTTCTTTGGAACAGGTTATAGACAACCATCCAAGCATAAAGGATATATGAATTTTGTCACATGTTGTATTTACAGCTACCCTTGTAGACATGTATGGAAAGTGTGGAAGCATAGACAAGGCATGTGAATGGTTTGGAATGACACCTCAAAGAGATGCCATCTCATGGAATGCAATGATTGCACGAGATGCAGAAAATGGATTTTTGGAAAAGACTTTATAAACTTTCAAGCAAATGCAATTGACACGTATAAAACCAAATTCCATAACCTTTGCAAGCATCCTCCCTACCTGTGCCAAATTAAGATCTTTGGAACAAGGTAGGGTGTTGCCACAATAATGAGTTACACTTTCTGAGACATCCTATTTTTTGTTGAAATCACATCTTTTTAGAAAATATAATGATTTAAGCCTTGAAAGGTTCCATTTAAAGGATTTTAATTGAAGAGGGTTTGATCAAACCCCCTTAGATTCAAACCCCCTTGGATAGAAACCCTCTAGTTTTAAACCATACCTATAATGGAGTCTCGTCTACACCTATCAAAATACTGATAATTTTTTTTTTTTGATTTACCTTTTGGGGGATCAAATGAATTCATTTAAAATTTATGTTTTGTAAGTATGTAGTCCTTATTATAAGCTTCCCAAAAAGTATAATTTTAAATATATTTAATTTGATTATTATATTTATTTTTTATCTCTTGTGAATGTAGGTTTTTCAATGACCATCAAGGTCTTTGTTTCACACATTCGAAAAAATAGGAAAATAGAGAAAAAAATTCTAAAATATACATGTCCTCTAGGTATTGATGTCCTTATTCCAACAAAAAAAATTGAATTCCGATACATACAAAAAATGTTATGTTGGACAGAATACGCTTGTGTCTAAATTATAATCATTGGTTTGACTTCAAAACTTAATTAAAAAATTATTCAACAAAACATTATGAAACCAAATGCATCCTCTAGATATCAGTGTTACCAATCTAAATTCAAAAGAATTAGAATTTTATCCTTTGTGGAAAAAAAGTTTTGTGTGACAGAATACACATCACTTTAAAAAAATGTTGTTTACTATTAAAAACTAGTTATCAAAGGAGACACAATTTTTTTTTATAATTTAACTCCAATTTAAAAAAATAAAAAATAGAATCTACAAACAAAATCTCACAAATCACTAGTTCGCATCATCTACAAATTCCTAACGGTTTAGTGGCTATAGGTGTCAAAAAGTGAAGATTTAGTTAAAAATGTTGATTTCAATGTCAAGTTTGGCCAGAAAGTGTAACCCATTATTGTGGGATGACCTTGTATGGACAACCATGAAAGAATAAAGGATAAAGGGATTTTGACAGATGTTGTAGTTGCAAATGCCCTAGGGGACATGTATGCAAAGTGTGGAAGCATAGACAAGGCAAATGAACTATTTGACATAATCAATGCCTCAAAGAAATGTTGTCTCATGGAATGCAATGATTGCAAGATATGCACAAAATTGATTTTTTCAAAAAGGCTTTAGAAAATTTCAATCGAGTGCAATTAGGGAGTGTAAAGCCAAAATCCGCAACCTTAGCCAACATCCTCCTTGTCTATGTCCATATGGGATCTTTGGAATAGGGTATGGACATCCATCAAAGCATAAAGGATATGTGAATTTCGTTAGATGTTGTAGTTGCAACTTCGCTATGAGACATGTATGAAAAGTGATGAAGCATAGACAAGGTAGGTGAACTATTTGATATGATGCCTCAAATAAATTATGTTGTCTCATGGAATGCAATAATTTGAAGATATGCACAAATGGTTTTTTGATAAGGCTTTAGAAACTTTCAAGAAAATGCAACTGGTAGACCGTGTAAAGCCAAATTCCACAACCTTAGCTAGCATCCTCCTTGTCTATGCCCAAATGGGATCTTTAGAATAGGGTATGGACATCCATCAAAGCATAAAGGACATGAGAATTTTGACATATTTATACTATTTTAATTTAGTTTATGTTAATTTATATGGAATGTTTTAATATAATATTAATAACAATGGTTACAACTATTATTAAATGGTTAGTAGACACAAATATTTATAGTTTTATGGTCAACGATTGTGCATGTTTATGTCATTTTCATATCATTCTTATGGTACTTGCCAAATAGAATTTGAAACAAAAATAAATGTCTACTAATGTTGATAATCATTACCAAAGATACTAGGACTGATAAAAACATATATATTTCTTGAATGCATTTGAATGTTTATTGTTTGTTAATTATCACAGTTTATTGTTTGTTAATTATCACAATATGCTTTTATACAAACAACAAACATTACATACATATCAGAATAACATGAAAATTAATGAATGTCATGATCTTACCCTATAGGAAATCATATTAAGAAATCATGTTATAGTTAGTTTTGTAAACATAACATCATATTAGGGAATTTTGTTGCAAGTACAAAGACTACCACATTCTTTTAATAGTGCCATGTTGATTTATCACAACCAATCATAAATAAAACAAACATGTATTGGATTATTCCCTTAAGGGTGAACTTAGAGACAAAGACCATTACAAATGCTCTTCATTTTTCGATTTTTTTAATCTTAGTGGAATACTCAAATGACAATGATGATTATATTCTCAAATACTTTGAGAGATAACAATAAATGCTAAACCAACCCTCTCTACATCACCAATATCTATTGTAGCCTTTTCTAATTTTAGGGATTGCAACTTGTGTACGGTTAAATCCCATGCTATTTTAACATGGATTTGTGTACAATTGTCTCTTGTAATAGACATAATGGGGACAACGCTTGGTTATTGATGTCACATGGCACACCTACAGAATTATTTTCATAATCGGTATAATGAAGACTCTAATGGTCTAGCACCTTAATGATAGACTATATTATTTATAATACCAAGTGCTTCATTAATTAAGTCAACACACACCGAAAAACTGTACATTGGAACATGATGCAAATGCTTGCTATGACTAAATGATCATCATTAGCAGCATGTGATTCTATAAATAAAGTATACAAAAACACACTACGTGGAACTAGTGTGGTCAAATAAGTGTAATCACTCACCATGAAACTTCCACTGTACTAATTAAAAATAAGCACAAAGAACATGGTAGGTTTTCCGTTAAAATAAGAAATACATGGTAGGTTTTTCATAAGATAGCTGGATACAAAAAAGGAAATACACACACAAACCACCAACAACAATAGACAGTATTTATGTTCTCAAATAATATAAACAACTCATCCTTGTAGCGGTAAAAATTGCATATCCATGATGTTTTCCATTTATTTTTATCACTGTTTTGAGAGAATCGCTTAATACATCTACATATCAATACATGATGCAATTTTGTGAGAAGTCAGGATCTTTCGCCTACACTTTTACTCACATACACACATACCTACACATTTATCCCCCATCTTGTCTACATACACATACATTATGATAAATTTCCATAAATTATGCATTTATTATGACTATACATGCACCTATTCTCACAAATTTGTTATCGACATCGATCTTACCATTTCTAGGTCCTAGGTGATTTTTATGGGTGTAAAGTCAATCCCACACCCATAGATCTAGCTCCTAATTTTCTAAATTTTAAATTTAATTCAAATCAATTGTCACCCGTTCTTTTCTTGCCTTGAGCCAACTAAACACACATTTGTACAACTTATTGCTATGGACCCTTGCATTTAAAGACTTTCAATTGCATTCATTTATCATCATGATAGATCAAGGAAATATTATTTAAGTTTAAGAAGGATAATGCTAGGTAAACCAACCTTGAAGTATTTAAAATGAGGCTAAATTTGCATAATCATCTTGGGAGCATTTGCATAGCTAATGCTTGTTATTTTTTATCATTGGCATTATTGTAAAGCTAGCCCATTTTATGGGGATTCATCAAGGAGAACATGTTCCTAAATGATCTGACAATGCTTCAATGGTGTTTCTAAATGTAACTAGCCTAGATGACAAAGTAGATAGAGGCAAAATTGACAAACTAGGAAGTATAATTACACATTGTTTGAGACTAGATTTATGAAAAATGATAAATTTGCAAAGTAGACATGGAAACTAACTCAAGTGTGAACTCAACCCAAGTAGAAATATAGATCCAATGCATTCAACAAATATTTACCATTCTTGACCTTAAGACCTTTGGGTGAAAGTTCAAAACTATGTCCCACTTTTATAAAGGAAATGACCACTAGTAATCGAACTTTTTAACTTAAATCACTAGAAAGTGACATATATGTTTTGAATTTTGAAATAATGTAAAATAATGAAATATATATTGTTTAGTCTACTTTATGTTTTTATTTAAAAAATGGGAAAATATTTGAGTCTAGTTTTTGTAAAATTAACACTATAATTTAGTTTCTAATAAAATTCTAAAAAATGAGGTTAAGAAGGACTCACTTTATATATAGTAATTTTTTTCTTTCAATTTCTCTTTCTTGCATTTATAATTAAAACTTTAGTGCATGGATTAATATTTTTCCCATTTTGATAGATATATATTTTTAAGTAAATCTTGAAAGTTGTATTAGAAATCACCTAATACAAGCTCCTTACGAGCAACCACATTAGAAATTATCTATGGAAGACCAAGAGTCACTACTTAGAAATCCACTTTTTATTAAGAAACCGCATCCACATTAGAAGCCAACTATGGAAGACCAAGAGTCACAACTTGAGAATTCCAGATTAGATGTCCCTACGGGGATTGGAACTTGGGTCTCCACAATGAGAACCCAATTTTTTAGCCAATTAAGCTCAACCCCTTAGACATTTTAGTGAGATTTAACATTTTTTCTTTACTATTTATCCAAAATAAAAAATGGTGATATTGTCTTGACATGGAATCTCTCCTCTAGGGCATCATTATTTTTTCAAATGTTTAATAAACTTTAGTATTTTTTTGAGAAGACAATAAACCTTATATTTTTGTGTTGATGACCTACTTTTATTAAAATTAAAAGGAAAATATAAATGCTATTTATATTTGTTTAAAAAATTGTATTTTTGAAAACTACATTTATAGATATGCAAAAAGGGTAATTTTATATTATTCTAAATGTTATTTATGTGAGTAGGAGTTGTGAGAACATTAACTTTTTCAAATGATTTCATATTAGCCCCAAAGGAATGCTACATATGTATCTAGTGGAGACTTCCAACTTGAAAAGTTGTGGCCTAAATATAATTTACCTCAAATGAATCTAGCTAGAACATATGTTTGACTGAAATTGACTTTTGGTTGGAAATGTTTAAATTCATTTGTGTTGATGAGTTGGCCTGAAGTGGAAAATAATTTTCAACTTTTATCCCTTTTAATTTAAGTACCTACAACACTATAGATCTACATACACCTTCTATTACTATGAAGGATACATAGTGTGATGTGAGCACATTATGATGTGAGTCCTTCTACATGTCACAATGATTCTATAGAGCCATGTTCTTTTGATATGCTACCTCTTTATATACATGATGTGTTTAATGATGATCATCCATTTGTATCTCTTGTGATCCCTATGGATATTCATGATAACTTTTCATATAGAGATAGCTTTCATGATGATCACATATGTAATGATGATATTTCATTAGCCTCTCATATATGCATGTTATGGATGCTTCATCTGGAGTTTTCTTGTATTAGATGACCTTAGCTAAATTTCCACCAAAATCATTTATGAAAATACTTAATGAAACCCAAAAAATGAAGGAGAGCACCTAACATTGTTATATTTTTGTGATAAAATAGGATCATTTTATGTTCTCTCAACATTTGACCCACTTAATATCGACCATTTTAAAAAAATAGTATTTTATAAACTAGATTTCAAACACTAGTCTTCTTGTTATATTATCACATCTTCTAATTTTGAATATAGGCATCTTGGATTACTTGTTGATATTTAGTTTCTTTTATTTTAGAAAAAATGTCCATTTTTGACCCCCTTTCAGTCCCCAATTTTTATGCACTTATCCACATATTTGTACTATATGTTTTAATTCTATGTCCTCATATGTACCATGTTTATCACCTTGGTTTTCACATGTTCCTTGTGTTAGTGTATATACTATCTCATGTGTCATTTACATGCACATGAATAATTCCACATGGCATTAAGCCTAGTTAGGTGTCATAGTTAGTTAGAGTTCACTCACCTTTGTATGCGAGTCTTCAGGATGTTAACTTGCCAACAGTGTGAGTTGACTTCCATTCTTCTACATTGATTCTTCATGTCAATTCCTTCCTCTCTCACTTATATATTGTACATATTTTTTTATGGTAAATACGTTCATTGTGGCATATTGTTCCATTCTCATGTTTACTTTCTTTGCAGGGCATGCGAATGTTCATCTCTTATGGCCAACTAGTATCGGCATTCTATCCAGTTGATCCTACCATTCTCACATGGTATCAACTCGTGACCTGTCTGAGCAGATTCAGTCGGTTGAAGGGTATTTGAAGGTAAATGACAGCCTGACCAAGGGCGTTTGAAGCCTGATTTGCAATCTCAATCCATACACTAAGGCCCATGGCATGCAGAAGGCTCACAACCTTGACCTACATGAATGAGCTCATGACTGAATGACATGGTTGATTAGCTTCGTTTCATTATAGAGCTCATGACTGAATAACATGGTTGTTGATGCATTTGGATATTCCCCAGGGTCATGATTGGTGAGTTGGTTTGATCAAACTAAGTCAAGTGTTTTGATCAAACTCATATTTTAAGGTTAAGATATTTCAAACAACAGGGTGTGTCAAAAATATCACTACTTTTCAGCTTATGAATTGCAATGGAAGAAAATCAAAACTTTAAGTGTTTAATTTAATTTATTTTAACTTTCAAAGCATGCGTTTGATTTATACCTTTGCCAAGAGGATTGGTATAACAAAAACTTGTATCTTTCAACAAGAGGATAGCAAGAAACATAGATTTATGTTTAAAAACATAGATTGTACTATATGGAGGTATTTTCATGGTATATTCTTATTTTAACATGTTCGTGTACTCATTTTAGCTAAATAGTGCAATTACATTTGCATACAGTATTTGAGTATGATGGAGGTAGGCATAATCCTTATGAAGTTGGTTTTTGGAAGGAAAGTAAGTTAGGTTTTCATGATTATTTCATGATGATATATCCTATAGAGTCAATTTGATTATTGTTCATTCACTTAAAGGGTCATGCCATTATGTTTACTTGAAGGGTCTTGTTTGCTACAAGGGTCATGCCATTATGTCCTTTGGAGTCAACTTGATGATAGTTCTCATTTGTCTTGTAGGCCCTAACATTTTGAAGTTTTCATAGTACCAATGGTGGCACTATTGGCAAAAATATCATCTATCAGGCTCAGGACCTGCCATGGTTCTTCATGCATCATAGTGATAGGGATTCCTTCAAAGACTATTTCATCATGTTACATAATGGTTTCATTCATGGAAACCATCGTTGCAAATTATACATCAAACTTATCTTTGCATCATGAAATCATATAAGGATCTTATTCCAAACAGGCTTTGTCATATCCTATGAGGAGATTAAGACCATAATATCATTATGTTACTATGAGTTTTAATGACAAAGATTCCATCTTACAAACCATAATTTGTTTCTTAACTTTTGGTGCTAAAAATTGATGGCAGTGGTAAGGGAAGCCCTAATTGATGCCCTACAACACATTGGATCAAGTGAGAACAAAGGTTTATAGTACTAAATTTTCATCTACTAGAAAGGCATTAGTACTAATTTTTTGCATTTTGCATCTCCTGGGGCCAAACAGAAGGTGCCAACATGTCCGAGTGGGTGGGTAAATTCTAAGGGAGATATATTTTCCATGGTGAAGCCTCCTAGTCATTCTCGGCCCTACATTGGATGGAGACAATCTCTTAAGAGCCCTAAGACAAAAAATGTGTCAAACTTTGGACTGACTATTCTATTAAACTGTGACACCTAGGTACATCTTCTTTGCATGTATAGGTGGATGCCAGGTCCACCTAAAATACCTACATTAGTTTTCTAAATCAAATTTGTTTTCTTGTGGTGGTAAGGAACACATTGTTCTAGAATGCTTCAGTTTCATGTAGTGGAAAGGTGCTATGAGTGAAATTTTGCATTCCACTCCTTGTGGGGCCCAACAGAGTTTGCCAAAACATTAAGGTGGGTGGGTAACACTAGGGGAGGTCTCTTTTTGTGTGCCAAGTGTCCCAGATATTTCGAGCTGCAACCTACTGACAAAGTCAGGTGAGATCCGTGAGAGCAAAAAATTGCCAAACTTTGACAAAGTGGTTCTCAGAATTTGTGGTACCTGGGAATGTTCTTTTTGGACCTACAGGTGTATTTGGGGTCCATCCACAATAACCTCTCTTATTTTTTGTCAACTCCAATCTATTTGACCATGCCAAAATTAAATGCATTCTTGCAAAATGCATCAGTAGCATTCAACACAACCTTGCCAAGAACCATATTATTTGCTCTTCTCATCATGGCGCGTAACGGACTACACCAACACATCGAGTTGGCTGGGTAAATTCTAGGGGATGTCTCTTTTCATGCGCCAAGTGCCCCAGATGTTCTAGTCTGCAGGCTATCGACAAAGTCACTTGAGATCCCTAAGAGCAAAAACCTACCAAACTTTGACAGAGTGTTTATCAAAATTTGTGGCACTTGAGAATGTTCTATTTGGACCTATAGGTGCACATGGGGTCCATCCATAATAAACTCTCTTGTTTTTTGTCAACAGCAATCCGTTTGACCGTGCCAAAATTAAATACATTCTTGCAAAATGCTTCAGTGGAATTCAACACAACCTTACCAGGAGCCACATTTTTCATTCTTCTTGTCATGGGGCCCAACAAACTATGCCAAGACATCAGGTTGGGTGGATAAATGCTAGGGTAGGTCTCTTTTTGTGTCCCAAGTGCCCAAGACGTTCTGGGCTGCCGGCTACCGATAAAGTCCATAAATGTGACGTTGTCAATAGCCTACAACTCAGAACATTTGGGGCACTTGGTGCATGAAAAGAGACCTCACCCAGTGTTTACCCACCCACTCCGACATGTTGGTGTAGTCCATTGGGCCCCAAATTGAGCAGATAAAAAAAGTGGCTCCTAGCAAGGTTTTGTTCAATGCCATTGAAGCATTTTGTAAGAATGGGTTTAATTTTGGCATGGCCAAACGGGTTGAAGGTGACCAAAATTGAGAGACGTTATTATGGAAGAACCCCACATTCACCTCTATGTTTGAATGGAGCATTCCCATGTGCCATGAATTCTGAGAACCACTCCGTCAAAGTTTGGTTGTTTTTTGCTCTCAAGGATCTTAAGTGACTTTGTTGGTAGCTTGCAAATTAGAATTTCTAGGGCACTTGGCACATGAAAATAGACCTCCCCTATCATTCACCCACCTATGCCAACATTTTTTCATAATCCGTTGGGCCCCATGGTGAGAAGAAAAAAAAATGTGGCTCCTGACAAGGTTGTGTTGAATGCCACTAAAGCATTTTGCAAGAATGCATTTAATTTCGGCATGGTCAAACAAATTGGAGTTAACAAAAATTGAGAGAGGTTATTATGGAAGAACCCCACATGCACTTGTAGGTTTGAATGGAACATTCACAGGTGCCATGAATTCTGAGAACTGCTCCATCAAAGTTTGGTAGTTTTTTGTTCTCACAAATCTCAATTGACTTTGCTTGTAGCCTGCAGCCTGGAACATTTGGGGAACTTGGTGCATGAAAAGAGACCTCCCCTAGCATTTACCTTCCCACCCTGAAGTGTTTGCATAGTTTACTGGGCCCCACAAGGTGTTGAATGCAAAATTTCACTCCTAGCACCTTTCCAATGCATGAGACTGAAGCATTTTGGAATAATGTGTTCCTTGCCACCACATAAAAACAAAATTGATTTAAAAAAGAGTGAGTTAGGTATTTTTAGGTGGACTTGACATCCACCTATACATGTAAAGAGGATGTTCCTAGGTGTCACAGTTTGATGAAACAGTCGGTCCAAAGTTTGGCACCTTTTTTGTCTTAGGGCTCTTAAGAGGCCGTCTTCGTCCAATGTAGGGCCGAGAATGACCAAGAGGATTCACCACAAAAAATACATCTCCCCTAGAATTTACCTTCCCATTAGGATGTGTTGGTTCCATCCATTTGGCCCCAGGAGATGCTGAATGCAAAAATTCAGTCCTAGCACCTTTCTAGTACATTGGTGACTAATGTAGGTGCATAGAATGTCAGTAAGAATTCCATCTTTTGTTTCAAATTATAGAAGGAATTGGCATAAAGAACACGATTACAAATTACAAGTTCCATGAATAATTTGTTTGAAAATAACCATTATTATTTTATGTCCAAAATGAACACCACCACTAATAAAAGAACCACTCACCTAAGTCAATGCATGTTTTGGGGTGTTGTATCACATATATACTTGTTGTTAAGCACATATATAACTTGTAGTGGTTTATTGTCACATGTTTTAAGCTATGTATGTGAAGATTAAAACATAGTTTATCCATTTGCATGAAAAAGTAATGGATATAACATGTATTGATCTCATAAGCATCACTACTATATATTCCTAAGTGTTGTAAATATGCATCTTCTTATTTCATCATGTTATACTTCATTGTAACATGAATCACTTGTAAGCATGGACAATTATAGCATGTTATTCACATCACAAATGAAGGAATACAATTATTGCAAGATGTGCACAAAATGGATTTTTTGATAAGGCTTGGAAGAAACTTTCAAGCAAATGTAATTCATGGGTGTAAATCTAAATTCCACAACCTTATCCACCATCCTCCTTGCCTATGCCAAAATGGGATCTTTAAAATAGGTATAGACAACCATCAAAGCATAAAGGATATATGAATTTGGTCAGATGTTGTATTTGTATCTACCCTTGTAGACATGTATGCAAAGTGTGGAAGCATAGACAAGGCATGTGAATAGTTTGGCATGACACCTCAAAGAGATACCATCTCATGGAATGCAATTATTGCATGATATGCAAAAAATAGATTTTTGAAAAGGCTTTATAAACTTTCAAGAAAATGCAATTGGCATGTGTAAAACCAAATTCCATAACCTTTACAAGCATCCTCCCTAGCTGTGCCAAATTAGGATCTTTGGAATAGGGTATGGATAGCCATGAAAGAATAAAGGATAAAGGAATTTTGACATCTATGTTGTAGTTGCAACTGCCCTAGGAGACATGTATGCAAAGTGTGGAAGCATAGACAAGGCACATGAACTATTTGACATGATTCCTCAAAGAAATGTTGTCTCATGTAATGCAATGATTGCAAGATATGCAAAAAATGGATTTTCCAAAAAGGCTTTAGAAACTTTCATGAAAATGCAATTCGAGGGTGTAAATCCAAATTCCACAACCTTATCCACCATGCTCCTTGCCTATGCCAAAATGGGATCTTCGAAACATGGTATAGACAACCATCAAAGCATAAAGGGTAAAGGAATTTTGTCAGATGTTGTATTTACATCTTCCCTTGTAGACATGTATGCAAAGTGTGGAAGCATAGACAAGTCATGTGAATAGCTTGGCATGACACCTCAAAGGGATGCCATCTCATGGAATGCAATGATTGCATGATATGCAAAAAATGGATTTTTTGAAAAGGCTTTATAAACTTTCAAGCAAATGCAATTGGCACGTGTAAAACCAAGTTCCACAACCGTTGCAAGCATCCTCCCTACCTTTGCCAAATTAGGATCTTTGGAACATGGTATGGACAACCATGAAAGAATAAAGGATAAAGTAATTTTGACAGATGTTGTAGTTACAATTGCCCTAGGAGACATGTATGTAAAGTGTGGAAGTATAGACAAGGCACATGAACTATTTGACATGATGCCTCAAAGAAATGTTTTCTCATGGAATGCAATGATTGCAAGATATGCACAAAATGGATTTTTCAAAAAGGCTTTAGAAACTTTCAAGAAAATGCACAAAATAAATTTTGAAGCAAATGCAATTGGCGTGTGTAATTCTAAAATCCACAACCTTATCCACCATCCTCCTTACATATGCCAAAATGGGATCTTTAGAATAGGCTATAGATAACCATCAAAGCATAAAGGATCATATACAATTTTGCTAGATGTTGTATTTGTAGCTGCCCTTGTAGACATGTATGCAAAGTGTGGAAGCATAGACAAGGCATGTGAATAGTTTGGCATGAAACCTCGAAGAGATGCAATCGCATGGAATGTAATGATTGCACGATATGTAGAAAATGGATTTTTTGAAAAGGCTTTATAAACTTTCAATAAAGTGCAATTAGCACATGTAAAACCAAATTCCATAACCTTTGCAAGCAACCTCCTTGCCTATGCAAAATTAAGATATTTGGAATAGGGTATGGACAACCATGAAAGAGTAAAGGATAAAGGAATTTTGATAGATGTTGTAGTTGCAACTACCCTAGGAGACATGTATGCAAAGTGTGGAAGCACAAACAAGGCACATGAACTATTTGATATGATGCCTCTAAAAAATGTTGTCTCATGAAATAAAATGATTGTAAGACACGAACAAAATGGATTTTTTCAAAAAGGATTTAGAAACATTCAAGAAAATGCAGAAAATAAACTTTCAAGCAAATGCAATTGGTGGGTGTAAATTCAAGTTCCACAACCTTATCCACCATTCTCCTTGCCTATACCAAAATGGAATCTTCAGAATAGGGTATAGACAACCATCAAAGCATAAAGGATATATGAATTTGTCACATGTTGTATTTGTAGCTACCCTTGTAGACATGTATGCAAAGTGTGCAAGCATAGACAAGGCATGTGAATAGTTTGACATGAGACCTCAAAGAGATGCCATCTCATAGAATGCAATGATTGCACAATATGCATAAAATTGATTTTTTGAAAAGGCTTTATATAGTTTCAAGAAAATATAATTAGCACGTGTAAAACCAAATTCTATAACCTTTGCAACCATCCTCCTACCTCTGCCAAATTAGGATATTTGGAATAGGCTATGGACAACCATGAAAGAATAAAGGATAGAAGAATTTTGACAGATGTTGTAGTTGCAACTACCCTAGGAGACATGTATGCAAAGTGTGGAAGCATAAACAAGACACATGAACTATTTGACATGATGCCTCAAAGAGATGTTGTGTCATGGAATGTAATGATTGCAAGATATGTACAAAACATATTTTTTCAAAAAGGCTTTAGAAACTTTCAAGAAAATGCAATTGGAGGGTGTAAAGCCAAATTCCACAACCTGAGCCAACATCATCCTTATCTATGCCCAAATGGGATTTTTGAAATAGGGTATGGACATCCATCAAATCTTAAAGGATATGGGAATTTTGATAGATGCAGTTGCAAATGCCCTAGGAGACATGTATTCAAAATGTGGAAGCATAGACAAGGCACATGAACTATTTGACATGATGCCTCAAAGAACTGTTGTCTCATGGAATGTAATGATTGCAAGATATGCACAAAATGGATTTTTTCAACAAGGCTTTAGAAACTTTCAAGCAAATAGAATTAGTGAGTGTATATCCAAATTCCACAACCTTATCCACCGTCCTCTGTGCCTATGCCAAAATGGGTTCTTTGGAACAGGTTATAGACAACCATCCAAGCATAAAGGATATATGAACTTTGTCACATGTTGTATTTACAGCTACCCTTGTAGACATGTATGGAAAGTGTGGAAGCATAGACAAGGCATGTGAATAGTTTGGAATGACACCTCAAAGAGATGCCATCTCATGGAATGCAATGATTGCACGAGATGCAGAAAATGGATTTTTGGAAAAGGCTTTATAAACTTTCAAGAAAATGCAATTGACACGTATAAAACCAAATTCCATAACCTTTGCAAGCATCCTCTCTACCTGTGCCAAATTAAGATCTTTGGAACAAGGTAGGGTGTTGCCACAATAATGAGTTACACTTTCTGAGACATCCTATTTTTTGTTGAAATCACATCTTTTTAGAAAATATAATGATTTAAGCCTTGAAAGGTTCCATTTAAAGGATTTTAATTGAAGAGGGTTTGATCAAACCCCCTTAGATTCAAACCCCCTTGGATAGAAACCCTCTAGTTTTAAACCATACCTATAATGGAGTCTCGTCTACACCTATCAAAATACTGATAATTTTTTTTTTGATTTACCTTTTGGGGGATCAAATGAATTCATTTAAAATTTATGTTTTGTAAGTATGTAGTCCTTATTATAAGCTTCCCAAAAAGTATAATTTTAAATATATTTAATTTGATTATTATATTTATTGCATCGCGTTTTAGTGCGGCATGGTCATATGCCATCTAAAGAAGGCACGTACTGGTCATATGCCGCATGGCAGTGTGTCTGTGTCTCCGCAGAAGTAGGCACACGTAGAACACACCCTGCATAGCGATACCTCGTGGAGAAGGCACACGCAAGTACTCACTGTAGCCAAAGGTGTACATGGATAGGACATACCCATATGCTAACTAACCCAAACATTGTCGAAAGAAAACATGAGTATCCCTCTACAAGTGTACGAGGCCCCATTACACTCATCACACAAGTAGGCTATCATAACACAATCTCATAGTGCACCTTCACATGTCTATGCATGTGGCATTGTGTCCTCGAGCCCAGCTCACTACTATCAGCATTTAATGCCGACCCTAGTGTGTGCCTTGTGTGCTTTTGATTCATGTGTTATATGTTGTTTTGAGTGTTTATTATTGTATTATGTGATTATTATGCTTTGATGCATTGCACCAAACTTGTCGATGAGGTCTATGGTGCCATCGAGGGGTTCTGATGGTGTATTCTACATGACCATTGAGGTGTTTCCAATGGCATTTTTCTTTATTATTTTTCTTTCCAACTATGCATTATGGATTGCATACGTTGTGTTCATGTGTGTTAGATTATTGTAGTGCTTTAGTTTCATTGTTTTCAATTGTGTAATATGTTGGATGGATGTGATGTCTTAGTATGATTGTGTTAGTTGATTTATGCATATATGATTTTACGATGTTGATTAATTGTCGACCCATGTTTATGATGCTTATGCAATATTATGCCACGTTGGGTATTATGATGTGCTTCGGCTATTTTATGTATGGAGCAGGTATGCCTGATGGTTTACTTGAGTGTGCAGGTAATTACTAGTGTTAACTAATGTGGGAAATGTGGAGAAGGTTGACATGTGATGCTAAGCCATCTCACCCTTATCCTTGTGTTGTGGAAACCCGTGATGTGTGTTTGGTATCATTATGCGTGTGTTTCCTTAGCATTCTTGTACTTTATTTTAAAATGTTTCAAAAAGTGTGTTTTCCATGTTTTCAGATTAAATTAATGATTTTAATTTGGAAATTGCTATTTTTGATTTAGCAAAAATGTTTGTTGCATCATTATATGCTTGTGGAACAAAGTTGAGTGATTTCGGTTTAATTCTGAAATTTGATATTTTTACATAAAAAGGTAGAAATTGCATTAAATGAGGAAACTGAATGCCTAGTATGGCATGTTTGTACTTTTCGGAATGAGATCGAGTTAAATGGAAATAACCTATTTGGAATAGTTGAGTTCATTCGACTAACTATTTCCCTATCTATTTGAGTGAATTATTTGGGTGTTTTAAGTGAAAAAAGGTTTATTAATGTGTTATTTGAAATGCCTATTTAATTTGCAAAAGAGACATTCAATTATTTAATTGTTGAATTAAATGATTTAGTTGTGCAAAGGCTATAATTTTGAATTGATTGATTAAATCACTAAAAGGATTAATTTATTACCAAAAAATAAATAGTGTCTTTGGAGGAATAAAAGGAAAAAGACATGTATTTTTCATTATTCTTTTTCTCTCCAAAATTTGCTCTCCTTTGTTTGAAACCCTCTTGCTTGAAAAATGTATATTTGATTGCTTGGAAGGGAGTTTTACTTAGAATTGCTTGGAGTTTGGATTGGATTTAAGAGCTTGGTGTTTGCTTGTTGTGTGTGGATTGAATTTGACATTCAACCTCATTCTTTTTCTTGGATTTTGCTTGTATTGGAAGGTAAGTTTCTCCAATCTTCTCATTTAAATTGTTTTATTTTGTTTCCTTCATGCCACACCATCTAGAATGGTTGAAGATGGCTTTGCTTAGTTGTAAGAAGATTAGAAAATTTATTTCAGTTGTGTATGCTTTTATTTTTATGTATTTTCATTTTTGGAAACATGAAAATACAGACAAAACCCTGGCAAATTTTCTGTGGAAATCCCCAACTCATTTTTATTGCATATATTGGTTGTTGGGCATGTTATCTATAATGGGTATTTGTCAGATCATCCATAGCTATTGAAAAACAAAATTTAAAAAATTTGTCAAACTTTGGTCAAGGTGCCAAAGAGAGCTCCAATGGAGTTTTTAGGGCCTTATGGTTATTTTGCACTTTTAGAAAACATAAAAACTAAATTCTATGCATTTCCCTTATGATTTGCTTTGAGGGATGAGTTGACTCCTTCATATTATGTGATTTTGCATCTTGTCGGACTATGTTATTTTTCGAAACATTTTGGTGCATTAAAATTCGTGCCACTTATTTCTCTATTTTGGAAAACCTGAAAATTGCTTTGTATACATTTCCTTGATGTTTTAGTTTGTGGGATAAGTTTTCTCCCAATTAGAATAGTATTTTGCATCTTTTGAGAATATGTTGTGTTTTTGTCAAAATTGTGATTTTGTCACCTCAAAATCCGTGCCATGCCCAATTAGTCAAATTGGTGCTATGGGTGTTTAGGAAGAGGTCTAGGGGTTAGAAAGGAGTGGCTTCCATCATGTGCCATGGCCCAAAGAGGTAGTTGGAATTTATCGAATGAAAGTTTTAATCAAGAATAACATTTAAACACATTGTGTAATAAAATTTAGTAATAAGATCATCTACACCAAACTGCATGTGTTGGTGAAGTGTCTGCCTTGCTTGGGTTTGGGTGTAAAGAGCAATCTTTGGTGTAGTGTCTGGTTGCTATGAGGAGGTTATGCCCTCATGTTCTAGTACGAGGTAAGTATTGCCCTCGTTTGACACTCATTGTCCTAACTACCTAGGTCTCTCTTCCTTCTTCCACCATCAGAGTTTGACTCGATGTGTGATGTTTACCATGTGATTGTATGTGCATTGTGATGCCTGATTCATGCTTGTATGTGTCTATGATAGATTATGATTTAGGCCTCGTTTGGTGTGCATTGAAGGTGTGACTATTTCCCTTATGCTTGAATGTTGTTATGTCATTCTATTATGTTTTGGCAAGTGTGCCGTATGTTACTTGAATGCAATTGGATGGTAGTTGTACCATGTGTTGTTTATATGTATTGTATTGGCAATTGTGTCATGTGTGTTGTGTGCATTGATTGGCGTGTATTCCATATGTTGCTTGTATACCCTGGATGTGTGAGATGCTCTTAGCGGGTTTGCCATGATCACCTTCTCTGTAGCTCGGGGGTTGCCTAGAGTTGCGTAGACATCTATTGCACTCGACGATGGCAATATGGTTGGGTGGTGAGAAACATTTCCCTGTTGGTCCTTCATGATGATCTTCAGGTGCTGGATGGATTCCTTGATCTTTTTGCAAGTGGTTTACCTTGTGCTTTGTGCTTTGTTGCACCTTAGAGAGCATGTTGGTTTTGGGTGGTTTATGCACTTGTATTTTATCATTATTGATTATTGTAACCTTTGTAATGTAGGTCTTTGAGACCCTTGTAATAAGATGTAATTAATGCTTTGAGTTGATTTATGATGTTGGCTATGATTCATCTATGTTAGGATGAAGTCCTTCGAATATTATAATTATTGGATATCGTCTTGTATTTTTCCATGCCTCGGTTTGTGAGGACGTTGGTGTGTTTTGATAGATTTTACATGTTAGAATCTAGCTATGTTAGCATGTTTAGACTTAGTTATTTGATGTTGTATTTGATGTTTATGGATATGTTTGTGTTGGATCATATTCATCCCACATAGGTGGTGAGGATCCTATCTTTTCTTTTGGCATGTGTCGACGTTGGTGTTGAACATGCATAGCCTTTTGTATCGCTTTTGTCCTTTTTGACATGTGGACATAATTGGTTCGACAGCTTAATTTTTTTGTTTAAAATGAATCATCTTTGGCATTGATTACTATTTTTAGCCTCGTAGGTGTTTTGGTGTCATTTCCATGATGTGATATGCACTCTTGGGTTATTCCCTCTTTTGCATTGGGATGTGTGCCTTTACACGAGTTTGACTAGTGACCATTCTAGTTGGTTGAGGAATCGTACCTCCTAGTTGGACTATCTCATGGGTGAGTGTTACCCTTGTGTTTGGGATGTCTTGTGTCATCATGGAATATACTACTCGGTGGATTTCACCCTCATCCTACTCCATGTGTTCGCGAGGGAACGAGGTTGTGGACATGTATCTGATCCTCATCATGGAGTGAGCTCCACCGCTCTCTTGGTCATCGTGGTGAGTTGTCACATGATGGGTGAAGTCTTCCACTTGTGCCACCTTGCATTGTGCAATGGTGATATCTTTTTAGGTGTTGTACATGTTGCAACACCTTGTGTGTGCATGAGCACAATGTGACATGTAAATGTTACACTTGCAAATGCAAAAATTTTGTTGGTTCGGTGTTTGTTTGACTAATGTCCTGTGTGAAAGCTTGGGGCATTACATAGCAAAACAACATCATCACCAGCACTATGTTGAAACATTAGTGGGGTGTGGCATCGTATCCATTGCATCATGTCAGAACATGTGTAGATATGGTATATCTAATGCATATATGATATATCAATATGGGGATCCTCGAGCTTCATCTCTCATATGGACAAGGCTGACTCGCTAATGCCAGCTCAATGCCCCTACAAGCAGCTAGACAATGCCAACTCAATGTCCCTATGGATGGCCATGCATATACTAATAAACCAATGTTGTTGTACTCAAAACTATTGGGATTAGGCTAACACATCTGAATCAAGTACCTTGATCCATCATAAGGGGAAGTAGTGAGTACTTTCCTTGGGATCAGTTGAGCTAAGACCACTCTGTGCTGCAATATGCATACATTGCACACCCCGCCCAAGGAACTTTGTGGTTGCTACTACCCCTTCACAGATTGAGGGACTGGAGAACCAAAAGAAGAGAATCTACAAAACCAACTTTTGGCTACTCTCATATATATATAAATTTCAACCACACGTGGGTTGGCCCTCAATTAGGTAACAAACATACAAGCACACATAATGGTATGGTTAATCCCACACCTAAAATGCAACATTTTCCCCATAGATGGGTACCTAATATCACCATCCCATGGGCACACAAAGCAAGTACGGGGTATTCACAACACTCAACTAATGCACAATTACTAGTTTCTCACATTTACAGGGGGGTTACATTTACATACTAAATTCCATTACTTTTCAAAAGATCACATACCATAAGTACATTTATTTCCATAACCAATATGATTCCCTTTCCAAAATGAAATCATTGCCTATTATCCATAATCCCTTTATGGTATAACATTCTATCCTCATAACATATGCATATGCAAACTAACTTTTCTTCCATACAATAAGAATTTTACATAAGCACCATGAATCCCTAAATGTATCCAAGAATCATTAATACTTCCACATCAACATTCATGCATCCAGAGTTCAACAAATTATACACAAGTTCCATATTCACTAAAAAAACAATAATGATCCTCTACTTAACTCTTACTTTTTCATGTAGGTCTTTCCTAAACACAAACAACTCTTACTTCATCACAAGTTATTCAAATTTTCACAGAACAAAAGGATTCACATATTTGTTCCCAAAACACAATCCCACATTCTCTCAAACTTTATCCCAAGTCAACACAAGAAACACTAAATCTTTACACAGTGATTATGCCTACTCAAACATCCTTGTTCCATACCTAATCTTAATTACTTCACATGTTACCCCCTCATAACAATTCAACATGCAACACATCTAATGCATAAATTCTTAGTATTTGTACAATAGTAAGAAAAGAGAAAGACATTACATCGTGGGTTTCAGCTACACATAGCAACCATGATGTTCAAATAACAACACAACCATCACAATTTCTTAAAATAGAAACCTAGTTCTATGCACTAGCATCCCATTTATTCCACAAAAGTAGCCCTTTCCAATAAGAACATATCACATCATGTAATGTAAAACTTAATCACATAAATTTACTTCCAAATGCATAGATTAAATACCTAGCAACCACATTCAATCTCATTCATAATCTATCTTTTATGCATAAACCAAAATTAAGGAGTGCAGTTTCAAGAGAACATAAGATCTGTCACTCAAGTAATTTCAGACATAATTTCTTTGATTTGCATTCAAGGTTTAAGCATACAATTTTAAGGCCTAAATAATTTCTTATTGTTAGGAACCTGTGTTTAACCCTCATCTTTACTTTATTAGTATATTGTTGTTGGACGCATATGCTTTGTAAGTCGTCCCTTGACTATATTGTATTATTTCACATTCATGGGGAGTAATAGTTGTTTAGATTAGACTTAGTATATAAGTACGCGTTGAGGCCAATGAAGGCATCCACGAGTTTATTGTATTGAGCTTGCTCAAAGGAGGTTGCCCCCTCGAAGTGGCATGCAATCAATAAATTCCTTCTATGTTTTTCTATTTTTGTTATTTCGTGCATTTTTCATTATATTGTTGCAGGAGGTTCCTCTTATCTGGTATCAAAGTGCTTTCTTGGGCTCACTGGGTGGAATTTTTACCGAATTTTTTTTTTGCAGTGGCCTCCAAGTGTTGTGATTATTGTAGTAGTTCTTTTTTCTTTGCATCTGTATTGTTCATTTCAATTGCATGTTTAGATCAGGGAATAATCACTATCTATTTAACTGTGGGAAGTGCCTGGGCATAGCCCTAAAACTCATTGTGAGGAGTACCACAGGAACCCTGAAGTAGCTGGCCCATTGAGAGGACCTGCCAGTAAAAAGGGCAGCGACCCCTCCCTGATTGACTAGTTCCCATTTGTGAGGTAAACCAAGAGATGTCATTTGTGGCAAAGCAGTTATCAGTTTTACCTGAGCCATGGAGTGAGGGGTACTGCCCCAATATGCAAGCCGTTAGATAGAATTGGTAGCCGAGTGAATCCCCTGAACCTTTAGGAAGCCGAACATACCTGGGGTCCATATCTAGTTAGCTGGTAAATCACAAATTACATTTGTCTAGAGCCATTGCAGATCATTTCCTTTGAAAATTCATTGGAACCCCTGAAATTCCATTCTGCATATTTCCTTCCTTGAGGACCCTATCCTAAATTTCACTTATCGAAGCCAGAAATCCCACATTTGTCTATTTTTAGGGTTTTCCATAACTTCTTTGATTCTCACCCAATCACCTTCAAATTTTTCCACAATGTTCATTTCTTATTTCTGCTTCTCTATCCCTCTTGGACAAATTTTCCCATTCTTTCACCCCGCTTCTGAAATCCCCATTTTCTGCTTCCCTATCCCTCAGAAAGTGTCCAAAACCTAGTCAAATCCCAATTACCCATTAGAGTTTTTCCCAAATCCAAATTTTTCTTTACTAAAAAAGTTTTTTTTTTTTTTCTACCCATGCCCCCCCAAAAAAACTTCTGGTTATGGTTGTCACCCGCGTAGGAGCAAAAAATATGGAGGGTGAACTTGCAGCCCTCAAGACCAAGCTCTAAGATCTAGATGAAAAAATTCTCGTCCTTAATCTTTAGCATTCAGCCATGAACAATAGATGATAGCCAGAGTCTTCTGCAGACACTGGGTTCTCTTCTTCCAACAATTTTCATGGGTCGAAGCTTGATTTTTCTCGCTTCAATGGTGATGATCCAACTGGATGGATATACCGGGTAGAACAATATTTCAGTCTACATAATACTTTTGATGTGAACAAAGTCCCACTTGCATCCTTTCATTTGGAACATGAAGCCCTTCAATGGTTCCGTTGGTACATCAAGGCTCATGAAGAGCCAAAATGGACAGATTTTTGCAAACTCATTTTGCAACAATTTGGCCCTAGTGCTTTTGATGACTTCACAGGAGCACTCACTAAACTTCTCCAAATTGGCACTGTGAGAGAATATCAGACCGAATTTGAGAAACGAGCCAATCACATAGAGGGATTGTCTAATGAATTTTTTAGGAGTTGTTTTGTCAGTGGTCTGAAGGATGCAATCTGATCTGAGGTTAAAATGTTCCATCCTAGCACAATGATGGAAGCCCTAGGGTTGCCTAAGTTGGCAGAGGACAAGATCACAGCTCAACAGTGCTCTAAATCCACTTTTGTTCCATTCAGAAATATGGTTTCCCAAAGACCTCCAATCATGCCAGCTCCTAGAACAACTCCTATCAAGCATTTGTCTGAAGCAGAGATGAGGGCACGTATAGAAAAAGGGCTTTGTTATAATTGTGATGAGAAATTCACTCAGGGACATAGATGTGTTGAGAAAAAGCTCTATCTCTTGGATGTGGATTCTTTGCCTACAATTAAAGTTTATGAAGATTCTTAGGATACAATAGATGATCAGGTTGACATTCAGTAGGTGCATGTTGACACTCCTTCTCAGGAAGACCACCCAGATATCTCTCTCCATGCTTTAACAGAAGTCACCACCCCACAAACCATATGGGTCAAGGGTTACTTCAAGAAGCTCCCTCTTACAATACTCATTGATTCTTGTAGCACTCATAACTTCATTGACCTTCGGATCACCAAACAGGCCGATTGTTTTGTCCATCCTTGCTCTAGCTTTGAAGTCATGATTGCCAATGGGGGCACATTACCTTGCAAAGGGAAGTGTCGCAATGTGCATATCTCTATTGGAGATTATAACCTACACTCCGACATGTTTGCCTTGCCCTTAGGCGGATGTGATGTAGTTTTGGGTGCTCAATGGTTACGCACACTTGGACCCATCTTATGGGATTTTGCTAAACTTTGGATGTAGTTTTCAGACAATGGGAAAAAACACACATTGAAGGGCTTACAACTAAGGTCTCTCAGCATCATCAATTCACATTGCATGGAAAAGTTCCTTAAGAAGAATTCATATGGTGTTATCGCTCAGCTCCATTCTATTCAGATGCAACCTTCAGCAGTCTCCACTAGTCCTTTGGATCTACAACGAATTTTGGATAGATATGCAAGTGTCTTTGCTGAACCAGCAGGATTGCCACCTTCACGACTAGAGGACCATTGTATTCAGCTCCTTCCTAGAAGCATTCCTCCCAACATCAGGTCCTACTGCTACCCATTTCACCAAAAGACAGAGATTGAGATGCTTGTTCGAGACTTACTGAAGCAAGGTATTATTCACCCTAGTACTAGTTCCTTTTCTTCAGCAGTTCTTGTTTTCCAAAAAAAAGATGGGTCATGGCGCCTCTGCATTGACTTTCGAGAACTTAATCACATCACAATCAAGGATAAGTTTTTGATTCCTGTTGTTGATGAGCTTCAGGGTAAGTGTAAAAAGTTGGGGGGGCCAAAAAGTGGCCAATTTTTTTTAAAAAAATTAATACATAACGTGAGCGCATTATAACACACTCGCATTATGGTTTGGTAATGACGAGCCTAAGGCTCGGCAAAACCAAACCATAACGCGCTCACGTTATAACACGAGTGCGTTATGACTAATTATATGTATAAAGAGTATTTCTGCTCATTTCATTTCTTTACTTTCCTCTACACCCGCGGCCTACAAACCCTAAGGAGTGCACTCGCATTTTTGAAGACTCAATTCAACACCAAAATCTTACCGATTCATCGCCAAAATGCCACCACAACGTCGAGTAGGCCAAAGGAGTGAGTTTTATTTGTTTATTTGTTTGTATTTGTTTCTAAATTTTGAGTTGATTTTTGATGTAAATTTCCTTAATTGTCAAGAAATGTTAATGCACCTCATCATCCTCCTCCTCCTCCTCCCCAAAATCCACAAAATCTTGAAGAGGAAATACTTGCCAAAGAACAACCTGAGCAACAAACTGCTCCATCCATTCCTCGACATGCCCCTGGAACATAAGAAAATCTAATGGGGCAAATTGAAAACAATAAAAAATAAATTGAAGACATAATTGTAAGGTTGAAAGATCCTTCAACTTCAACCTTGCATAGGTCCACGCTTGCTCTATCTCTTGAATCTATGTTATCAAATGTAGATTCAATTAGCAAGCAAATATCTAGTTGGTCGGATAAGAGGAGATAGTTTAGAGAGTTTATGCAGACAAGATATCATATGAAGATGTGAAAAAGTTACAAATTACAAAATTAGGCTTGTGTTCCATTTTCACAAACCCACAAACAAATCAACCTCCACCCATTACATGCAAGAGGTTCCCTATCCATTGGTATAACAACCAAGTGATAAGGGACAATTTTGGGCAGAGGTGGTGGATGGTTTTTGACCATCCTCCATGCAATAATAATGAGGTCCCGCAATACTTTTTGAGGAAACTCTACTGCGAGTTTGTTCTCAATAAAGTGTCAAACTATTTTGATATGTGGGACTTCTAGGGTAGAGGTGGGGGGTCAGCACAAGATAGGCCAGGGGCACGTGTTGACCCATAGCGGCCAGTGAGATGAGTAATCAATAGACCAGCCCATGAGCATGTTTCTATCCCTTCCATTGTGAAGGAGAGTGTTGAGGTCGATACATTTCAGTCCATTAGTGCCTTGACCCAGAGCATCATAGAGCATGCCAGTCCTGCAGCATAGCGTGGGTTGGGAGATAGTACGAGGAGTAGGGTCCCACCCCATGCTTGTCAGACTTGTGGGTCAACCTGTGGTTATGACCCCATGGATAGTCAGGACACAGGTGCACAAGTTACATCTGTAGCTGAGCAGATGGTGATGACAGATACCCTCCTGAGTGAGACTTTCAGCCTTGATACTCAGGTAAATATTAGCAAGTTCATTGAATTTAATTTATTAAATTTCATTTTTGAAATGCAAGATTAACTAATTTAGTTTGATGATTTTAATAAAATTTTAGGGTCATAGCATTGATGCAATTTTCAGTAGTTCTCTACCTGCATATTACACCACATCATCTACTATTGGGGTATGTAACTAGTAAATAATTATAAATATTACATGTGAATAGCATCGTTATATGAATGGTATTCTAATATCTGATTTTGGATGTTGAATAGGTTAATATTGGAGATTTCACGGCAACACCTGCCAGTGGTGGTGGACTTCAAAGCTTCATGAAGGTAATAAAATAAATAGTTTAATGAATGAATTGTACTTACTAGATTTTTGTATGTGACTTGTGTGCTTTATTGTGTGTACTTCCATGTTTAGGTGAATGTGTGTGTATGTTAGGAGCCATGATTTGCATCACTATTATAGTTTTCGTAATTGAATAATGTTGTTTTATTTCTAGATGATGCAAGCTGCAGAGACACCTCCCGATGTTCATAGGGCAATGGAGCATGGCATGACATCTGTGATTCATAGCTCCATGCCATTGACAGGGGTATGAGGGAGATTAGTAAATTTCAATTTACATTCATTGTTATAGTTGTTTATTTTTAAAAAATTAAAAGATTATTGATTTGAAGTTTAATTTCTATCTGGATGGTTTCTATAGGACATGACATCACCACCACCTATTCCTGCTACTAAGGCAAGTAAGAAGACAGATTATATGGTAGTGGTAAGTGATTATTTTGTTAAATGTTTTATTTTTGTAACATGTAATTTCTATATATTAATGTCTATACTTTTTATTGTAACGACTAAAGATGTAGGAAGAACTAAATAGGAGGAGCAGCCCTCAGGTTTGTAGTAGACCACCCACATACGCGTCTCCATCCCCTAGAAGATCAAAGGCTACCCTTGATCTATTCTCTTCACCAGCCAGAGGGGAATGACTTTTTATTGTGTTCTTTTATTGTATGCCTATATGGCATTTATGGACATATATTTTGTATTGCATACAGTTGACATTGTATGCCTATATGGCATTCTTGTAAGCCTATATGGCTATTTTGTATATATGTTATACTTATATCGACAGATATTAATGTATGCCTATATGGATATTTGGTTAATACAAATATTTTTTATTGATGGCATCCATACTTGCATTATAAATCCACATTTGAATGGATATTTGTAGATGGCTACTTCAAATATTTAAAGTCCAATTGTATTACATAGGATGTTTGTTGATCTAATAAGCCAGCTATTGTTATTCAAGTATCACCTAAACCTCATTTTGGAACTAAAAGATAAAAGTTGTATTTAAAATAAAAATGAATCATCATGTTGAACATAAAATATTCATATTCTTTATGAGGTGATCAATTGAAAATATTCAAATCAGTATGCTGATCCATATTATTTATGAGTTGGTCATTTGAAAATATTTCTTAATTTCTTGTTATTATACCATATTGGTATGCAAAGAGTATGTTTGTTGTTTTGAATAAGTTAGTCAAAATCATATGCTTATGAGCACCTGATGACCATTGTGGTTATTAAATGTAATTCCTCTTGCATATATGTCATAACCCTGAAAATAGACACTACATTTCATTTTTATAATACATGATGAATTATCTTGAAAAGTTTAAAATTAATTATGATCAATGTAATATGATAAGGGCAGTGATTCCTTGGCTAGGGTCGCATCCCATGACTAGAAAGAGTGACGCCTCATTTAAACACATAGAAATACGAGAGGCAATTGACCCGATTGAAAGCAAAAAGTAGAAAGAGTAAAGAGTAAAAGCAAACAACAAATTCACAGGCAAGGTAAGTCTCTTACTTAGCTTTAATATTCAGTATTCCTCAGTCGAAGATCATAGTCTGCATATAACTCATTTCCATTTTATAATGTATAAATCTATACTGTCTGACATTGGCATTCTATGATAGAACCCAATCAGGGAACATAATCTAGCATGATATTTTGACGGACTGGACAGTGCATAGAAATGAATAGAAAACATTATATAGACTATATTTGGCATGACTGTTGCTCTACATAGGACTTATTCTGTTATGAGACTGTATACATGTGTTTAACAAACAAGACTGAATGATGGACTGTCTTTATCTATAGATTATGATGGATGTATGGAAATTTTAATATCTCTCCTCTTACATTCTGATATATCTTATGTTGTATCATAAATTAATGTTTGACTCCATTTATAATAAAGGCAAATTGTATACTTTACAATTGTGTGAAAACTGCATATGTTGTGTTTGTGATTCAGCGAGGAGGGGTGAAAATATAGCCTTAGTAGATTGCCTAAAAACCCCATCAAAGATTCCATCCCCATAGCCCTGAGTCAAGGGTTTGGACCACGGAGGGATGGGGGTCCCACATTGGAATATGCCCCCATAGGCCCAGACGAGGGATTGGGAAAAAGGACCAGCCCCCATAGGCCCTCATCAAGGGTTTGGGCAATAGGACTATGGTAGGCCTTAGGCTACTAAGAGCTTATGTATTTGCCTCCCCTAGTGTGATGAATGTTTTCTTTTACCTATGTGTTTCGAAATGCAAGTGTGTTTATGTTGGACTGATGAATACTAGATATTAAAACTAACATGTAGCACTTTGGATTTGAATATGAATGATGATGTAGGTACTAATTCAGAGGAACGTATGATCTAATTCAACCACAGGCTCCCCCATTTAGAACACTTGAGGAGAAGAAACCCTAAAACCTAATTCACAAGCAAATTCTAGGGCAAACTAGGTAAGGGGACATTACAGTGGTATCAAAGCATCTTTCCTGCCATCCTGTGGGAAATAATGCAAACCTACCATCGAAGAGGCTCAAACACCCAAGGAAACAACTCCATGGATAACCCATTGAGAGATGAACTTAGGGCCTTCGTGGAGAACAGTGATAGAAAAACCCAAGCCTTATTGGAACAAAGTGAAAAAACTAACCAAGCTTTACTTCAAGCCCTCCAAAACCTAAACAATATCAACATCAAAGAAGCCACCTCTAACCACTCCGAGAACAACCATCCTACACCCTTTCAAGAGACAAGCTCTAGACCCACCTGACCCAATTTCTTGTCAAATGAAGAAAGCAATAATAATAGGCCTCCCGTAGAGGATGTGGATGAGATAGCTGCAACCTATTATAAGTTAGAACCTAAATTGAGGGAACTTGTGCCTTTAAAAGACTACTGTGAGGCCAAACAAAGAGTCATACCTAGGAGAGAGGGAAGGGACCCAATAGATAGAGATCTTGATAACAAGGTAAGTAAAATAACTTTCCTTGAATTTGATGGAGAAAGCAAGACCACAACCTGATCATGGGTTTAAAAACTAGATACTTATCTATCCTTAAGCCTAACAACTGAAGCAAAAACCATCAAGTTCGCTGTCTTACACCTAATCGGAATGGCCCATGATTGGTGGCATCATGGCCTCATCATGCAAGACCATCAACAAGTCACCACTTATGATGAATTTATCCAAAGATTAATAAAGAGGTTTGATCAAAAGCACCTAGAATGGTACTTTAGGGAATTGACACAATTAAGGCAGCAAGGCACTATAGAAGATTATGCCACCGAATTTCAAAGGTTAGAAATCATGGTCCCACAAATTTCCCAAGAAAGACTCACATATTTATTCATAGAGGGCCTAAGAGGATCAATCCGAAGTATGGTAAGTGCACTAGAGCCTACCCGCCTAGAAGAAGCCATTCAAAAGACAATGAAATATGAGGATAGTTGGTCAAGAGACTAACCCAAGAAGTTCTCCTCATCTTCAAAAACCCCATGGAGAGAAGGAGATAGAAGGGAAGAAGCAACTAAAACTTGCCAATGGTGCAAGGGAAAAAGGGATAGAAATCATTGGTGTAAAAATATGGAAGAGCTAAAAAGAAAAGGATTATGTTTTAGTTGTCAACAACCATGGGGGCAAGGTCACAAATTTAATAGTAGAGTCCACCAACTTGAAGCTTACCCAAATGATAAGTATCCCAACAAAAGGGCCCGAATGGAAGAAGAAAGTCCAACAATGTTGGCCACCATTTCCCAAGCCTCTAAACATAACCCATTCCGCACCAAGAGTACACTCAAAGGACGTAAAGCCATTACCCTTGTAGACAATGGGGCATCCCATAATTTTATTGACCAAAGAATAGTAACCCAAAGGAAGTTAAGAACCATGAATTTTAAAGGCTTTGAGGCAGCAATGGCCACAAGTGCTGGGTACAATGTACAAAAATAGTACCCCAACTAGAAATTTTCTTAGGAAGCCACCGCATCATAGAAGACTTTTATGTGGTCCCTTTAGAGGCTGACATCATCCTAGGAACCCCATGGATCTACTCCTTAGGGTGTTTCATGTTTGATCTTCCAAACCAAACTATCTGCTTCCAACATGAAGGGCAAGAAGTTACTCTAAGAGGTTTACCCAATGGGGCTCCAAAAGTGATCTCATGTAAGAGAATGGAGAGGATTTTTAGGAGAGGGAAAGGCGAATGGGCTTCCCAATGTATGATACTTGATAAAAGAACTCCACAAGGAAGAGCCATCCACATAGACATCCAACCTATCACAAGAAAATATAGGAAGGTGTTTTCAGAAATTTCGCTAGGATTGCCGCCTAAGAGAGGATTTGAGCACACCATTGAGTTGGAAGAAGGAGCAAAACCAGTCATAATCACTCCATACCGTCACCCCCATAAATATAAAGAAGAGATAGAGAAAACCATTAAATAACTTCTAGAGATGGGGCATATTCAACCCAGCTCTAGTCCATTTGCATCATCCGTAGTTCTTGTCAAAAAGAAAGATGGCACCTTTAGAATGTGCATAGATTATAGAGCTCTAAATAAAAAGACCATTAAGAACCACTACCCCATCCCTTGAATTGATGAACTCATAGATGAACTCCATGGAGCAAGGTTCTTTTCCAAGATTGATCTTTGATCGAGATATCATCAAATAAGAATGAGGGAAGAAGATGTACCTAAAATAGCTTTCCAGTGTCATTATGGACATTTTGAGTTCTTAGTCATGCCTTTTGGGCTTACAAATGCCCCCGCTACCTTTCAATCCTTTCAATCATGCATGAACCATATTTTCCACAAGCAACTTAAAAAATTCCTCCTAATCTTCTTCGATGACATTCTTATATATAGTAAAACATGGGAAGAGCACCTCCACCATATTGATGAGACCCTCAAGATTTTAGAACAAGAGTCCTTGTATGCCAAAGCATCCAAATATGAATTCGACATAGAAGAAATATTATACTTAGGCCATAAGATCAATGCCCAAGGGGTGATCATGGATGAAGAAAAAATAGCTGCCATCCAGAAATGGCTTAAACCCAAAACCCTCACACAACTAAGGGGCTTTGTAGGATTGTGTAGTTATTATAGGCACTTTGTAAAAGGGTTCTCTAAAATTGCAGCCCCTCTCATGGACCTAACCAAGAAAGGAGCTTTCTCATGGAATGAAGCAACTCAGGAAGCCTTCAAAAGATTAAAAGTTGCTGAGTACATGCCTAGTCTTGGCCATCCCTTACTTCACCTTACCCTTTGAATTACAATGTGATGCATCGGGAGAAGGGATTGGTGCATTCTTAATGCAAAATAAGCATCTTATATCTTATGAGAGTCGCAAGCTAACTCCAGCAGAAAAACTCCACCCCATTTAAGACAAGAAAATGTTAGCTATAATACATGCCTTGGCAAAATTCTGCCAATATTTGGTCTACACCAAGTTCCATGTAAAAACTGATCATAATAGTCTAAGATATTTCATATACCAAAAGGATTTAAATGACTGACAAAAAAAATGGGTTAGTCGCATACAAGCCTATGACTTTGATATAGAATATGTAGAAGGGACCAACAATGTGGTAGCAGATGCCCTATCTAGACAACCATGCTTAAAAACTATAACTAGTATAGCTGCGGATTGGAAATATGACATCATCTCAAAATATGCAAAAGATCCCCAAACCAATAAGATCTTGGAAGGACGCCCCCCCAATGAAGAATACAAGGTAATAGAGGAGATGATCTTATATAAAGGTAGAATCTTTCTGGTACCCCATTCCAAAGTGAACAGGAAGATTCTTAAAGAGTATCACAACAATCCGTTAGCCGAGCACCAAGGGTACTACAAAACATACAAGCAAGTGAAGGAAAAATACTCTTGGAAAGGACTCAAGAAGGATGTGTTAAAATATGTGCAAGAGTGCATGATTTGCCAAAAGAATAAAACCGAGCAAAGCCAACCAGTGGGATTATTACAACCCTTGCCCGTCCCCAACCAGAAGTGGGAAAGTATCTCTATGGATTTTATCACTGGATTTCCCAAAGCACAAGGAAAGGATTGCATATACGTGGTGGTCAACAGGCTTACCAAATATGCTCATTTCTTTGCCATATCCATGGATTTTAGAGCACCCTAGGTAGCAGAAATATTTTTCAAAGAAGTCTTTAGACTCCATGGCCTCCCAAGAAATATTGTCAGTGATCGGGATAGTCGGTTCATGAGCCAATTTTGGCAGGAGCTCTTTAGGATATCAGGGACAACTCTTACACCAAGCACCAGTTACCATCCTCAGACAGATGGTCAAACTAAGATTGTCAACAAATGGCTAGAAGGCTACTTACGGAATTATGTCACTAGACAGCAGAATGCATGGATCAAATGGTTGCATTTGGGAGAATATTGTTACAATACAACCCACAACATGTCCATCCAAATGAGTCCCTTCAAAGCATTATATGGGTATGAACCCACCCCTTTTGGAAGCTTGATCACCCAAGAATGCCAAGTGCCCCGAGCTAGAGATTTTGTGCAAGAGAGCATGGACATCTTGAATACCTTGAAAGACAATTTGCATCAAGCCCAAAATCAACAGAAAATGTATGCGGATCAGAATCAGGTTGAAAGGACCTTTGAAGTGGGAGATCTAGTCTATCTCTGGCTACAACCTTATAAGCAATCATCCCTTAAGTCTAATGGGATAGAGAAGTTAAGACCCCGATTCTACGGACCCTACAATATCACACAAAAGATTGGAGAAGTAGCCTATGAACTAGAATTGCCCAAGGACAGTCGCATCCACAATGTTTTCCATGTATCTAGACTAAAGAAAGTATTGGGCCAACAAGTGGCACCATGTGTAGAATTACCCCCAATGGATGATGAAGGCAAGTTGATCCTTGAGCCCGAAGCAATCCTCAATATGAGGGAGAAAAGGTCAAGGAATAAGACTATTCTAGAGTTCTTGATTAAATGGAAGAATCTACCTGAAGAAGACATTACATGGGAGGGTGAAGAGATCTTCAAACACCCCAACCTCAAGTTGCTTGAGGGCAAGCAATTTGAGGAGGGAGGACTGTCATAACCCTGAAAAATAGACACTACATTTCATTCTTATAATACATGATGAATTATCCTCAAAAGTTTAAAATTAATTATGATCAATGTAATACGATAAGGGCAGTGATTCCTTGGCTAGGGTTGTGTCCCATGACTAGAAAGAGTGACGCCTCATTTAAACACATAGAAATATGAGAGGCAATTGACTCGGTTGAAAGCAAAAAGTAGAAAGAGTAAAGAGTAAAAGCAGACAACAAATTTGCAGGCAGGGTAAGTCTCTTACTTAGCTTTAATATTCAGTATTCCTCAGTTGAAGATCATAGTCTGCATATAACTCATTTCCATTTTATAATGTATAAATCTATACTGTCTGACATGGGCACTCTATGATAGAACCCAATCAAGGAACATAATCTAGCGTGATATTCTAATGGACTGGACAATCCATAGAAATGAATAGAAAACATTATATAGACTGTATTTGGCATGACTATTGCTCTATGTAGGACTTATTCTATTATGAGACTATATACATGTGTTTAACAAACAAGATTGAATCATGGATATCTATAGGTTATGATGGATGTATGGAAATTTTAATATCTCTCCTCTTGCATTCTAATATATCTTATGTTGTATCATAAATTAATGTTTGACTCCATTTATAATAAAAGGCAAATTGTATACTTTAGAATTGTGTGAAAACTGCATGTGTTGTGTTTGTGATTCAGCCAAGAGGGGTGAAAGTATAGCCTTAGTAGATTGCCTAAAAATCCCATCTAAGATTCCGTCCCCATAGGCTCGAGTCAAGGGTTTGGACCATGGAGGGATGGGGGTCCCACATTGGAATATGCCCCCATAGGCCCGGACGAGGGATTGGGCAAAAGGACTAGCCCCCATAGGCCCTCATCAAGGGTTCAGGCAATAGGACTGTGGTAGGCCTTAGGCTACTAACAGCTTATGTATTTCCCTCCCTTGGCATGATGAATGTTTTCTTTTACTTGTGTTTCAAAATGCAAGTGTGTTTATGTTGGACTGATGAATACTAGATATTAAAACTAACATGTAGCACTTTGATTTTGAATATGAATGATGCTGCAGGTACTAATTCAGAGGAACATATGATCTAATTCAACCACAGGCTCCCCCATTTAGAACACTTGAGGAGAAGAAACCCTAAAACCTAATTCACAAGCAAATTCTAGGGCAAACCGGGTAAGGGGACATTACAATATAAGGCGAGGTTATGAGATTACATTGAGTCTTACCTAATTTTAGTATGCAACATAACATTGGGGCTATAGGCTTCCATAAGTCATCAACAATTAAGGTTCAAGGTTGTCATTGAAGTCAAAGGGTCAAGGTTGTTTGTCATTGATGTCAAGGTTGATGCCATGATGTTGATAAGGTGATACAACGATTCAAGGTAGGTGATGGTCATGAGGTGCATGATGTTGTGAATATGGTTTTCATGATAAGGTCTCTCAATTCATGTTGATGCTGCACAAGACAAACATGGTTCATATGATGCAAGGTTCATGTTCATGGTGGATGTGGTTTTGTTCATGCAAGGTTTTGTTGTGAATATGGTTTTCATAATAAGGTCTATCGTGAAAGGTTGATATGATGCAAGGTTCATATTCATGGTGGATATGGTTTTGTTCTTGCAATAAGAAGTTAGAGAAGACACAAGCTTTCATAATCATAATCTTATTGATAGTTAGGGTTTGCATATTGGGCATTAAACCCTAAAAAGAATCTACTTTTCTTAAGACTTTAAAACCCTCAATTGCTTGTCGTGTGGAAAGTGCACTTTTGTTTTAATTTAATATTGACTTATAATCAGAATTTACTATCACTTAAATCAACCTACTAAAGGGTCTTTAAGTCATTAGTTCACTGGCCCTTCAATCTAACTCAACCGGCATTTTCGGTAAACTCTCATAAGCTCGAGTGCCATATCATAATCGAAGCTCATATTTAATTGATATGAGAGCAGGAAAAAGAATTGGAAGGTCAGTATTTAAAAAGAATTTAGAATACAAACAATCATCTCTATGCAGTTGAATTTGATGGGCATGCCTTTATAAAAGGCTAAAAGATAGCTTTATGTAGGATATCATGGTATTTGTAGTGTTTGAAGATTAAAGACTGGTTAGTGTTTGTAGCTCGGACTATTTCGACATGTTTGGGTGTGAAATAGGACCATGCCTAGCCTAAACGTACCAATCTAGATGCGTTGGAATTATCAGTTTGGCTGCACGAGGAGAAGAACAAAAGTTACACCCCTTTGCAACTTTACACTGCCTCCTTTTGACAATTTTTTGGGCAGCAGAAAAACTTTCACCACGGGAAAACGCCTTAGAGATATAAAAAAATGAGAGACTTTATTGTAGAGGGACCCTACGTGATCGCGTTACCTTAGACAGAATGTATCTAAGTGACATGGTTTTCGAGTAACAACTCATCAAAGATTGCTGCCTTTTTGCACTTTGGACTCTTCAAGGATATTGCCAGTACAATGTAGTTCAGACTGTTTCAGCATGTTTGCGTGTAAAACAGGTAAAACAGGACCATGCCTAGCCTAAATGTACCCATCTAGATGCATTGGAACTGTCAGTTTAGCCACACGAGGTGAAGAACAAAAGTTACACCCCTTTGCAACTTTACACTGCCTCCTTCTAACAATTTTTGGGGCAGCAAAAAACCTTTCACCATGGGCAAATGCCTTAGAGATATAAAAAACTGAGAGATGTTATTGTAGAGGGACCCTACATGATGGCTTTGCCTCAGACGGAATGTATCTAAGTGACAGTTTTTGAATAACAACTCGTCAAAGATTGCTACCTTTTTGCACTTTGGACTCTTCAGGGATATCGCTGGTACAATGTAGCTCGGACTGTTTCAGCATGCTTGGGTGCAAAGAAGGACTATGCCTAGCCTAAACGTACCCATCCAGACACATTAGAACTATCAGTTTAGCCACATGAGGAGAAGAACAAAAGTTGCACCCCTTGGCAACTTTACACTACCTCCTTCTGACGATTTTTGGGGCAGCAGAAAACTTTTCACCACGGGCAAACACCTTAGAGATATAAAAACTAAGAGAGGTTATTGTAGAGGGATTCTAGATGATCACACTGCCTCAGATGAAATATTTCTAAGTGATATAGTTTTCGAGTAACATCTCATCAAAGATTGTTGCCTTTTTGCACTTTGGACTCTTCAGGAATATCGTCGGTACAATGTAGCTTAGACTGTTTCGACATGTTTGAGTGAAAAATAGGACCATGCCTAGTGTAAATGTACCCATCTAGACGCATTGGAATAGTCATTTTGGTCGCATCAGGAGCACGATGAAAGTTACACCCCTTTGCAACTTTAGATTACCTCCTAATGATTTTTGGGGCAACAGAAAACCTTTCACCACAGGCAAACATCTCAAAGATATAAAAAACTGAGAGAGATTATTGTAGAGGGACTCTACATGATCGCGTTGCCTTAGATGGAATGTTTGTAAGTGACACAATTTTTGAGTAACATCTCGTCAAAGATTGCTACCTTTTTGTACTTTGAACTCTTCAGGGATATCGTCAATACAATGTAGCTCAGACTATTTCGGCATGTTTGGGTGAAAAATAGGACCATGCCTAGCATAAATCTACCCATCCAAACACGTTGGAATAGTCAGTTTGGTTGCATCAGGAGCAGGACGAAAGTTACACCCCTTTGCAACTTTACACTACCTCCTTCTGATGATTTTTGGGGCAGAAGAAAACCTTTCACCATGGGCAAACGCCTCAGAGATATAAAAAATTGAGAGAGGTTATTATAGAAAAACCCTAAATGATCGCGTTGCCTCAGATAGAATGTTTCTAAGTGACATAGTTTTCGAGTAACATCTCATCAAAGATTGCTGCCTTTTTACACTTTGGACTCTTCAGGGATATCATTGGTGCAATGTAGCTTAGATTTTTTTGACATGTTTGGGTAAAAAAAAGACCATACCTAGTGTAAATGTACCCATCTGGATGCATTGGAACAGTCAGTTTGGTTGCATCAAGAGCAGGATGAAAGTTACACCCCTTTAAAACTTTACACTGCCTCCTTCTGATGATTTTTGGGGCAGCAGAAAACCTTTCACCATGGGAAAATCCCTCAGAGATATAAAAAACTAAGAAAGGTTATTGTTGAGGCACTCTACGCGTTGCCTCAGACAGAATGTTTTTAAGTGACATAGTTTTTGAGTAATGTCTCGTCAAAGATTTCTACCTTTTTGCACTTTAGACTCTTCAGGGATATCATCGGTACAATGTAGGTCGGACTGTTTCAACATGTTTGGGTGAAAAATAGAACCATGCCTAGCCTAAACATACCCATCTGAATGCATTGGAACTATCATTTTGGTCACATCAGAAGCAGGACACCAAAAATGCAAAAGTTGCTTTGTGCAACTTGACAACATTGACAGTTTTTTGCAACAGGACTCAAAGACTCAAAATTACCCCAAATGACTCAAAGTGACTTAAAAACAAATGAAATGGTCTTAGAAGACCTTATTACATACAATTGACAAGGCCAACCACGTGAAGGTGGAAGCTCATGTGGCCTCACCTAAGACCTAAGACACATGTAGTCTAGTAGACGCAGGACACCTAAGACACCTATTTTCTAGTCTCTATCTACCTAGTTGACATATCGTATATACCTAAGACACAATTAGAGACACCTATTATCTAGTTAGAAACCAAGACACCTATATTTTATACATTACCTATATTTTATACATTATTCTCAGGATCAACTTCATCCAACTCTTAAGTCTAACCCCATGAAGCATAACATGATGATGTAAAAATGTGTATATGTGTAAAAATGCAGTAGGAAATAAAAAAAGACAAACCTTGCAAATTAATGTGCATGCTTATAACTCAATGTAACATGACTTTACAAAATCAATGTGAATACTTACAAATTAATCCAATGAACCATCCGAGTCTGCTCTACTCTTTATTGTATCAAGTATTGCTTCATGGTCAAACTCACGCACCTTCCACAAGCTTTTGTTCAAAGGTCTACCCCGATACTGTATCAAATGAACATTATATGCCACGAAAAGGTTCGAGTAATGAAGAATCTTCTAATGTGTGTCAAAGTCCTGAAACAACCAAACATTAACACTCGTATGTGGGTACCTTCTAAGCCATGTTCCAGTAATAACCACTGAGCTTGTAGGGTATTCGATGTTTTCTCCATCTGTAATTGGGGCCTCTAATTTCTTTTTGGCCTCAATACAATGACATAAGTAATAATATGTTCCCTCTTCATTATCTTCATCTGCACTAACCGCATATACATGCCCTACATTGATATGTGTAGCAAATTAGATGAAATTAGTCAACATTACAAAAACACTACAAAGTAAGATGGCATTAGGAATTGTTAGGGTAAATTGGATTCAACAATGAATATGCAATGATAAACAATATCAAATACCCACAACTCAATAGAATAGCGAACTAAGAAGATTAAATTAAATAAGAAATGAATAACAAAGGCAAACCTTCCTTAGATCAAAACTTCCATTGATTGCCTATCAAAATCATCCTTGTGTGTATGAAATAGGGCCCTCAGAGAGTGCACTTCTTTGCTTTGTTCAAGAATGTCGATTGTGAATGGCGATGATAATGTCGCAATGAAGAGGAGCTTCACAATGATGGTAGTAGTGCGTAGTAGTAAATCTGATCACAAACAATGAAGGAATTGGTGCCAATGGCGCGCTGTAATTCTTGCAGAGTAACAATACTTAAAGCTTGGATGAATGAAATGGAAGAACAAGGTTCAATTTATAGACTTGAGAGAATGAAGATCAATAGTATAGAAAGAATGAGAAGATCAATGGTTTGAAAATAGATGAGGAACGTGCAACGAATAAGAAGAAGACAAGTGTCACACAAAAGTTGTTTTATTTGAGTTAACTACTTTCTTTTCTAAAGATAAGATATGCTTTTCATAAATTAGGAAGTTTTTTTTCTAATTTAAGAGATATTGATAAAAACAAGGTTGATTGAGTAGATAACTCAACTTGAGATTTGCTTTTGCATGATTTGAGAGAAATTAAATAATAAATTATTTAATTTTGTGTGCATGAAGAAGACTTATTTGTAGAAGATTTTGGAAGATATTTGAAGAATTAGAAGATAAGAAAGCTAATTAAATAAATAAATTTATTTAATTGTTGTGCATGATTTGGAAGAATAAATAAAATATTTGATTATATTTTATTTTTGGAGATTGTGAGGATTTAAATAAATTTGATTTGATTTATTCAAATTTGGAAGAATGATTTTGACTTAATTAAATAATTAAGAATTATTTAATTGTTTGGAAGAATTTAATTAAATAAAAAGATTTTATTTAATTTTGACTTTAGAAGAGGTAATTAAATATTTTGATATTTAATTAATTTAGAGGAATATGAATCAAATAAATAAATTTGTTTATTTATTTATTGATAGAAGAATTAGAAGGGAATAAATATTAAGAATATTTATTTACACTGAATCGTGTCATTTTTAGGCGTATACAAGAATTTCAAAAACTATGCAAATAGATATATTACCTGGTTGAACTAGATCTGATATGTGGTCAAAGTCAACTGATGATTCCATCTGTGTTAGTTCCAGTGTCGTCGAGGGTCGATATGTGTCAAGTGGGCTTAGATAACTTAATTGCCATTCGTCAACCCACTCCTTTGACTCGCACTCATCCCAGGCTTGAATTCTACAAGAAGAACAAAAGCATGACATCTTTCGTGTATGGATACTCCATGAACATGCAATTGAGCTTCTAAAAGAGTGCATCTCACTTGATCCTGTCAGTGTAGAATAGTCCTCATATGGTGCAATGTTAGTATCATCTATCAACCAAAAAAATCTACGAACTGAAGACTTACCTTCATTACTTGGACCCATGGAAGCATTACACCACTCGACAATCGATTTTGCATCTGTCAACTTTGCATTGTCTTTGTACTTTAACTCTTCTTGTGCTATGACTTTTTTGATACATGCTCTTGCACCATCATGCTCCCACTTTCCATGCCCAGCCTCACAAAAGTTTCACATATGCTGAATACCTGTAAAATTATGCCTCCTACTCAACCAATAGAAATTCTGCAAGTTTTTGAATTGTGACACATAGTTATCCGACCATATGATATGTTGACTGAATGATATGCCCCTTCTAGCCTAATCATTGTAGAACACTTGAAAGCAACCTTGCATGAACTTCGTAGAATGCATGTGATCATCACTAATATATAAATTATACTCCCTTATGATCTTTTTGTCATCTTCTATACTATCATTCGCATGAATGAATGCGATGTGCACAAATATAGAAACCTGTGTGGAGTTGTAATATTGTGATTACATCTCACGCTGTGGCTGTAGACTGTAGTTCTCTGCAAGGTCGATGACTAAAACAATGCTACCAACCGGAAATGTGTCCTTGCATAACTTAAATTGGAAGTCCAACTATCAAGCTCTATGGGCATGTCTTGCATATTCATACACTATGCTGTCATGAAATATAGGCATAAACTGATACACTGGAATATTTTCAATAACCAATTCACACCTCTTTGCTTCTTTACCATGTTTTGTATTGTATGCCACTATTTTATACTTGTCAAACTCTACTAGTTCATTTCCAACCGCATGTGTTATTTCCATATGTTCACATATTGGCAAATGTTGCAAGCCACTGCAACGATGACATGTGCCATCCAAGCATAATTTCTTGTAGAATATTTGACCTTCCTCTCTTTCACATAAAATTCTTGATATGAAGTCTCTTGAAGATGTTGGTGGGGCACGTATGGTAGAACCCTGCAAAACATTGTTAGTATGCATATCTAAACATTGTTAGTATGCATATATAAATATATAGACTTATAAACATCAAAATGGTTAGAAAATTCAATATGTAATCTACAACAACAAGTAGTGCATGTGTGATTTATCTTGACATAGAAAGGTTTTAGCATTTCAAAATATCTTTGACAAATTTTAATTTGAAGATACTTCTCTAGAAATTTATCATAAAACTATGTTTGAGTCTCATCCAAAAAATGCTTTGGATGTGGCTCATGGTTCCGACTACCAATTCTCCTTCTTACCACATCCCTTTGATTCGGGGATACCCTTGTGTAATTCTTCCAAAAGTCTTCAATTAGTGATCTCAATTCTTCAACAATTGGTTTATCTTTTCGTGGTAGTCTCCCCGAGAATGCCCATAATTCATTGGCATTAGTGTCCTCAATTCTTTGGCATCTTCCAATGGCTTTTGACAAAGTTTTCCTATTAATTCTCAATTCTTGACTCGTCTTTCTAATGACATGAGCTTTCCTCATTTGACTAATTACTATAGTCGATGTAATCAAACACCTTCTTGCATTACTATCTTTTGTGCGTGAGGTGTTACCCACACTCTCATATGCACTCATGAGATTCTTGACAATAGATTTTTCACTTGAAGCCTCTGATGTTCTCAACCCAAGAATCTTCATGATGGACCTATACTTTATACTTCACATCATTTCAATGAATAGTTGACATCTTGCAATCTCATTTAACTTTTCAAAGAACAATCTCTAAATCTTATGAGCATATCTTCTACAAGTGCATTTTGGAATCTTACCTTCCATTGGCTACAAAATATTCTCATCAATATCAATCAAATACTTTGGCTTTCTATATAAAATTCTAGGTGGTGTTAAGTTAGGTAAATTCATCTCAACATTAGTAATTTCATCAATATTTAAATGAGATGGGCTAGATGGCATACCTTCGATCGAAGATGGAATAGATGACATACATTGAGGTTGAGGTGGGAATGGTGGCATACCTGCTTCATCACATGTGAGTGATGATGTACTCTCAACTTGAGATGTGGTAGATGGTGTCCCTGTATGTTGACTTGCGGTAGAGGATGTGTCTCCAACTATGGTATTCAAATCTCTCATAGCATGAAGTTTTTGCATTCGTTCTCTTTGTGCCACCAATACCATATCTCTTTGTGATGGTTGTGGTTCCTCTTCAATTGACATGTCTTCATTTATCGTGTCCAATTTCCTCTTCTCACAAAGTTCCCTCATAGCCACTGCTTTCTTTGCATTCTTAGCTTCTATCTCTTCCTGTGTTGGTTTAATTCTTGATCATTTCCTCAGCATGACAGAGAATTTTTCTGTATCATGATAAAGAGTCAAATATTAGTTCCTAAGAAATGAATCCATACAAATAACTAAAATATATGTCATTCAACTCTTCATAGTAATTGTTCTTCCGTGATCCATCCTCAGGAAGAACAATTGAGAATGAAAAATGAATTGCAAATTAGGTTCTTTAAAAAGAGAGAGAAACAAGGTTGACACGGGTTACTAGAAAGGACAAAGGAACCAAAGTGGAAAAAGAAGAATACAAAAAGTAAAAACTTCAAATGAGAGAGAGAGAGAGAAATAAAGTGAAACGTCTCCAGGATGAAGGAAGATAAATAATTAAAAATAGAATAAAAATAAGCAAAAGAAATAATTAAAGGAACTCAAATTAAAGAGAAGGATCAAGAAGGTAACGAACAAATGGAAAACTAAATAAAATAAAAATAAAAATTGGAAGACGTTGAAATAAAGTAATCAATTCTATGAAAAAGAAAGGAAGTAAATGAAAGAGAAAATAAAGACAAGTAAAAAAGGAATACTACAAAAATAAAATTAAGAAACAATAAAAATAAGAGTAAGGAAACAAGAGAAAAGAAAAAGGACCGAGGATAAGTTGCTAAATAAAAACAAGAAAGGTCACGAGTTAATTGGATAAAATAATGATAATAATAATAAAATAAATAAAACAACGAGAAAGGAAATTAAAAGGGGAAAGAAAGAAAGAGCACATTAAAAATAAAAAGTGAAAAGAGAGAGAGGAAATAAAAGGAATCAAAGGAGGGGGCCTAAGGATGCAAGGAGAGCTAAAAGGACAAAGAAAAGGAGCAGGAAGATGGGTAGGGGGTTGTTTGAGGTAGGATTAGGAGTAGGGGAAGTAAGGTGGGAGAGGATGTCCTAGAAAGGGGAGAACGAGGTGGGGGAGGGGGAGAAAGGGGCCAGAGAAAGAACAAAAATAGGATGGTGAGGGGAGAGGTTGGAGGAAGGAAAAGAGGTCAGAGGAGGGGGGAAACTGAGAAACATGGAGATAGGGGGACAAAAGAGCTAGAGCTAAAAGAGAGAAGAGGAACAAGAGAGGGGGATGAGGGTTAATCATGAAGGGAATTTAATAAAGGCTTCCAAGTGTGGCTCAAGCTCCACCCCTCATCTCAATTGAGGTTGGTGGAGTTATTTTGGATGAAAATAGCTTCTTTGAGCTTACTTTTAAAGAAGTTATCTTCCTTGGCTAGGATGTGAGCATCCTCAAGGCGAATGTGGTGCATGGTAAGAGAGGAGTGTTCTGCAAGGGCTAATTTTGAAACCCTTTCATGTCTGATGTCTACTCCATGCTCTTTAATTCTCATGCAGATAGATCGACCTGTCTCACCAATATAGGGGGTTCCACATGAGCAATCAATTTTGTAGACACCTGAATTTAGAAAGATGTCACTGGGGTCTTTGGTAGAAGGGATTAGGTTCCTGATGGAAGAGAGTGGTTTAAAAGGAATGTCCTAGCCAAAGATATGTGCATACAAATCATCATGTCATGTGCATACTTGTAAGATCTTGGCACCTATTCATTTGTATTTTAACTTGTTAATATGACAAGATAATAGTGGATTGTATTTTTATTATGTTGTAAGGATTTATTCTTGTATAGTTTGACATCATGGTATGTTAAGGTCTATTTATTACACATAATTATTAAAGAGCCCAAGTGTAGAAAATATACATGGCATCATGTGAGATTGTAGGCTACTTTCTTGATTGGGAATGTGTCTATTTTAAACATGTATGATAAAGCATGATAAAGTAATTCAAATAGAATTAAGGAAAATGTAAAGAACATGCATGTAAAGACTTGACATACCTAAAAAATGAAGATTCGAATGGAGAGAGTACCCAATTATGTAGTGTTTTTTTCTTCTTGCATCAAACTCCTCAACAAAAATTGAAACTTGAATAGATATATATCAAAGTTGCTATGAAAACTATGCTATTTCCTCCTTCTCAAGTTGGCAAAGTAGAAAAGGTGGTGGAAAGAACATGAAAAGGTGGAGAATGTGTAAAATGTGCATTTGAACTTCCCAACAGAATGAAAGCACTTTTTTTTTTGTCAGAACATGCGCATAATCAGCATGAAAACAGAGCATGTGGGCCTAGATCACGAGGGTCAACACTTTTTTACCATTTCTATAGCAGGACAAAATGTGAGCACGTTATAACATACTCATGTTTTGTCCTGCTCTAGATTGATCCATAAATATTTGTGCCTATCTCACCTTCGATAGCACCTTTACAATATCTCACCTCTAGTTCCATTAGCTTGTTCTATATCTCACTTATCTCTCCCCCTCGCCTCTCTACCTCTCCCCTCTCTATGTCTCTCAGTCACTCCTTGTCTACCTCAACCCTAAACCCTAAACCTTATCCCTAAACCCTAATCCCTCAACCCTCAACCCTAATCCCTCAACCCTCAACTCTAATCCCTCATCCCTAAACCCTAAACACTATCCCTATTCCTAAACCCTTAATGGGCTCGATACTATACCTTAAACCCTAATCCCTTATCCCTAAACCCTCCAACCCTATCCCTAATCCTTATACCCTCGACACTCTACTTTAACCCTAATCCCTCGATCCTCAACCCTATCCCTAAACCCTCGACCCTCAAACCTCAACCCTCAACCCTCAATGTTAAACCCTAATCCCTCAACCCTTAACTCTAATCAGTCGAACCTCAACCCTATCCCTAAACCCTAAACCCTAAAACCTCAACCCTCAAATCTCAACGTCAAATCCTAATCCCTCAACCCTTCACTCTAATCCCTCAACCCTAAACCCTATCCCTAAACCCTCAACACTATACCTTAAACCCTAATCCCTCAACCCTCAATCCTAAACCTTATCCCTAAACCCTAATCCCTCAACCCTTAACTCTAATCCCTCAACCCTAAACCCTAAACACTATCCCTATTCCTAAACCCTAATCCCTTATCCCTAAACCCTCCAACCCTATCCCTAATCCTTATACCCTCTACACTCTACTTTAACCATAATCCCTCGACCCTCAACCCTATCCCTAAACCGTCGACCCTTAAACCTCAACCCTCAACCCTCAACATCAAACCCTAATCCCTCAACCCTTAACTCTAATCCCTTGACCCTTAACCCTATCCCTCAACCCTCAACCCTCAACCCTCAACGTCAAATCCTAATCCCTCAACCCTTCACTCTAATCCCTTAACCCTAAACCCTATCCCTAAACCCTCAACACTATACCTTAAACCCTAATCACTCAATCCTCAACCCTAAACCTTGTCCCTAAACCCTAATCCCTCAACCCTCAACCCTCAACTCTAATCCCTCATCCCTAAACCCTAAACACTATCCCTATTCCTAAACCCTCAATAGGCCTGATGTTATACCTTAAACCCTAATCCCTTATCCCTAGACCCTCCAACCCTGTCCCTAATCCTTATACCCTTGACACTCTACTTTAACCCTAATCCATCGACCCTCAACCCTATCCCAAAACCCTCAACCCTTGAACCTCAATTTACTCAACCCTCAACATCAAACCCTAATCCCTTAACCCTTAACGCTAATCCCTTGACCCTCAATCCTCAACACTCAACGTCAAACCCTAATCCCTCAACCCTAAACCCTATCCCAGAACCTTAAACACTATCCCTATTCCTAAACCCTCAATGGGCTCTATACTATACCTTAAACCCTAATCCCTTATCCCTAAACCCTCCAACCCTATCCCTAATCCTTATACCCTCAACACTCTACTTTAACCCTAATCCCTTGACCCTCGACCCTCAACCCTATCTCTAAACCCTCGACCCTTGAACCTCAACCCTCAACCCTCAATGTCAAACCCTAATCCCTCAACCCGTAACTCTAATCCCTCGACCCTCAACCCTCAACGTCAAACCCTAATCCCTCAACCCTTAACTCTAATCCCTCAACCCTTGAATCTCAACCCTCAACCCTTAACTCTAATCCCTCAACCCTCAACCCTATCCCTAAACACTAAACCCTAAAACCTCAACCCTCAATCCTCAACATCAAATCCTAATCCCTCAACCCTTCATTTTATTCCCTCAACCCTAAACCTTGTCCCTAAACCCTCAACACTATACCTTAAACCCTAATCCCTCAACCCTAAACCTTATCCCTAAACCCTAATCCCTCAACCCTAATCCCTCAATGCTTAACTCTAATCCCTCAACCCTAAACCCTAAACACTATCCCTATTCCTAAACCCTCAATGAGCTTGATACTATACCTTAAACCCTAATCCCTTATCCCTAAACCCTCCAACCCTATCCCTAATCCTTATACCCTCGACACTCTACTTTAACTCTAATCCCTCGACCCTCAACCCTATCACTAAACCCTCGATCCTTGAACCTCAACCCTCAACCCTCCACCCTAATCCCTCAACCCTCAACTCTAATCCCTCATCCCTAAACCCTAAACGCTATCCCTATTCCTAAACCCTCAACAAGCTCGATACTATACCTTAAACCCTAATCCATTATCCCTAAACCCTCCAACCCTATCCCTAATCCTTATACCCTTGACACTATACTTTAACCCTAATCCCTCGACCCTCAACGCTATCCTGAAACCCTCAACCCTCAAACCTTAATGTACTCAACCCTCAACGTCAAACCCTAATCCCTCAACCCTTAACTTTGATCCCTCGACCCTCAACCCTATCGCTAAACCCTCAACCCTCAACACTCAACATCAAACCCTAATTCCTCAACCCTTAACTCTAATCCCTCAACCCTAAACCCTATCTCTAAACCCTCAACACTATACCTTAAACCCTAATCCCTCAACCCTAAACCCTATCTCTAATCCCTAATCTATCAACCCTCAACCCTAATCTATCAACCCTCAACCCTAATCCATCAACCCTCAACCCTAATCCCTCATCCCTAAACACTATCCCTATTCCTAAACCCTCAACGGGCTCAATACTATCCCTCAACCCTTAACCCTTAAAACTTGAACCCTAAAACCTATCCCTACACCCTTGACACTCAACACTATATCTTAAACCCTAATCCCTTAATCCTCATCCCTAAAGCCTCAACCCTAAATCCTTAAACCTTCAACCCTAAACCCTATCCCTAATCCCTCTACCCTCGACACTCTACTTTAACCCTAATCCCTTGACCATCAACCCTATCCCTAAACCCTCAACCCTTAACTCTCAACATTAAACCCTAATTCATCAACCCTAAAACCTAATCCCTCAAACCTAAACCCTATCCCTAAATCATCAACCCTCAACACTATACCTTAAACCCTAATCCCTATCCCTCAACCCTTAACACTCGACACCATATCTTAAGCCTTAAACCCTCATCCCTAAATCCTCAACCCTCAATCCTTGAACCTTCAACCCTAACCCTATCCCTAATCCCTCTACCCTTGACACTCTAACCCTAACCTTGACATTAAATGCTAATCTGTCAACCCTAAACCCTATCCCTAAAACCTCAACCCTCAACCCTCAACACTATACCTTGAACCCTAATCCATCAACCCTAAAACCTAATCCCTCAACCCTTAACCCTAAACACTATCAATAAACCCTCAACCCTCGACACTATACATTAACCCCTAATCCCTCAACCCTCAACCCTAATCCCTCATCCCTAAACCCTTAATGCTATCCCTATTCCTAAACCCTCAACCCTTGACACTATACCTTAAACCCTAAACCCTATCCCTCAACCCTTAACTCTTAAAACTTAAACCCTAAAACCTATCCATAAACCTTTGACGCTCAACATTATATCTTAAACCCCAATCCCTTAACCCTCAGCCCTAAAGCCTCAACCCTCAAACATTAAACCTTCAACCCTAAACTTTATCCCTAATCCCTCTACCCTCAACACTCTACTTTAACCCTAATCCCTTGACCATCAACCCTATCCCTAAACCCTAAACCCTCAACCCTCAAGTCTCAACATTAAACCCTAATCCGTCAACCCTCAACCCTCAATAATATTGCTTAAACCCTAATCCATCAACCCTAAACCATAATCCCTCAACCCTAAACCATAATCCCTAAATCCTCAACCCTCAACACTATTCCTTAAACCCTAATCCCTCAACTCTAAACCCTAATCCCTAAACCCTAAACCCTAAACCCTATCCTTAAACACTCAACCCTCAGCAAGTTATACCTTAAACCTTAATCCCTCAAACCTCAACCCTGATCCCTCGTTCCTAAACCCTAAATGCTATCCCTATTCCTAAACCCTCAACCCAAGATACTATACCTTAAACCCTAATCCCTTACCCCTAAACCTTAAACCCTATCCCTCAACCATTAACCGTTAAACTTTAAACCCTAAAACCTATCCCTAAACCCTCAACCCTATACCCTCAACAATATACTTAAGCCCTAATACCTCAATCATCAACCCTATACCTTAAACCTGAAGCCTACACCCTCAAACCCTCATCCCTAGACCATATAACCTCACCCTTATATCCTAAACCTCGAATATTGTGCCTCAACCCTATACTTAAATTAAACCTAAACCATACGTGCTCTCAACCCGTCACCCTATGCCTTATATACCCTCAATCCATATCATAAACCCTAAACCCTAATCCCCGTGCCTTACACACTTAATCTTATACACTCAACAACCTGAATATTAACCCTCAACTATAACCCTCAACACTCTACCCTCTACCTATTACTTAAGCCCTAATCCCTCAACCCTCAACCCTCAAAACTATACAAGCTCAGGTCCTTATATACACTAAACCCAAACCAATTACATACATACATGCATACATACAAACATACATACATACAAAGATGCATACATACAAGCATAAATACATGTACATACATACAAGCATGCATACATGTACATGCATACATACCTACAAGAATAGATATAAACATCCATGAAACATACTTATGAAATTTGAGTATATGTCATTCAAAGGAAGACGTAACGCGAGTGTGTTATAATGTGCTCGCATTATGCCGAACTGGGAAAACACCGGCAAACATGCAAAAAAGCAAAAAAGCACAACATAACATGCTCGTGTTATAACGTGCTCACATTATGATGTGCTTTGGGAATCCCAAGCCTTGGGCTTGGGATTTGCTTTGGATTTCCAACCCAAAGGCTTGGAGTGCCTTTTCAACATCCACAGACATGTTTTTGCAGATTCTTCAAGATTTCACGTAATTTTTTTCATACTAACCCTCAAATTTGCATGTCTTTCAAGGTCAAACAAATCAAACACCTGGGTAATTTTAGGCTTTCTCTTAGCTATTTAACGATTTAATTTTTTTCACATTTTGACAATGTTAAGCCTTTCATCTTTAATTTATTTTGTTTGTGTGTCTGGTTTTGGGCAAAAACCACTATTTGGTCTTTTTTTCATTGTAAATTAACCATTCATTAAAATTTCAAAAAAATTACATATTTAGAAACTAGACTCCATTCTACACATATTAAAAAAAAAGAAAAAATAATTTTCAATTAGTTTTCAAAATTTATAGGGGTAGCACGACCAAAATTATGTTTTTTAGGATGTGTCCACTTTGAAAATTAGTAAAAAATCAAATATTCATCAAAAAAGTTAAAAAAAAAAGGCATAAACTACATGCTGTTAGCTAATTTCTCACCGAAGTGATTTTAAAAATACCAAAAAAAGGTTAACCTTTTGAGGGAGCCACAAAACATGCTATGTTATGTTTTTTTGACAGAAACAGCACAAATTTTTGTGGCTCCCTCTTTTGAACCCCTTAATCTATACCATTTTAAAAAAAAAATAGTAGTTTAGAAAGTAGACTCGGAGCACTACGAACATTGTTTTGGTTGCATCTCCAAATTTTGAGTGTAACTATGCTCAATTTCTCATCCAAGGCCAGCATTTCCTAATTTTACAAAAAAAGTGGCCACTTAAGACCCTTTTTGGCCACCCATCTTCTTGCACTTAACCTTCATGGCACTCATTTTTTCTCCAAGTTGGATCTTTGTTCTAGGTATCACCAAATTCGGGTTCATGAGGATGATATCCCTAAAACGGCTTTCCGCACGCATGATAGCCACTATGAGTTTTTGGTTGTGCCCTTTGGCCTCACTAATGCTCCTTCCACATTCCAGGCATTGGTGAATAAAATATTCTAGCCCTACTTGCAGAAATTCATTCTAGTCTTCTTTGATGATATCCTCATCTATAGTAAAACATGGGCTGAGCACCTCCAACATCTGGATCTTGTACTACAACTTCTCTCTGATCATCATCTCTATGCAAAATAGTCTAAATGTGTTTTTGGGCAGGAGGAAGTGGAGTATCTCAGGCATATTGTTTCAGCCCAAGGGGTTCAAGTGGATCCTGCCAAAATAGATGCCATGAAAAATTGGCCGCGTCCTCAGACACTCAAGAGGCTCCGTGGTTTTTTGGGACTGACTGGCTACTACCACAAGTTTGTCAAGGATTACGAGAAGATTGTAGATCCATTAACAACTCTATTGAAAATGATGCTTTTACATGGACACATGTTACTGAGTGTGTATTTAAAAAAATGAAACAGGCTATGTGTACTACACCTATTCTAGCTATGCCAGATTTTGCCAAGACCTTCACTATTGAGAGTGATGCTTGCGGCAATGGATTTGGTGTTGTTCTCCTTCAAGATGAACATCCCATTGCGTTCATCAGCAAAGCTCTTTCAGGTAAGAATTTAGTACTCTCTACATATGAGAGGGAAATGATGGCTATTTTGCATGCAGTACAGAAGTGGCGGCCATACCTATTAGGGAATCATTTATGTATCAAGACTGATCACCAAAGTCTGAAATATTTCCTGGAACAACGGGTCTCCTCCCCAGTATAATAGAAATGGGTTAGCAAACTCATGGGTTATGACTATGAGATCACTTACAAGAAGGGTAAGGACAATATTGTGGCGGATGCTCTTTCTCACACATTTGATGACCAAGCTTCTCTTTCAGCTATTTCTATGCCTGTTCCAAATTGGCTAGAATTTGTCTAGCAGGGCTATGTCAATGACTCTTCATTATCTCAAATCATCCAAAAGTTGGCCAATAACCCTTCTGTTGTATCGCATTACTCTTGGGATGGTGCTTCTCTAAGATACAAGGGTCATTTAGTGCTTCCCCAAAACACAGATCTTCAATAGGCTATCTTCTATGAACTCCATGCTTCTCCATTGGCAGGGCACTCTGGGTTCCTCAAAACTTATGAGCAGGCACGGTGTAACTTCTTTTGGAAGGGAATGAAAAGGGTAATTCAACAGATGGTGGCTGAATGTGATACCTACCAATGCAACAAGGGTGAAATGACACTCCTTCTTGGATTGCTCAAACCCTTGCCCATCCCTACATGGATTTGGATAGATATTTCTATGGATTGCATTAAGGGGCTCCCTAAATCTGGAGGCAAGACAATGATCTTGGTTGTGGTTGATCGCCTCTCCAAATATAGTCATTTTTGTGCCCTCAACAATCCCTATACCACTTCCTCCGTCGCACAGATTTACATGGACCAGATCTTCCGTCTTCATGGAATCCCTTCTTCCATTGTTTCATATTGTGATGCCACTTTCACCAGTCATTTTTGGACAAAACTATTTCGCCACACTGGCACCAAATTGAAGATGAGTTCAGGGTATCACCCACAAATAGATGGTCAGACTGAAGTTATCAACAAATCTTTGGAAACTTATCTTCATTATTTCACCTCAGAACAACAGCATCAGTGGGCAAAGTGGCTCCCTCTCACTGAATGGTGGTACAATACCTCCTACCACACTGCATCTAAAATGACTTCATATGAAGCAGTCTATGGTCAGGCACCACTAGTGCTCCTTCCATACACCCCCAGTAGTTCACCAGTTCAGGCAGTTGACACGGTTCTCTGAACCTGAGATCAAATTCTTCACACTTTGCAGGACAATCTTCACATGGCAAGAAATTGAATGAAACAACAAGTTGATCAGCACCATTCTGAGTGCACTTTTCAAGTAGGTGATATGGTTTTTCTTCGTCTACAGCCATACAAGCAATCCTCCCTGAAACTCAAAGGGCATCATAAGATGGCTCCAAAGTTCTATGGGCCATATAAGGTTCTTCAGAAGATTGGGTCAGTTGCTTATAAATTAGAGTTTCCTCCTTCCCGCGTTCATCCAGTATTTCAAGTCTCTTGTCTCAAGAAAGTTCTTGTAACAAACATCAGAGCACAAACTATTTTACTAGAACTAGCTAACAAAGGATCCATCATTTTGGAGTTGGAGGCAATCCTCAATAGGCGCACTCATTAGCTTCTCTCTCGATCCATCACAAAGGTATTAATTCAGTGGCATGGAATGCAACTAGAGGATGCTACATGGGAACCACTCCTTCAGATTCAGTAACAATTTCCACATCTTAACTTTGAGGATAAAGCTTTTCTAAGAGGGAGGGGATGTTAGGAGCCCGTGTTTAACCCTTCTCTTTACTTTATTAGTATATTGTTGTTGGACGCATATGCTTTATAAGTCATCCCGTGACTATATTGTATTATCCCACATTCATGGGGAGTAATAGTTGTTTAGATTAGACTTAGTATATAAGTAATTGTTGAGGCCAATGAAGGCATCCATGAGTTTATTGTATTGAGCTTGCTCAAAGGAGGTTGCCCCCTCGAAGTGGCCTATGATCAATAAATTCCTTCCGTGTTCTGCTATTTCTGTTATTTCGTGCATTTTTCATTATATTGTTGTAGGAGGTTCCTCTCACTTATTATAATGTGGTTTAAGGTTAATTCTCTTTATTGACTATATGTGGGTTAAGAGAAAGAGGAAACAAGATAATTTAATTCGATGTAAGCAACTTGCGAACACAACCTTTCCAAACAAGGCATAGATATATAAAAAGAAAATCAAGTCACACTTTCTACCCAAACCTTAACTACCTCCCACAGGCAGATTTTCCATTTCTAAACACAAGATTAGGATTCCATTACATCACTTTGCATGCATTAGAGCAATCACAAAATATAGACAATAATTCATTTATAAACTACCTACATACTTTTCCTTAGTCTATTCTAACAACCCTTTTACATGCAGTGTATTCTTAATATTATGAAATGCGCTAAACAACATATGGGTGTAGACACTTCTACAAACCACAAAAACACACACGAAGAGATGACATACTTAGGTCAGGAAAGTTACTATAACTAGACATGGGCGACAACGTTAACCAAATATCCTAGTGCTACAACCATGGCTTTGATACCAGGTGTAACACCCCCACCAAGGAACCCCAGAGGACAACACTAAACTAGGTCAAATTAATGGATTTTTTAAAAAAGCAAATAACAATAGAATGCATAATATAACATAATAATCTAAACTTAGGTCATCTAAGGCTCCTCGACTACGTTACTCACAAATCAAGATTACAAGAAACAAAGGTTCCATAATCGATCGAACACTCAAGGTTCACTTTAGAGCACCAAATTAAATGATCCTATATTACATATTTCCATAACATGTCAACTAATAAACAAACATTAAAGATCATTTCTAGCTAACTAACATATATTTAGATCCATTGTACTATAGACATACACACAAGTAGATCAAAGTATTATAGTTGAACTACATCAATTTAATTTGTAAATGACATATTATCCCAAAGTAAATAGAAAAGAACCTAATATAGATAATGTAATATTAATGCCATTAGTAATCTCTTGAAATAAATTATGAGTGTTGATATCAATGGAGAGGATCTATACTTTAGATGTCATGGTAAACACAATTCAAAATAAAGAAGCCTATTGATACCACTCAGAACTTGAGGGTCAAGGTTGATTACACAGCATGGATCTAACATGCATTAGTTATACCAGTGATTCCCAGTCAAAACTCAAACCTTAAATTAGATTTCAATTAAATGAAACAAAGAATATTATACTTAATTAAAACTCAAGCTAGAGTTTAGCATAGTGGGGCGATGTCAGACTTAGAAATATTCACAACCATGTAGAAAAAGGTAGATCAGAGGCCGAGGATAACAATGCATAGGTGGACTAGATTGGGCTACATTTTCTATTACATCTGATTACCAAAGGGTGGCGTATTTAACAGTGACTTCTAATGAGGTAAAATCCAAACGTCAGAGAGGATTGGCAATTCAGTTAAAATAATAATCCTCAAGCAATTGGAATCCTGGAAATTAATGAAAACCTCAATTTGTTGGATCGAGTGATCATAGTACAATGCATATGCAGCTCAGGTTGTTGTAATTATATAGACAATGTCAGATGTATCAGAGACAAATGAGCATTTAAAATCAAATATAAGAAAAGTCGGACTAGATTGGCTTGAAAACTATAAGGTATTTCCTAGATTTGTTGACACTATGAAGGAGGAAAAAGAGTTATTCTATGCCATCATGGTGAAACGTCAGTAATTACATTTGGTTTCATATACATACTTGACATAACAACTATTAGAGTTGTTAATAACCTTTGAGAATGCGTTGATTACCATTCTGCAATGAACTTGTCTCTAAGACTACTGCAAGAGAAATGTTTGCTTTCTTTTTTGTGAGAGAGGTGAACACTTCCATTATTTTGACAAGGGCGATTTTCTCTTGAAGATTATGAGTGAGGCTAATTAAAGCAATCTAAAAATAATACTCGCACTATAATTATGTGCAACAAAAAGATTTTTGTCAGATGTTGTAATTGCAAGTGCCCTGGTAGACATGCGCACAAGTCACCTAAAAGAAATGTGATCTCATGGAATACCATGTTTGTAGGATATGATCAAAATGGGTTCTTGAAAAGTCCTTAGAACTTCCATGCAAATGAAATTCGCAGCTTTAAGTCCAAATTCCACAACCTTTTCCAACTTCCTCTTTGCCTTTGACAAAATGGGGGCTTTGGAATAGGGTACAGACGTCCATCAAGGCATAATGGTGGTTTTAAGTCAGATATAATAGTTGGAAATGCTTCTTTTGACATATATGTGAAACGTGGACGCACAGACAAGGTGCAGGAATTGTTTGACAGAATTCTTAAAGAGGTGTTATCTCCTTTTCATTGGATCCTAAATTTTGATAGACTTCCCATTAATTTCCATCTTCCATATATAATCCTAAAAGAAGAGGACAACAAACAAAAATATACAAAGACCAATGAAAACTCCAATCATTCATTTTTATATCAACAAAACTCGAATCCAAAAGGGTAGATCTTACCAAGAGATTTGCCAATCCAAATATGGTAGAAACCCTCACTTTCTCCAAGCCCTTTCCTCCATTCTTCCTCACCCATCCTTTCCGTTTCTTTCCATCAAGAAATCTCCTCCCAAGTGAGGAAAGACAAGAACAACTAAGAGCAAGTGAGAGAAGCCAAGGCAAAAGAGAGAAGCCCTCTTCTCCTTTCAAAGAGAAGGAATATATTTAGAAGGAAAAAGGAAACCAACTCCCCATAACTTCCCAACCACCCAACCAACTGCAATTTTCTCCACTTTTCATAAATGGGTAATTAGAGTGGGTTTTAGACTTTATTTAAGGGGTTTTATGGAATAAAAGGACCCCTAACCCATAGACCTACCACCTAGGAAGCTTTTTATACAATTAAAACCACATAAAGACTTCATAAAACATACAATAAGTAATCACATTTAAAAAGGTGGCTCAAGGGTCTAATAAAACAACCTCCCACACATGCATAACCCTTGCCAAACAAGGTTAAAACACATTCACAAGAATAACATAAGGGAAGTAGCTAAGTGACCCCTTCATCAACATTGGCCACTTTCTTTTACCTGTATACTCAACCAAAAGTGTTAGTACTTCTCATAATTAATAGTAATTGAAACAAATGGCATATGAAAAATAACCTTCCAAGAATAAAAATGGTAAAATAGCAAGTGGGATTCATGTTTTAGACTCCACATGACTATTATTCCTACTTTGCATGAGTATATCAGACAAGAAAATGCTTTTCATGGTGTTTGACTAATTGAGAATCATTTTTACATCAATCCACCACCTTTTTTTGTTTTTCAATGTAGAAGAATTGATTTTGCATGTTTTTGGAGAAATTTGATTATTTAAACTAAAAGTTTCATGTTTCGTGTGTGATATTGTTTCAAAGCTAATTACCATTGATATATAGATTGAATTTGATGATATATGTTTGTTGTTTCCATAAATTTCACTAATCCTATTCTAGAATTATATATAATTTATAATCAAACTTGCGAAAAATAAGAATTTAAGGATTTTGAAGCCGTCTTTTGGAGAATTGGTCAATTGCAATATCGAATTCTATGGTATGTTCAATTTATGTCCATTTTAATTCACATATATACGTTCTTATGTTCTTTATGTCTTTAAATGTCTTAATTTGTTAATGTCTTTATGTTCTTTATGTATTTATGTTCTTTATGTCTTTAGATCCAAATCCTTAGAATATGTGGAGTTAGATTTAATTAAGGCTCTAGTTAATTGCCAATATTTATTAAAAAACATGAAACTTGTACACTAGTAATTTCATTTGAAAAATAGATTAAAGAAAGTCCAAAACAAAGGAGAAAAGTGTAAGGTATGCACTTTTCACCATTACATTTCACCTCCATTTTAACTTACATATGAACTACTATGAATCATGTATGTCACAGTAAATAAGTAGCCAAGATGGTGTTGTTATATGGAGCCTAATTAGACTTGGAGGTTAAATTTTCCCCACTTTTATCGTTGCAGTTTCCCCCCAAATTCCTACGGGGTGAAGGGGTAGCACCCCTGGCGGGGGTTTGGGGGCAGCACCCCCAAGACAGGGTTAAGGGGCAGTGCCCCTTGCGAGGTCCAGGGGCAGTGCCCTTGGCGCCCTCCCTATCACAATATAGCGCAGGGTCGAGGGGCAATGCCCCTGAAACCTCACACGATTTTTTATTATTTTATTAAGGCATCGGGAGTTATTTTTCATTAGCCGACATTAAAAAAACCCTATTTTTGTAACCAACATAAGGCTTGATAAAAGTGGCTAAGGGTTAGGGTTTCTATTGATATTGTATTGTAGCATTTGCAGCGGTATTGAGTTGCAGGGATTGCTGGTTGTAATCAGTTTGATTTACTGGATAATAATATTGGACTCTCTGTTGGTGGATGTAGCCTGATTTTGGGTGAACCACGTTAAAAATTGTCTCTCGTTGTTATTATTTCTATGTATTTTTATTCCTCTATTTAATCTTTATTTGCATTTAATTGATATCTTCTAGCGGCTAACCCTAACAGATGGAGTAAATGAAAATTACATAAAAAGATGATATGGATATGGATAAAGACTCTATGTGTCCTCCTTCTAATTATCACTTCGTATTGAAACCTACAAGTACAAACTTCCATGAGTAGCATCTAATAAAAAATAAAATAGGCATGAACAACAACTACTTGATAATGTTAACATACAAAAAGGAAAAGTAAAAAGAGCATAATACACTACCAAGGAGCCTATAAAAACATGAGTGATATTACTACAAAGTAGTTTGTATAAATAAATTAATAAATGTTGTGTTGAATAAGATTCATCATAAGCTATGAAATTTTCATTATAGTCATAATTATGAAAGGGACACTAGTGATATCATATGCCAGCACCAATTGGATACACACAAGGGATCTATTGGTACTCTTCACAATAAATCTTGCACTCTAAAGTGCAAGAACAACTCTTGAGACTGGGTATGTTAAAATAGGATAGAAGGAAAGGGCTCATGATCAAACACAAGATGTAAAGGTGCCAATGTGTTAAGACAGGGTTAGCCTTCTTCACTTTAGACTGCACTAAGTTTGGGAGGGTGATCCTTGAGGTTCATATGGGAAAATTAATCAAAGACAAGGAAAATAAAACTAAATTTGAGGGAAAACTCACCTTATATAGATAGAACTCTTGAAAAGGTGTTGCTAGCCCCAATTCTACAAGTTTACTAACTCAAATTCAGAACCTCCTTCAAGTACAATAAGATTGCCATACAAGAAACTAATTTAATCAGAATTATTATTTTACTATAGATTTCTTTTGCATTTAAATGACATAATTCATGTTTGATAGTCAATGTGACAAACAACACACAACCCACAAATATATTTTAAGTTTCAAGTTCTCAGGATATGATCTTTTAAGTAAAACTAGGTTTGTAAGAATAAGTAAACAAATGCTTATAAATTGTTATTATAAAATAGTTTATAATTTGTATTTTATAATTTTGGTGGTGGTGTAAGAGCAGGATGCAAAGAGACTAGTGTCTTCATCTAATTCGGGACACACAATTCATTTAAGATAGGAAGATACAAGAAAGAACAAATAGGATATTTACTCATGAAAAATTAAGAATTTTGTAATAAGACCTTACATGCATACACATAAGCTATACTACAAGTACACATCAATGAATCAAACAAATAAAATAGAGTATGCCTAATTGAATCTTCTTTAATGATCCTCATGTAAACAACACTTCCCATAATGTGATGCAAGGCATCACAAGGCACATTTTCTTGGTTCCTTAGGTCCACAAGCTCAAATAAGGCTCCATACATTCTTTATTCACCTTAATGACTCTAACTCACTCCACCAACTCCTCACAGAAACCTTCTTGCAGCCAACATGGTCCTTTCCCACAAACTGTCCCTTAATTGCTAGTAGCCCTCCAAAATGGACTGTCAAAGCATATCTTCTGCTGCAGACCTCAACTCAAGACTGTGAAGGTATTTTTGGATACCCATTAAGGAGTTTTAAGACATATCTCAAACTCAGTATAGGTTACTTTGAAATGAAAGGCTCAAAAACTGACCGTCCTCTATATTTCCTAGGCTTAATTAGGCCACGTTTACAAAGCAACACCTCTCAAATCTTTCTCCCAACTCACAAAACCAATCCCAATCCACTAGGTAGACTTCAAAAGGCCTAAATCACCAACCTTTGGCAATAGAAGACTCCACCAAGTACCCTAACCTCAAAATCGTCATTATATGATTGTATGGGGGGGTTTATTGAAAATCCTACACCCAAACCTTAAATCACTTAAAAGAACACTTAGTCACCTTGCATAAGGTCTGCACATGCTTAATAAACCATAATATGGCCACCCACATTCAGTTTTGACCAAAACTCAACATTACACCTCCTTTCTTGCTTGGAAACAATGCAATTTCTAACTAGGCATCACCCCAATTTTAATATAATGCCTCCCCTACTCTTGAGTTCACATGAACACAAAACCTACATTGAATTTCATTAAAGTTTGAGGTAGTTTGAAGTATATTCCTGTTGACTGCCTGCAAACCCTATTTTTGAGGGCTTAAATGCAAGAAATTGGTTTGTGACTCTTTTCCACCAATGTGAACACTTGAAAATTTGTGGATTGGATTTAGAAAGGATGTATTTCTTGTTTACAAGTTTGAAAAATGTAGGGGTGTGAATTTGTTGTATGTCTGATGATTCCCTAGGCTGACAGAGATATTGTTTTGAGCAAATTAGAGGTACATGGATAGGGTTTGATGGAAAAATAGCTAAAGGATCATTCCAAGTGATTGATTAAGCATGTGCAGACATAATTGAATGTTTTTGAGGCATCAACAAAGAAAAATAAGCTTGGGAACATAGACTTTCTATAAACCCTCATGATACAAGCATGAAATTGGCATTAACAAAGGTTTTGTAGTGTTTCCTATTGACAAAAGTGGTGGATTTGGACTATTTGAGGTCTGTATTGAACATTGGAATTTAGTTTGGAAGTTTGGTAGAAGGATTTTGCAGAGTTGCTTTGGAAAACAGGGCTAATTGCCCCTTTCTAAGAAATGAAACAGTCAGTGTTTGGGGCTTGTGTTGCAAAGTGACCTATACCTGTTTTAGGATATGTTTTAGATGAGCTTAAAGGGTATCCAAAAGTGTCAACAGTTTTGGGTTTCGGTGCCTACCCTACGAGAAAAGTTTTGACAGTCCATTTTAGAGGGCTACTAGCATTAGGACAGTCAAAAAAAGAAGGACCTATGGTAGAAGCATTTAAGTTGCATGAGGGGTGTTGATACATTGAATTAGTCTACATTAACTTGGAAAAGGTTTGCCAAGCGATAAACAAAGCAATAAGTTGTTGGTTCTTCATTTGATGGTATGTTTGTCATTTGCCATTGAGTCATGGAGCCAGTCATGAGCCCATTGTTGTGAAATATGCCTCCTTTGAATTGTGTTGAACCCCTGCATTGCATCACTTTGGGGTCTATTTTCATGAACTCCACCCTTCCTCTACATCATTTATGACTTCGTGAATTTGAGAGTATAGTCCATGACTTTGTATGTTTAAGTGTATACTCCATAACTTTGTGTATTCCATTGTATACTTGGTGCATTTTGTGATTGGGAAAAAGGTGTATGTTCAAGTGTATTCTACATGACTTATATGTGTGTTCAAATGTATACTCCACTTATGTATGTTCAAGTTATCTTGATATGAGGTGTCTTATTCAGAAGTTTGTAGAACCTTGTTATTCATTCTAACTGTGATATTCATTATCATTATAAAATTTCCAATTATCAGTCTTATTCATCATGCTTGTAGAAATCATCATCATGCCAAGGAAATGAGAAAAGACTTGTGGAAGGTGCGTGACTCTGACCATGAGGCAATACTTGACACAATAAAGAGTAGAGAGGACCCAGATGGTTCGTTGGGTTGATTTGTAAGTATGCATAAAACTTTCCTAGATGGTTACTTCTAATTTGTTTTGTATATAAACAGTAGTATGAATTTCTTCCCTATAGTATATTCATGTTTAGTCAATTTTGCTTTTTGATGCTTCTCACAGGAGGTCACAACTCTAGTCCGTCTAACTATGGACAAAGAATCTTGAGAAAAGATGATGGAGAGTGATAATTAGATGGCGGTAAGTGATCGATTACATATGTGATGTTATACATTTTATGTACATTTTGTTATAGTAATGTGCATATTGTTTGATTGTATTAGCAGGTGGAGCTGCGTGAGCTTGAACTGTCGAAGAGGTCTACTCGACAATAGAGAGAGGATGAGTCATGGATTGGCTCTCAATCTTCACAATCAAGTAAGGGCCGCCAATTATTTCATAAAAGTATATAGCAAACTAGTTTTAGGACATTCTTTTGTATGTTACTGATGTATGTACATACTTTTTGTATGTTAATGATGTATATTTTTGTATATATGCCTGTATGGCTTTGTTTGAACATGCCTATATGGCTTTGTATGTAAACTAGATGTTATGTTCATGACATTATGTATACAATAGTTTATATTAAATATTTAATATGATATACATTTGATTTGTTTTCTATGGTATACATTTGATGTTTGCATCATCATCATGTTATGCTTCATGGGGTTAGATCTAAGTAATGGATGAAGTTGATCCTAATTGGTCTTAATCATGTTCACTTGTGTTTAAATCATGTCATATCAAGATTGATGTCATAGGGTTTGGATGTTAGTTCATAACATTCATGTTTATCATGTTACCATAGTAGGACATAGTTTCTTATGTCATTGGTTCATGCCATTAGATCATTGGATTTGGTTGTGGTTCTTCATCATAACATGTCATGCTTCCAGGAGTTGGATTGGGTTGTGGTTCTTCCTCATGACAGGAGTTTGTTCATGTCTTCATGCTTCTTTGTCCTCCATGTCTTTAGTGTTCTCAGTGTCTTCATGTGTAAAGGATTTCTTTAGTGTCCTCATGATGTTGATGTTGATCACAAAATATGGTGTATTAGTAAGAGGAAACCATGGAAAGGCCTTGAAAATATTTGAGTGATGCAAGAAATAGAAGCTATGGTGTAGAATAATGGATGTACAAATCTCTCCCAACTCAAGATCAGCCTTGTTACAACATCATATTATTGTTTTATGCATGAGGAAGGCTAAAATGGGTGTAACCCTTAAGATCCCTAAGACAAAAAACTGCCAAACTTTGACAGAGGTTTTCTCAGAATTCATAGCAGCTGGGAACATTCTATTTAGACCTATAGGTGCATGTGGGGTCCATCCATAATAAACTCTCTCAGTTTTGTTCAACTCCAGTCCATTTGACCGTGCTGAAATCAAACACATTCTTGCAAAATGCTTTAGTTTCATGCAGTGGAAAGGTGCTAGGAGTGACATTTTGCATTCCATAGCTCGTGGGGCCGAACAAACTTCTCCAACATGTTAGGGTGGGTGGTTAAATCCTAGGGGAGGTCTCATTTCGTGTGCCAAGTGTCACAGTCGTTCGAGGCAGGAGGCTACCAGCAAAGTCCCTTAAGATCCCTAAGACAAAAAAAATGCCAAACTTTGATGGAGTTGTTCTTAGAATTCGTGGTAGCTGGGAACATTCTGTTTTGACCTGCAGGTGCATGTGGGGTCTGTCCACAAAAATATCTCTTGATTTCATTTAACTCTAGTATATTTGACCGTGTCGGAATCAAACGCATTCTTGCAAAATGCTTTAATTTCATGCAGTGGAAAGGTGCTAGGAGTGACATTTTACATTCCATAGCTCGTGGGGCCGAACGGACTTTGCCAACATGTTGGCGTGGGCGGGTAAATGCCAAGGAAGGTCTGGTTTTGTGTGCCAAGCACCCCAGTCATTCGGGGCAGGAGGCTACCAGCAAAGTCCCTTAAGATCCCTAAGACGAAAAAACTGCCAAACTTTGACAAAGTTGTTCTCAAAATTCATGGCAGATGGGAACATTTTGTTTGGACCTACAGGTGCATGTGGGGTCCGTCTATAATAACCTCTCTCCATTTTGGTCAACTTCATTCCGTTTGACCGTGCCAGAATCAAACGCATTCTTGCAAAATGCTTCAATTTCATGCAATGGAAAGGTTGCCAAGTGCCATATTTTTTGTTCTGCTCATCATGGGGCCAAATAGACTATGCCAACATAGTAGGTTGGGTGGGTAAATGGTAGGGAAGGTCTCATTTCATGTGCCATCCATCTCAGTCGTTTGGGGTTGTAAGCTACTTACAAAGTAGAAAGTTACTAACACTAAAATTTTACATTCCATAGGTCTTGGGGGCAAAACAACTATGCCAACACATCTGGGTGGGTGGGTAAATGCTAGGGGAGGTCTCATTTCATGCACCAAGTGTTTCAGTCATTCCGGGCTGTAAGCTATCAGCAAACTTGAAAGGTACTAGGAGTGACATTTTGCATTCCATGGCTCGTGGGGCTGAATGGACTTCCTTAACATGTTGGGGTGGGTGGGTAAATGCCAGGGGAGGTCTCATTTCATGTGCCAAGAACCATAGTGTGATGCCCCATCATGCAACCCTAGAGTGTTAGACTAACAAGTGCAATTTTACAGAAATATTTTTTTTGAAGCAAGTAAATACATTAATCATTAAATATAATTACACGATTAACAACATTAAATGAAATGAACAACTAACACCTCTAGGGAACATAACTGCATCAGATAGAAACATAACATTACAAGTGATATGCATCATAATACAACAGAAGAGTATTACATTATACATTTGCAAAGATGAATAATTACAAAGGTTCAATACAAGATTACAAGAATGACTACATCGGCTTACAAAATAGTACAATTATGAATGTATACTACAACTCTGAATGTGAAGAACAAATCTAGAACTGGAACATTTTTGCACTGATCTTGAGCCATAACATCCAAGAAGACCAATGGATAGCTCTGCCTCCCAACCATGTGGAACCCTGAGGTCCACCCCTCCGAGCTAGGAGATAACAATGAGGTCCCACTAAGTCAAAGGGTACAACAACAAAAACAATAAACAATTTCAGACTCAAAGCAGCCAAAATAGATTAACCAAACTGCACAGACAAGATAGTACTCGACAAAACAAGACAAATCATTAAGACAAGTCTGCACTCCAGAGGTAACAACAAAAGATAAAGAGGAAGTAACTAGACTACAGTAAGGAGAGTGTCATCGCATGGTCCTAGCATGGGTTACCTAGGCTATCTCTCACTAGAAGCTGGCCCCCATCTATGGTTACCTTGGCAACCTCTCTCTAGGCACCGGCCCCATAGGGTGACACATGCAGAGTCAATATCCTCTCATGGAGACAAGGAGGTTAGCCTTGCTAACCAGGCCTTCTCATTCCATCCTTAGCCTGCGAGAGCACTCAAGGCATGGGTGAGGCATCTTACTTATCTTGTTATGCAATTTACTACCCCCACCCTCCTAAATAAATTGTTAAGTTACCACTGGATTACAACTTCCATGGGGTTACTCAGGAAGCCACTTTGGGCACCAGCCCCACCATGAAAGCCACTCTCCTAGCAATCTTTAACCAACCATCCAAAACCAATAACATGCTAGGACAAGGGTTACAAGAGATTTTGATCCATTACATAAGCCATTCAAACTTTGACCACAACAATAAAGGTTCCCTTATCCCCTTCAAAACTTGAAACAATACATCATTGGAACAGACTGACACAAATAACAAGTTGAAAACCCAAGCAGTTAAGTCTCTGGAGTCGGTAAATTGAATTCTTTACCATGTTACAAAAGTACCTTTCCCAATATGGAAACTAGGCTTAGACGACTATAACTTTCCTTTAGACCAAAATATTTTAAGGTCAACAAGGGTTAAAGAGAAAGGAAAATAACTCAATACCATCATTATTACAATTTGATAAAAATATGAAATTTAAGTTCCAAGGGTGAACTTACACGAAGACATCAATGACTCAACATACCATTTGTGGACATGGTTTGTGAAAATGAAACACTTCAATGACAAGGTTATTACAACATTACAACCTATATCCAAAGCATTCTTTCTTCCTTCTATAGACATGTATTATTGACAAGAAAAAGCTCCAAACTTTACAAGACACTGATCTTACTCAAGAAATAATACTAGTTAGACATCATTAAATTAATATGACTATAATTTTAAAAGACTTTTTTGAACTCCACATTTGAAAAGAATAACCTTAAATTGACCATTATTTAAATATAAAATAACTAACCAAATATGACATCAATAAGCAAGTGCAAATTTTTATTAAAATTTAATTTTATTCTATTATGTTCTTCCACACCCTATGATTAATTTTATTTCAAAGCTATATAAAAAAAAAAACATTAAACCAATTCACACAGCACTCAAAGATCATAGAATTTGGTTCTAAAAAAAGAATCGCTCTATGCTAATAATTAGTGTTACCTATTACTAATCTCCTCAATCCCTTAAAGGACTCACTTAAAATCTACATGGAGACAAACTACTATACTCTTATGTGTCTAAACTAGAGGTGGCCCATGCAGTTGAGTTCACTAATGGTCACTAATATAAAATATATACTATCATCACCATAATACTCTATTTCAGATAAACCTCAATCTACAAGCCTATCTATACGAAAATAACTAGCTAGTAATAAATTTTAAGGCAATCTCCTCATTCACAAACTAATAATCAATGTATCCTAAGATCAATTCCACAAAGAGAACTTAGCCACAATAATGAAAGTAATAAATTATACATAATGATTTAACTATACATAAATATCAACATACTACAAACTGATGCATTTGAATGCAGTATACATCATATAATATGCATTGGGAATATTGAAGGCTATATGACTATGGTAGATAGGGTATAAGCATAGGAAAGATTTCATGAGCTTTCAATGAATGAGGAAACTGACCACATCTACCTTCTAAAATGGAGTTGAAGGAGTACTGCACACCTATGAGGTTGACTAGATGGGGTTGACGACACTAGCTTATTTAAAGTGACTAATATTTAGCCACCTAAAGCCTAAAGCTCTGCGACAGAGATGATCATAAGGAAAAAAAACTACCTAAAAGGAGTCTTAGTGACCGACCCTTATCTAGCGGAAAGAAGAACACAAACCTCAGACAAAAACTGCACATACTCGACAAAACTACCCAATACCTCCACAAGATGGGATGTTACTAAAACGCTGTCTAAAACAAAAGAGGAAGGTGTTATGACTCTGCCAACCACACTGGCTCATATAAAGCCACCTAACGACAGCGATAAGGGAAAATGAATTACAGAGACTAGAGAGTTGCACAAAATGGCTTAATGGAGACTGGAGGGCGCAAACAAGTGAGGACTTCACAGGTTTAATAATTTCTACCGCCACCATTATGAAGAGGAGTCAAGTTTCATCTTTAGTCATCAATCGACAGACTGTTTGGGTGCTCATCATTCAAGGAGGGAGAGGCACGGTGAACTAAGGTGACAACAAGATGCCATCATGAATAATAGTGGTCACACATAATAGAGAATACACTACAAACTTTGGCCGTGACTCTATGCAGAGTGAAACACTAGATCGATAGTCCCTAAGGTCAACTATGAGGGGCAACAGACCTTAAGGATTCTATAGAGGCTTGCAACTTCTTCCTTGCAAGGTGGACCGGGTTAAGATAGTGAGTTGTTAAATGGATCACATAGGAACTTGATTACCACCTTCAAGGAGAATGGCAAGGTAGTAGAGGGACACATGATTCGGGCTTACATCTCCATAGACCTACAAGCCTTGCATCAGAAAAATTGACATTCAAGGGACATAATGAATTGGTGGAAAAATAATAGGAAAAAATGAGATTTCGAAGGCAAGATAATCTTAATACGAGAAGGACCCACATGCTCAAATTGAACTACAGGGCAAAAATTACAGTTGATCCCATTTAAGGAAAAGGTTTAGTGTTGTAGTGAGATGGTTTTGTAGGCTAAATGTTTTTACCAAATCTTTTTGTAAGAGCATCCAATAAGTAAAAAAATGATTACAAATATGAAAATGATGAATTACAGATCAGTTTCATATGAGGAGTTAGGATGTTTTGGAAGATGACTCAATGTCGAGAGCAACTAGACAATAAAATATTCTAATTCCTCAGAGCAAAACATAGACAAGAATAAAGACATTCACAAAATTTAACTACATAGCAAGACATACCCGTACTTTTCACGCTCCAAAGATCAAATCTTCCTCTAGAACTTCTCTTCCTTCCTCTGAATGATTCCTTCCCAAAATTCCTCCCAGAAACAAAATAGCCCCAGTCATAAATGCCCACTAACACCAAATCCGTTCCCCAGAATCCTCTCCACTAGAAGGATTTTAAATTTCTACTAAACTCAGAGATTCCCCATTCTGGAATCATAAATGACGACTAACTGCCTTTAAATATTCCCCAAAATGATTCAATACATAACTATATATATTAATGAGTTAATGACCCACATAAAAAATTTACAAACATTAGAATAGTTAACTATTTCTGCATTACAATTTACTTAAATAGCATCCACCAAGAGTATTCCAATTTTACGACTGAGTAAAAGTATTATAACGTTTGACAATAATACATTATAATATTATTGATCCATTACACATACTAGAATACACAAAGGCTGATCAATCAGGAACCCAACAAAAAACCTACAAGCCACAAGACGACCAACAAACTAAAAATTGAACTGACCTAGGGGATAAACCTCATGTTACCTCCATCAATGTTATCCATTGGTGTAAGGGCCTGCTCAGACCTGCTAAGTTAGGTGGAGTCGAGGCCTGGTACCTGCAACCTGCATAAGAACAATAGGTTGTATACAATCCACTGCATATATATCAAACACACCAGAGTCAGAGAATCATGGCATAGTAGGGTGCTCAAAACGAGTAGTACTACACCGTCCCTGCTCTGAAATAAGACTATAAACATTTTTATTTAAAATCAGATATCAACAAATCGCATGACACATGATAATATTAAACCATTACTAATCATGCCAATCTCATCATAACTAGAATAACAATAATGTCATCATAAACTCATACACATGTCAAAACTATATCAGTCAAACATAGGCTATCACAATCATAATAAGCATAAACCATAGGCCGAATAACTCAAATGTCTCAGAACTATCTAAATGCAATGGAAGAACTAACAACTATCTTAGAATTGACAAAGAGTAATGTGAAACTAGCAACTATCACAAGCCAAAAATGAGGGGACATTCATGTAGTCATTTGTGGCAGCAGGGTACTGGCAAAGTCCCTTAAGATCCCTAAGACGAAAAAAATGCCAAACTTTGACGGTGTAATTCTTGAAATTCATAGTAGCTAGGAATGTTCTATTTGGACCTACAGGTGTATGTGGATTTCTTCTACAATAACCTCTCTTAGTTTTTTCAACTCCTGTCCGTTTGACCATGCTAGAATCAAATGCATTCTTGCAAATTGCTTCAGTTTCATGCAATGGAAAGGTTGCCAGGTGCGATATTTTTTGATCTACTCATTGTGGGGGTGAACTGACTAAACCAACATGTCAGGGTGGGTGGGTAAATACTAGGGAAGGTCTCATTTCATGCGCCAAGTGTCTCAATCGTTCTGGGCTGCAAGCTATAGGCAAACTTGAAAGGTGCTAGGTGTCGGTAGCTTGTAGGCCAAAATGACTGGGATGCTTGACACATGAAACGAGACCTTCCCTACCATTTACCCACCCACACCGATGTTTTTGTGTAGTCTGTTTGGCCCCACGATGAGAAGAACAAAAAATATGGCACCTGGCAACCTTTCCATTGCATGAAACTAAAGCATTTTGCAAGAATGCATTTGATTCTGGCACGGTCAAACAGATGGGATTTGAATGAAACTGAGAGAGGTTATTATAGAAGGACCCCACATGCACCTATAGGTCCAAATAGAATGTTCCCATCTGCCACGAATTCTGTGAACTACCTCATCAAAGTTTGGCAATTTTTTCATCTTAGAGATCTTAAGGGACTTTGCTAGTAGTCTGCTCCCTCGAATGACTAAAGCACTTGGCACATGAAACAAGACCTCCCTTGGCATTTACCTGACCACCCTGACATGTTGGCGAAGTCTGTTCAGCCCTACAAGCTATGGAATGCAAAATGTCACTCCTAGCACCTTTCCATTGCATGAAACTGAAGCATTTTGCAAGAATGTGTTTGATTTTGACATGGTCAAACAGACTGGAGTTGACCAAAACCAAGAGAGTTATTGTGGAAAAACCCCATGTGCACCTGTAGGTCCAAATAAAATGTTCCCAAATTCCACGAATTTGAAGAACTGCTCCATCAAAGTTTGGCAGTTTTTCGTCTTAGGGATCTTAAGTGACTTTGCCGGTAGCCTGCTGCCCCAAATGACTAGGGCGCTTGGCACACAAAATGAGACCTCCATTGGAATTTACCCCTCCACCCCAATGCATTGGCGAAGTCCATTCAGTGCCACAAGCTATGGAATGTAAAATGTCACTCCTAGCACCTTTCCACTAGATGAAACTTAAGCATTTTGCAAGAATGCGTTTGATTTCGACACGGTCAAATATACTAGAGTTGAATGAAACCAAGAGAGGTTTTTTTGGATGGATACCACATGCACATGCAGGTCTCAATAGAATGTTTCCAACTATAACAAATTCCAAGAACTACTCCATCAAAGTTTGGCAGTTTTTTGTCTTAGGGATCTTAAGGGACTTTGTCGATAGCCTATTACCCCGAATGACTGCGACACTTGGCACACAAAACAAGACCTCCCCTAGCATTTACCTACCCTCCCCGACATGTTGACAAAGTCCATGCAGCCCCACGACCTATGGAAACTACTCGCAAAGGGCTTCATTCAAGTCATGATTGGTGTCTTCACATGTCTTTCTCTAGACTTCAGGACAGAGGTTATAACGTTTTCCATGGGTCAAAAAAATGAACTACATATTGATTTTTCAGAAGTTATGAACCTTATGCATGTCTAGGACAACCTAGGAAGCATAAAAATGAGTTTTATCAAACCTACAACAGCCATGAACATGAAGAACAAGTTGCAGATTTGGTTGAGAAAATGGGTATAAATCAAGCTAGTCTTTCACCACAAGGGGAGGTGCATGATATTTGTGCATTTGGATGTGAAGCAATAGAATAATCATGATGAGGCTCATCATCATCATTTATAAGGACTTTTGTAATTGCAGTTGCCCTTGTAGACATGTATGCAAAGTGTGGAAGCATGGACAAGGCACGTGAACTATTTGGCATGATGCCCCAAAGAAATGTCACCTCATTGAATGCAGTGATTGCAAGATATGAATAAAATGGAGTTTTTTGATAAGGCATTAGAAACTTTCAAGAAAATGCAATTGGTGGGTGTAAAACAAAATTCCACAACCTTAGCCAGTATCCTCCTTGCCTATGCCAAAATGGACATCCATCAAAAGGATAAAACATATGGGAATTTTGTTAGATGGTGTAGTTGCAACTACCCTCAAAGACATGTATGCAAAGTGTGAAAGCATAGACAAGGCACGTGAACTGTTTGGCATGATGCCTCAAAGAAATGTTGCCTCATGGAATACGATGATTGCAAGATATGAACAAAATGGATTTTCTTATAAGCCTTTAGAAAGTTCCAAGAAAATGCAATTGGCAAGTGTAAAGCCAAATTCCAAAACCTTAGAAATGGTATGTTTGGAGCACAGTATAGACATCCATCAAAGCATAAAGGATATAGGAATTTTTTCAAATGTCATAGTTGTATGTACCCTGCAAGACATGTATGTAACTTGTGTGGAAGCATATACAATGAACATGAACTATTTGACATGATGCCTCAAAGAAATGTTGTCTCATAGAATGCAATGATTGCAAGATATGCACGAAATGGATTTTTCATAAGGATTTAAAAACTCTCAAGCAAATGCACAAAAATAAATTTCAACCATTTATGCGAATTTTGGCACATCTAAAACCAAATTGCACAACCTTAACCAACTTCCTCCTTGCCTATGCTATAATGGGATCTAGAGAACATGGTGTGGACAACCATCAAAGCATAAATGATATAGGAATTTTGTCACATGTATTGTATTTGCAAATTTGCCCGTGTAGACATGTATGGAAAGTATGGAAGCATAGACAAGGCATGTGAACTATTTGAAATGATGCCTCAAAGAAATGCACAGCCCCACAGAATTCAATGATTGCAAGATATGCACAAAATGGATTATTTGAAAATGATATATAAACTTTCAAGCAAATGCAATTGGCACTTGTAAAACCAAATTCCTGTAACAATAATTGATTATCATATTAAATATTTAATATAAACTATCATCTACATAATGTCATGAACATAACATCTAGTTTATATAAAAAGCCATACATGCAAATATACAAAAGGCATGTCCAAACAAAGCCATACAGGCAAATATACAAAAATTTACATCGGATTAACATACAAAAGTATGTATACAAATCCATCTAGGCATAGAAAAAATGTCCCAAAAACTAGTTTCCTATGGACTTCTAGGAAACAATTTGTGGCCCTTCTTTGACTGTGAAGATGGAGAGCCAGTCAGTGACACATCCTCTCTCTGTCGTCGAGTAGACCTCTTTGAATAAAGTTCATCCAGTTGCACCTATTAATACAAACAAACAATATGCACATTAGTATAGAAAATGTATGAAATATATAACATCACATATGTAATTGATCACTTACCACCAACCAATGATCACTCTCCATCATCTTGTCTCTCTCTTCGTCCGTAGTTGGGCGGACTGGAGTTGTGACCTCCTGTGAGAAGCATCAAGAAGAAAAATTGACTAAACATAAATATCATTTATGAACATCAAATGACATGAGATTGTAATGTCGGAAAATGTCCCCTTGGGGGATTTTTCCTCATAAGGTTTAGCTCTGGGGTCTTTTAAGTGCATTTAGGACATTTTAGTTCATATTTTGGCATCCCGGTGGAACGAGACCTAGGTAACATAACAAATGGGACCTAGGAGGACCCCTTGAGCTGTACCCTACCCAAAATAGGGGGGAGGACTTGGGCGCTCGCACCCTAGTCCTGTCCTATTTTGGGGCAGCCCCAATTTTTGGGTGTCAATTTATGACCATTATTTGGTTATTTGTCTAACACATAAAAGTTTAAATTTTAATATCTTGGTGGGAGTGCTTGTAGTTGCATATATAAGCATGCTTAGACATTCATTTAGAAACTAGATGGCAATTGTGATATTCAAGTGTTCAAAAGGTGATTCAAGGCTTTCTATTATGTTGCAAGAGCAAACTTGTGTGTTTTATGTGTTGATATTTGCAAATTTGAGCATCAATTCCTTCATGGCATGAAGAGCATCTTCCCCCATGAAAGCTTCACTACAAGGTGACATATCATTGTGTTTTTATCATTGATTCCTTTGGTTTTTGGCCTCTGCCTCACAATGGCACGCCCTCTTCATCTGACAACGGTGTTCGAAGACTTAAGTGTCCTTCGGGGTTTGATTGAGGAAAACCTCTCAACACCACAACCCCCAAACCAAGTCTTGTGATTGCAGGTTACAGGTGTCACATCCGAGAAAAGTGGAGTTGCAGGAAGGCTGGGCAGACATCAAGGATTCAAGATCTGGAGAAAAGATGGACAAAAGAGCACTTCTGGGACTAGGGTGCTCGCTCTAGTGTCCTCTGTAGACAGGTTTCAGAAAATAGAAGTTACAGGGCTGATTAGCATCTGAAGGAGGTCCAGATTCCCCAACAAAAGTAGGTACCTTGGACTTGGGTGCCCGCTCCAGTGTCCCCGACTGTTCTGTTTCAGTTTCCCAAAAATAGGTACTCTATAATTCTATATTTTGTTCCTGACTGTAAGAGCTTTTCCCATGATTCATTGATTTATTGTCGTATTTGCGTAATTAGGGTTTTAATGGTCAATGGGACATAGGATAAGGATAAATTGATAATTAATTCCCTAATTCCAACTTTCCCTACATCTGAAAGTGACCTAGGGTATGATAATGCTAGCCATTCGACCCTAGATCCTTCAATGTTTAGTGGAGAGGCAGATTTTAACATCTAAGCATCAAAATGATTAACAAATCCAATTTTACCCTAAATAGAGATAAAAAAAGAAATACAAAATTATGATATTTTCATGTTATTGGCTCATACCTCAGTCAAAGGATTTGCAGACATCATGGCTACAACAATGCCTATCTGTGTTGACTCATGAAGATCAGGAGGAGTCTCCACTGTATTCAACATCTGAAAATCAAGTTCAAGATTATTCAAACAAAATAAACACATAACATTATTTTAAAAATGTGTAATGATTAGAAATGGTTAAATTTACCTCTGTAAAAGTGGTGGTTTGGTGTCCAGGGGACCAAGAAAACCATGGAGGTGTTGGTGACTATTGAAATCATCAAATTACATCACAAAATAATATTACCATTGACATATCTACAATAATTATGATTATGTGATAAATTACATACGTGTTGACTTGACCTCCTCTCATAACCCACTAATGGATGGCTAATGGAGGTGGGATGAAGACTTTGACCTTGGAATTTCATTGCATAAACAATTACATACATTATTTTTGACTTATAATATAGATAATCATATAAAATTAATTACAAATTTCAAATAACAATATAGTAAATCAAGATGAAACTTGTAACAAATTACCTGAGTCAATACCAAATGTATGCTGTAAGAGATTGTCACTAAGAACAAGATCATCCAATATGTCATGCCCTTGTGTCACAGCATGTTGCCCCTATGTTGCAGAGTCCTATCGTGCCTCCTACGTCCCATAATCAGATAGGTTCCCACATGTACTGTACAAATGTGGGGACACATGACACCTACTACTCTCACCCTATCAGCCTCAGTAAAATCATCATCATGTTGTGATAGAGTTTGGGTGAGAGCAGTCAATGAATGTAAAGTCTCTAGCTCAACACTCTCCTTCAAAGCCAAAGGGAGTGACCTACATTCTGGCCTCGCTCGGGGAATAGGCACATGGTCTTCATCTCACTAAGCCCCAGGTCTATCTTGGGTAGAGCCACCACCTCTACCCTAGAACTCACGAATGTCAAAATAATTCAGAATCTTATTGAGGATGAACTCACAATAGAGTTTCCTCAAGAAATATTGTGGTACCTCATCATTGTTGCATGGGCGCTCATCGAAGACCATGTACCATCTATCCCAAAAGTTTCAGGATATTTCTTCATTTCTACATCAGTGTATGGGAAACCATTTGCAACTTTCTTCTAATATTTGGTTGGTTTTGAGATTAATAAGGTGTGCACATAATTAAGATTTTGTAATTTTCTCATTCTTGACTTATTCATATGACAACTTGTCGGCATAATATTTCTGACTCCTCTTCCTATAGTCTTGGAATTTGGTGATTTGTTTTGTCACCAAATCTATGTGGGAAACAATCTCTTGTAGTGATTTTGCAAGTGCCCTCCTATGATCAGTGGTTCCACTTGGATTGTTTAGGGTTTGAATAATAGTTTCAAGATGTTTCTTGTTTTCTTCTATTATCCCTAGGTAGTGTTCTTGATTATCCCTTACATGAAAAGGAGGTGAAGGTGGGTTTTGAAGGTTTGGAGGGTTTTGGGGGTTGTTTTCACCCTCCTCAACTGGATTTAGGTTTTGTCCTTCTCCAATAACTATAAATGCAATATAAAAATAAATCAAACATTGCAAAACTAAAAAATTGTTCTCAAACTAACAAAATCAGTCAAACCCTACCTTCTTCCCATGCTGGAGCCTTCAAATTTTCATGACGATGTCTTTGGTGGCAAGGTGGCATTGTGAATTTCTTGTTTTCTCTATTGCACTTGATTCAATGGCCTCTTCTTCAATGTGATCACATTTTTGCTTGTTTTATTTGCTGTTGTGAGGAGAGAAGTCATGGTGTGAATGAGTAGAAATGGTTTTTTTCTTTTATTGAAAGCAAAATGTGAGCGTGTTGCACGTGTTTCAAAACATGTATGCATTATAACCTTAGCGCGTTCTAACGTGCTCACATTTTTTTAATTTTGGAGATGGAGGCAACTTTTTGGTCCCTCATATCCTTGCATTTACCCTATGAACTCCCTCAAAATACTATTGAATTCCCAAACTGACAAGTGACTCAAATACCAATTTGAACAAAGCACTAATTCATCTATTCAAGGTGCATATATCCAATAAATAGAACATAAAATTACATGGTTATAACAATAGAAACCATATTAAGAAAAATGATAAAAGTGTTATAAAAGGCCATGCATGTTCAACACTAACATTGACACATGCTAAAAAAAGATAGGATCATCACCTCCTCCATGGGTGAAATGGAATCCAATACTAATTTTTTTTGAATTGAATCAATGTAACATCACAATAATTGAAGCTAACATGCTACAATACCAATATTACATGTGAATCATACCAATGTTCTCACAAGTTTAGGCATGTAAACATCCCAAAAGATATCAAAAGAATATTACATAGAAAGGATCTCATCCCAAACATGGATGGATCGTAATCCACATAAGAGAATACATCAAAACATAATTAAAAACTTATTAGTATGGTCTCTTGGACCCAATTTACAATGATAACAGTATACAATAATTAAATGATGTAAGAGAAAATATACTAAATAGTCTAACACACTCTCCAAGAGCATCCTTCAAGCTCACATGTACCCAATGGTGGTTTAGCACTACCCAACCATGTGGTAACCTTAGACCCACCCCACTATCTTAGGAGATAATCAAATCATGTAAAAGAACACTCACACAAACAAGGAGTACATGGCAACACTCATGCCAATTAGAAGCATACAGTCACATGTGTCAACTAATGCCAACCATGGCATACAAAGTATGAATAACTCACAAATCACGTGTAGCAATTCATGCCAATTAAATGCATACAAAACATAGAATAATGGCAACACAACATTCATGCATAAGGTTCTCAAACCTTCAATCAGGCAAAACAATGCATAATTAAATACCCACACACTTACATTTATGAGAGTAAAACAATCCCTCAACATACATGTAGGTGGTCCAAACACATTTTGGATGCTATTCAAATTAAGTATAGGATGAGGATCCTAGAAGTAGGCCAAGGAGTTTCATTTCAATAGCACGACGACCATGAAGGGGTTAAGTAGCAAACCAATCCTCATGTGAGGAATACTCTGACATTCACCAACTCCTAGAGTTGTGACATTCCCTTTACACCAAAGATTGTTCACCTTTCTAAGAATTAAAGTTATGGCATAGATATCTTGATTAATCATACATTTTATTATCCTAGTTTGTATTGCATTATCACTTAATTAGAAATCCTCCACCCACTATTAACATTTATCCCTTTGTATCACGACAAGCAATGAGAGCCCACTCCTTCCCTATTCAATACCTCAAACTTATAAGTCTAATGACTAAATTAATGATTTGGGTGTGGCACACAAATCAATGCAACAATTTAAGAACTTTTTTTGACAATATGCTAAAAGATGCAAAATCTTAAAATAATTGTTATCATGCAGGATTGCACCCATTATGCAAATCTATGAAGCTCAGCAATCCTATGTAACATGGGATCAAACTCAGGTTGTGGGTGACTTATGGTGAGATTGAACCTCCAAATTATGGGTTGGTTCCCTTATAATTTTCTAATGAGTTAATGACTTTGCAAGAAAAGGGTTTAAAAGGCTTTCTAATAAAAGTACTAAAACTGGATCTAAATGTGTGGTGATGCACCTAATTGGTAGAAACATGGAACTCTAACTCACAATAATTTTTAGAATATCTGTCCACACAAACCACTTTGGCAATATGACCACAAAAATGATTCTAAGGAAGGCTTGAATAACTTTCTTTTTGGAGGAAAACTGGGTTCTCACAGCATGAAAGAAAGGACTATTCTAATACACAACCTAATACCTATGATTTTGACTGCTTTTCAATGCATGCAAGTATAAATGAGACAATGATTTTAAAGGTTCTGATACTAAAACACAATAAAATCTCATCAAATCATTCATAAAACAACACAAATGAGAAGGTAGATACTTGATTCTACTGAAAATAAGGAACACTTGCATAAAAATGGCAAAAAATATAACCTATAACCTATTGTAATGTATTAATCTACAAAAATTGAGTTACAAACACTCTCTCTCTAGAATGCATAAGAGAGCAAAAATGCAAGAACTAGGAAAACATAGGTTTTTCTCCCAATATATAATCTACTCACAAAAAAGACCTAAAAGGTCAACTGCAGTTAACTTGCCTCTAAAAATAATACCTCCAAGATTGATCCATGAGCAAGCATAAAAATCCCTAAAAAATAGTATCAGAACTATAGGAAAAAGAGCAAAAATAGCTCCAAACTACCCCTCACACTCAGTTTGACCATCCAGAACCTCAAATCACTCTAGTTTGACCAAAAATCATGCAAAGAACTCCAAAATAGCTCAGTTAACTACATCTCCTGATTTTGCATGACTTGGGCATGAGTAAAAGCAATGTGAACAAATAATAAAGTAATCAACATGATTTACTTTAATATTTGTTATAAATTTGTCTATCTTTTGACTCATAGAATTTTGTGACAAATAATAAAGCAATTTATAATTGCATTACTTTAATATTTGTGTACATTGGTTTATCATATTCTAAGTCATGCAAAGTGGGTAATATTTTTAAAAAGGTTTTGAGATAACAACTCCTTATAACTCAACAAAAATACTCCTCCATACATAGGTCAAAAAATATAGTCATCATGCCATATTGCATACGATATCCTCTTGCATCATTATCTCCCATGGAAAAACTAAAACATTCTCCTCTCCTTGACTTACTAAGTCACATTTTGCAGATAATGGCAGCTATGATTAAAAAGATAAAACACAAACCTTATGTCTCCCATGCTATCACATGCCTTACCTACCTCAAGTCTCATTCAAAACACATTATCAAACACCTTATGACTCCCTAACCATCTTCAAGTGACGGCCTCATCTAAATGATTAGGTTTTTTGACTTCGAAGTCATGGGCCACAAGCATATTGTGGATAACAAATGATTTATTAAAAGACAAAGTCAAAAAACCCATGGTCGAGCTAGGGCAATTTTGACAAAAGCAACACAAAACCTAAAGTGGTCATCATTTTGTTCATTGTATTTCTATTGCTTTGGTTGTGTGCCGCCATGAAGCAAGGGTTTGCGCTACTTTCCTAAAGGCTTTTGGAGGATTTAGAACTGCTATCGAAGCTATTTGTCCACAACACATTATTAGGAAACTGGACCTGGTAAGCTTCTCTCATCTTCATGCTAGTCTAGCTTCATTTCCTTGTCATCGGAACTTGTAGAAATCTATTTTGAAAGCTCTTATCTTTGCTTATTTGGTCCTCTAATCAAAAACTGTTGCTTCAGGATATGAAATGGAGGTAGAGTTTTTCCTTTCTTTTATCATCTTACTAAGGAAAATAAGAGGGTTTTGTTGTCTTCTATGAAGAAAGAATGATAAAACCACATCTTGCTATAGCTGCTCTAATGAGGGCACCACCATGAAGCTTGAATCATTATTTTCTATGGGAAAAATGATAAAAATAGATCTTTATCTTTATCTTTATCTTTATCTTTATCTTTATCTATTATGATTTCTCCTTACTACATATAATGGTAAAGCCTTTGCATATTATAGCGTGTTGTAGACATATTGATTTCTCTCTCCATTCACTATGCACATTAGAAAATACTACAATCTTTCTATAGTGTATGCTTCATTTATGAAGAGAAACGCTTGAAGAGTTGTTTTTTTGCCGTCCATGTGAACATGCTCTTGAGTTGTCTTTATATCTTGTCATCAAACCCTTGTCACTGCTCTTTATGTGTTTTTCTCTTCATGACTGCTTGAGCTTTGTCACTCTTGGATGCCTCTATGACTATTTTTAGCAATCTCGCTCATGTATGTCTCTTCATCTCATCAACACTTAACCCTTGCACTATTATCCCACATCTCTACAAGATGAAACTTTGTTTGCCATGTATTTTGTTGATAAACTAATTCTATCCTTCACACCATTAACCATCTTTTCAACTACTCAAAAACTGTGTACTGTATGGTAGGACTAGATGTGAGAAGCAGAGAAACACCAACACTATTAAATGCCTTTTTCCAGGATCCCATGGTAAGAGTCTGCCAGAGGCCCTTAGATTTCCCAAATTCACTAGTCTGTATTTGAGCTGATGCTGAGTCTAGTGGCTAAGTTATTAGTGTTGTGCAAGCTCCAGCAACTACAACTACAACCAGATTTGCTTTTGTTCACATGTACTTGTTTTTGCTTCTATTCAAATATAATCATTTAAAGTAACTATAGCTGTAAAAGCAAATAAATTGAGATATAATTGATTGCAATCTCTTTGTGCCAAGCCCCAGGTTCAATGAATGAAGTTGCCCTATTGAAGTTGTCTCCTACAATACATCAGATAGATTACTTGAAAAACTACCTTAATACTTGTCATGACTTTTTCTTGCTATATGCCTTCTCAGCTGCACTGTAGGCTGTTCCAATGGTATGATCATTATTAAATGCAATAACCTATGATGTTAACACTTCTACTGGTCATTACATACCTATGTCATTATGACTATTGGTGACTTCTTGACTGTACCCACATGAAGGGTCTCTATGGTGGCTGCTTTTTTTTCATGGATTCCTCTTATATTATTCTTGTAATAGTCCCTTAATATACTACAGTCATGTCACCCTTCCTTTGTATACAGTCATGGTACATGTTATCCCTCATGATCTCTACAATTGGTATGTTTTGTTATCCTTGTCTATGGATTGTCAATACCTTACATTGAAATAGATTGCAGACCTATTGACAACCATACAAGCTGGATAGTGATAGACTCCAATAGATATTATCACCACCAGTCGATACTCTGTCTTCATTTGACACCCAAGACATTATCTCTTCTTTACTATAGACCAATAGTTGTCAAGCATTCCTCTGATATGACTGTACCATTATTTGAAACATTGCAAGCTCCTCTCTGGCAGTCCTGTAGTATAATACCATGACTATTGGGCAATAGATTGGCATCTTTGATCATTCCAATCCTCCATGGATTATATATTTGTACCTTGCATTTTAGACAGTTGGCATGGTATTGGTATTGCAGGTATGGTTCATGACATAGCTGTTCTAGCTACACTTTACTTATGGACACAGATACTTCGACTATTTTTTCATTATGTGACTGCCATCTACCTTACTTAATTTGATAATAAGCCTCTTGGCTAATGGGACAGTCACCTTAAAGACTGATTTCTATCCCTCTATGGCTGCCTAATGAATTCAAAAGCAATCTTACATCTCATTCACAACAAAAGTGGTAAAATACCTTATTTAATTGTTGTTTCATGATGCCTTTTTGGCTATGATACCCTTGATGGGACTGTCATTTAGTTGATATTGCTTTGATGTTGACTATCCTACTTTGGAGGTTATCTCATGATTATCTGGTGTTGTCATTGACTCTCAATCAGAATATGCTCTTATTTATTGATCTTAAAGTCCCTCTACTAATCTTATACCCCCTTAAGATCAAGGGGCAACATGCTGGGCTCAATCCTTGTGGGAGCCCATTTTTTGCCACATGTTGAAATGTCTTGCATAACGAGTGTACCTATACCTACACATTGCACAAACAAGTTAGATAAAACAAAGAATACAATACTCATGTGATGATTTGATCTTTCTGGCTCTCTTTCTTATTGATCTAATGCTTCGTGATATGTGTTGTGTTTCTATTGGTAGGGCATATGGGAGACTCATATCTAGAGCTCTAACCAATTGTTTACCATGATGCAGGTTCAAGTGGAGGTCAGGAGAGGAGGAGCAAGACAAGAAGATTCACCCCAAATCTATCTCAGGCAATGATAGATATGACTCTTTCCTTACGCTTCTTTTCATTTCTTTTAACTTCAAATGCATAGCATATATCATGTTGCATTGGTTAAGCTACTCCCAGGGCTTGTGTGGGACCATGGATTTCTCTTTTTCTTTCCAATGAATACAAATACAATACTTGTGTAATTATGTGTATACTTTATTGGCAAAATGAAGGAAACATGAAATGAATGAAAGCATTTCTGCACTAAATGAAATCAATGTATTGAGTTCAATATGTACTTTTCTTTATGTCTCTTTACTCTAAATAGTAAAAATGAATTCAAACCTTTTCTCAAACACTTAAAAATATGCCATGGTTTAAGCATAGTAGGAATGTGTTAAAAATTCTTCACCTCAAATGTAATGAACTATCTTATCTCTATCAATTTGAGTTGTAGGTGTAAAAAATTGGTAACAATAATAGGGAGACTACTCATCCCACATTATAAAACATCATTTTATATCCTATAATACAATTTTCACTCATTTGCAAATACAAGAAAAATCGTAAAAACCACAATTAGTCCATTAATTGAAGTGGATGCTACCTTGCATATTTTTCATTTTCCAAATTAAAAGGAATTTCTAAAATGGAAATATACCCTCTAGTTCTAAAAATGCCCAACAACCATATTCTAAATAAAATTTGGAAAAGACAATTCCAATAAAATTTTTTCCATAGTAATGGTTGTTTTTGGCATATTTTGAAAATTTAAAACAAAATTAAAAGATATGAATTGAAACTTCCAATTTAAATCAATTACATCCTTTATCAAGGAGGCCATAATCAGTCCACTTCTTCTGACATGACAATGGAAGAATTGAAATTGAAAACAAGTTTCAAAGAGGGATATTACCTTCCAATGCAATCTTTTACAAAAATGGAGAAAAGTCTTAAAACCAAAATGCCTCCACAATCCTTTGCCACACACACCCAATATTTTCCAAGCAATCATCAATCCAAGAAATACACAATCCCTTCCCTTGAATCTTCCCAAAAGTCCATTTCTCATGGAGCAAGAAGAGGATTTTAGGAGAAAATACAAATGCATAATGAAAATAGAACTCTATTTTTCCTTATATGTTTTTGAAAATCCCTTCTTCTATTTCATTATTTCTTTATTTCTTTTTCTAATGTTTATATTTCTATTAAATTCCTTTTTCCCATTTTCTTTTCCAAAATAAATTTTGAAACAATAAGAAAATTACACAATTAAATTAATGTAGTTACTTCCACAAGGAAAATTCAACATAATCTAATCACATTAAATAATTTCTGATAACCAAAGGAATTAAATCAAATTTCCATTAAAACGTAATTCTACCTTTTAAATGCAAAATTTTTAATTTTGAAGAAGAGATTAACTTTGCTTTAATTTTCCTCTACTTGAATAAAATAATGCAATGGACTTTTTCTTCCAAGGTAAATTTAATTTGTTTCAACTAAACCCTAAAATATTTTGGAAACATGAAAACACACTTGTTGAAATAAAATAAAATATAATGCAAAAAGCTAAAGAAAATGCATGTAAAGGACCCATGCACACTTTAGGGTTTCAACAACATGTGGACTCCAGAATCACCACAGATTCAAATCCAAGTTAATGCAAGGACTCACAAGACTCATCTCACACTCAACTAAGTGAAATAGAGGTTAATACACACATGTTCTACCCAAAGATGACCATCTCTAATATAACCACCATTAGGGAAATAACCCTATACCTGCACTGTTAGGTCAAACATTAAGCTCATATCTACTCCACATATAATAGATGAAGCAACATAATCCACTCCAATGTGGCATAAATCATAAAATGATATAAAATCATCACATCTACTATAAATCATCTACAACTAGCATGATCGAGGAACAGGATGCATAGTTAACAATGTTGAAATAATTATGATAAACACAAATATAATAAATATAGTGAAAACAATGAAGCTAAAACACTACAATGATCTATCATACACATGCACAACATATACATCCCATAATGCATTGTCAGAATCCAATGCCAATACAAAACCCCATTAAAAATAACTTGATGGTCATGCAAAACATATCTAGAAAAGAATCATGAATATACCATCAAACCCCCTTGATGGAATAACATACCTCTATTGGCCCATGATTGTCATTGCACCAAAAGGTCAAACTATTAATGCCCAATACAACCGCTAGAGTTAATGAATCCATGGGAGGCGGTTAAGCCATGTCACAAATCCTGTGAGAGATACTAGCTCACTGCCAACAATCCCCCAACGTCACTTGTAGGAGCCCACATCACTCACGGGGGAGATTCAAACTCAGAACCTTTGGCTCTGATACCAATTGTTGGCCCATGATTGTTGTTGCACCAAAAGGTCAACTTTTTAATGCCCGATACAACTGCCAGAGTTAATGAATCCATGGGAGGTGGTTAAGCCATGTCATGAATCTCGTGAGAGATGCTGGCTCACTACCAACAACCTTGTCATTAAGTTCAATGTAATGGCTCATAACACAAGAAAAACATAATACACTGATAAGCACTCAATACAATATAAATCATTAAAATCAAGAGCACGTACGGTAAATACATAATTGGGCATTACAATGGGTTTATAATTTCTTTGGATGGTATGTGCCTTTGATGTTGTCATGAAAGCATGTTGAAGGAGAGAATAAGGGCATGGCAAATATTACCATAGAGCTTTGAGTCTCAAGAATAAGAACAAGGTTTTATTTACATGGGGTGGGTGTCATGGCTCCACATTTTTTCACATCCACCGATTGGGTAATATTTGAACCACTAAGACTAGAGTTATGTGCTGGAGGTGATGAAGCTTATGGTGAGACTTATTTTGTTGCCAATGATAAACAATCAAGGCCTCAACACCAAACTTATAATAGAGGATATGAGAGTTAGGGTGGCAATTAAAACATGTGTTTACACCTCTACTACACACATTGACTCATTTCACTCTTGCCTTCATTATATTTTGTTAAGTATTTCTCAAGTAGTGGCACACTTCCTCTTTTTCTCCAAGCCCTTATGTCACTATGGTTATAATAAACCCTTGTCATGAGTTTTGTCTTGCAAACGAACATTTCCAAAGCAGTGTTGTCTTCTCACTCCAAGAACTTATAGAGGTTTATTTTTTGAGCTTATTTGAAGACACCAATTTGTATGCAATTCATTCCAAGAGGGTCATTATAATGCCCAAGGATATTCAAATTTCTAGGAAAATTCATGGTGAAAAGGGATTATGCATAATCTTTTTATTGGTATTAAATATGTAAAATCTAGATTTTGTGCTAGGGGATTTTAGTTTGTATAGACAATTTTCTTTATAAATCTTATTTTGGGGGGAGGACACTATTGGAGTATCCAAGATCAACCAACAAAACTAGAATCACTTCAAAAAAAGACAATTACACAAATAAGCCAAAAATATATATTCAAAAGTTAAGTAAAATGTACATAGATACCTTGTATAAATAGGCATGAGAGTGGAGGTAGGATAGTTGAACACGACTGACTAACCTTCCGAAGATGCAACACTTTTGAGCTCAAGTGACAAGTGCTCATTCAAGTGGCAAGTAGATATACAATAGTTGTCTCATAAGGATGAGGACACGTGTCTCAACCATATGAGTTGAGACAAACTCTAAAAAATCTTGATTAAACTTAAGCTAAGTGTGAATAGGTCAATCCTAGTAAAGGTGATATCCTAACTAGATACAATATGACCTTATTTACACTAACACCCCCCCTTAAGTGCAACTTAGGGAGAAGTGATATAATATGATGGATCCTAGCTACTAGGCCATGTTAGGTACCCATGTACAAATGAATTTCTCATAAGTGGAACAAAGGAGAAAACCTTGTGGGAAAAATCCCTCCCCAAAAGAGAAATTATACATGTAAAATATGTATAAGTGAAGAAAAAGAAGATAGAAGGAGGACTCAACATGACATCCCAAGGACTACTTCTATCACAAAAATACATGAAATGTTCCCCCTAAAGGAGAGAAAGAGAGACTAGTGATCCCCCATAAGATAATGGCTCCTACAATGCTGACTGATGCTCAATGAAGAATGTTGAATGAGATCTCTAAATGTTGAACATGTCTTCCCTGTGGAAGAAGGAGAACTACAAAAAGATGCAAGAGATCTTCCCAAGTGAGAATAACAAAGTATGTCTCTAAATGTTGCACATAATCCAAAGACTGAAATGAAATCTCTCGAAGCAGTATAGAAACCACATATGGAAGATGAACAGGATCGAGAGATCTAGGGACAATAATGTTGATGAGGTTGTCATCATTAGTGTCTTCCAACTCTAAAATGTAGGATCCACTGAACAAGTCTAAAATGCCTGTCAAGTAATCATCCCAATCAACTGCATTGAAAACACCAATATGAACATCCTGCTACACTAAATTTGTAGAAGTCATCTGTGAAGTAATAGGTGATGGTGGAAGTGATGGCTGGCTAGCCTATTTGAAAAACATGAAAGTTTGATTGACCAAACTATACCTTCGATGAACTATCCACACTTGTTTTAGGAGTGTGAATTGGAGAAACAAAATCATCTGGTGCAAAGTGAGAAAATGTGTAAACATGAGAGAAGTTGTCAACTTTTCCAACTACAATGACCTCTCTACTCTACAATTCTTGAATGACTATCGATTATGGAGTGAACACAACTGTCTTCCCTGTGCCACTATTAGTGATCTGATAGATGGAGGGAAGATTATGTGACAATTGATGAACGAAAAGGACATCGATGAATTTTCCTACCCTTATGTTAATTCTTCCTTTTCCACAAACATCCAAATATGTGTTGTTTTCTATCAGTATTTTTGATGTGTTTGTACGCCTAATGTTGAGAATATAAGTGGTGAAAAGTCATGTGATTGGGATGCTCTAGAATTAAGGATCCATCAACTAGACTCTAAGACTGCAGTGGCACATAGTTCTTTGCCCTTATATTTTTCTGATGTTGATGGAGAAGATGAAGAAATACTTGCTTTTAGTTAAGACAATTCAAGTTAAGTTTGTTGAATAATTTTCTTGAACTCATCTTCTTTCTTTTTAAAACATTGGCTTTCTTCATGGCCATTTTTCTTGCAATAAAAGCAAGTTGGCTTCTCCTTAGAACTTTTCCCTTTTGTTGAGGGAGACGAATCAGATCAAGCTTGTGAATTTGATCCTTTACCTAAATTGCCCTTATCTTGATCCTTAGATTTATTCTTTGCCTTGTGATTTGAAGATGAATTTGCAACAAGTGCATGAGTTGTTGGAGACTTCAATACACCCATTTGAATTAGATTTTTTTTCTCTTGTGTTAATTGAATAGAAAAATCTACAAGTGTAGGCATAATATAGTTTGTACCAAATGTACTCCTAGTAGTATGAAAAGTAGAAACAAATACAAAATATTGTGGTTCAAGTTTGGATAAGATGCTTAGGACCAACTCTCATATTTCTTTTCTATGCCACATAGTTTTAGTTGAAACCTTAGTAGATTCATCTTAGTGAAGAAATCCTAGATGGTTGTGAAATATTGGAGATTAAAAATTATTAATTCATTCTCTAGTTGATGCCCTCTCATGACATATTGTTTACCAAAAAACTTTCTAACTTTGTCCATACTTCATTAGGTGTTTAACCCAGAAAGGGTTCTCCCCTCTCACAGACCACATAATCAATTTATCTTACCACACATTCACTCACATACAACTCTCTTTGTTTAGAAATCAAAGACAATATGGAGATTGCAAAATAGTAACTAATCAATGTACTTTGTTTTATTCTTATCTAGAACCAAATTTAAATACAAATTTGCAACAACAATTTACATGGTCAACCTTCAATGGTATCTCTCTCAAAAAACATTCATATTCTCCTCTTCTCTGGTAGCTATCTTCTTCCTACTCCAATCCTCACTCCCAAGCCACACCCTATGAAGGTTTCACTCATCATTTTTATCTCCTTTCATTTGCTACGCAGTCTACTTCATTATTCACTCTCCCACTATATCTTTTTTATGAAGGTGACCCCATGTTGTCTATATTCTCTCTAGTAGCACCCCCCTCAACATTAATTTGCCAGTTCTTAATGAATCTCCCAAACGTGACTTTTCAACTTCTTCTTTGCATTACATAGCTTCCCAAGGTCGTGCCTCTTAGTCTTTTTCTTCTCTTCCCTAAATTACTAGCACTTCAACTTCTGTTATTAGATTGGGTTGTGACTATTAACAACAAGCGGTGATTTGAATCTTGCAAAATCTACATATATTTATATGTCCCCATGATGAGAGGCCTCTATAGGCTTTCAAATGGAACCGTCTCAAACAAGAAATTATTGCATATCATTATAAACCTTTCACATTATTTTTAAGAAGAGTTCACCCAAAAACTTCTAATATGAAAATCATCTCCATCATGGTGCACATCTTCATATTTCTCTTTAATATAAACACCTGTATAAGCACTGAATTGAAACTTACTAACAGAGTTGAAAGCATACTCTTGCATCAACATGGAGGTTGATGAATTAGGGCTCAATGATTATCCTTCAAAGACACATGATTTGATACTACTTTGGAGTTTCCTTGAGAGACCCATCATCCAGCACTGAATGAAATTTGGGAGGAGTAGTAAATCTAGGAATCCCAATCACTGACTGGCGAGATGGAAACTTTATTTTCTGGAAAGTAAAATATTTTAGATGTTGCACTAGAAGACGTGGAATGGAACTCATTGCTAAATCAAGTATTTGAATTCCCATATACATTAATCTGTAGACCCACTATTTGCACCTGGCATGACCTAGGAATTCAAAGTTTAATTCATCATGTGTATGGAAAAAAAAAGACATCAGCATTTGAAGTATAAGATGCCACAACAATTCCTGCAGAGCAGTTTGTAAGAAGCTTGATGGCAGCATTGCAGAATCCATAGTAGAAATCATCCTTGAAACCATCTTGCAGTACTTTGAAAATAATTTATTTAAATCCTTGAAAACCTTAGAGAGGACACCAAAAACTATCAACAATCAAAATGCAATCAGACCGACAAATTGAGACTACAAAACTAAAAAATTAAATCTGCATTCTTTTTGGTTGATGCTAATTCTTATTCACCTAGGATGCTCCTGCATCAGACACGTCGGGTAGGATGTTTGTGAGCATAGGCTCACAAATTCAAAGTTAAGTAGTCGAATTACCCTTTCAGGTCACAACCAACTTGCAGCGAACTCTATCGCTGTGAAATGTGCACAGGGTTATTTCTTCTTCCTCTTTTTCTAACATCTTGTTGGCACAAGCATCATCCTCTTTCTGTAACTCCATTCACCATCCCTCTCTCCTCTTGTGGATTCACATCCACCATGTGTTTTCCTCCTCTGCTAATTACTCTCTCTTCTCCTCCAAACACTCACTCTTCTTTTCTTCTCCTTCATGGGATTCAACCCACTGCAAACTCACCAGCTCCACCAAAATTCACCTACAGCATCCTCTACAACCTCCATATACAAATATGCAACATCTACATACAAATCTACAACTGCTATTTCATCTTCTACAACAGCATCCTCTTCTAAGCATACTATGGAAGAATGATCACAAATGAAATCAAAATGTTCATGATTTACCTCTTTTTCCTTCTCTGCTACAACATCATCTTCTTTGTCCTTCACTGTGACGTTCATATTCATTCCTCCATCGGTGAGCTTAACAAACCACTCCTTCTCTAATGCTAAAATCTGAAACAATAACTTATCTTTGTCTTCACTTTTCACTGTAACTTCCTTGCACTCCATCGCTACCATCTCAATCTCCTCATTCTCACTACCCACCTCTACATCTGTAGGAGTACAATCAACACTGAGAGGGGGGGTGAATCAGTGTTGTGTGAATTTTCAAATCTTTTTACAAACTTTAACTTTCAAAGCACAAGGAGAGAAAGATAGCATTGATTTGTCAAATACATATGCACATGACTATGAATATAGAAAGAGAACAAAACTTCATAAGTAAATCATACACACACAGAGAAGATTATGACACAAGATTTGCATGAGTGGAAAACCCTCTAGGGGTAGAAAAACCACTCCAAAACTGCCTCACTGGCTACAAAGAAGCCTCACTGGCTACAATATGTGTCTCACTGACAAATGTTAAGGTCTCGCTGACCTATAAGCCTCACTGGCATACTGTACCTCACTGGCATAGACAATTTTCCATCATAAAATTCTATGTGCAAGAATTGATTGCTATTCAATCTGATTTGCACCATTATGCAACCTGTGTTTCATCATACACCCTTATACCTCCTATTTTGATTTTCAAGTCAAGACCATACAAAACAATTCCTTTTACACATCTTTACAACACTCTTATCTCTGCAAATTTGATTCACCTATGCATATTCACCTGCATTTTATCTTCATGGTTCAATATGTAAGTTTATTGCATGATGTCCTCATACTGTGTTTGATCCATTCCTGTACAAACATAATCTCACATACAATAACATGATTCATCTGTAAAATATCTTCAACACTCCATATTGATCCACATCACCACACAACTTTAATGCACCTGTAATGCCATTAAATATGAAAAAATAACCTTTCACATTTAACTCTTCTCTACTTTTTTAATTTTACTTTTTATTTTCTTCTTTTCAAAAATATGTTCTGCCTATTCAATTTCATCTTCTGCAAATCTTCATCTTTTTCTTTGAATATCTTCAACAATAATATTTTCAATCTTCCCTTGTAGAAAAAATAAAATAAAATCTCTTTGATCATCTTCAAAATGTCTCTTCATATTCCTTTGAAGAAAATACATTTCCATTCCCATCATAAGATATTCTTCAACCTGTAAGAATAAAAACATATGCAAATATATTTTCTTCTGCAAGATCATCTATGATCATTATTTTTGAAATTCTTTTCTCTGCAAAATTCATCTCAAAAATATCTTTAAAAAAATCATAATGCACTTGAAAAATTTCACTTTTCACTGTTCTTCATATTTTTTATTTAAAAAAAATCATCTTCTTCAAACCCTTCATCTTCTCTGCAAAAAAAATTTCTTTGTCTTCTTCAAAATATTCTTCAATCTGCAACAAACGACTTTTCAAAATTCCATTTGCCAAAAATCTTCAATAAAAAAATCAATCTTATCATCTTCTCAAAAATATAATCTTCTCACAAAAATGTCTTCCAAAAATATTTCCAATATAATAGAATGTCTTAAAAAAAACATTCTAAAAATAAACCCCTTAAATCCACCACATGAAATTCCTTTCATATTCCTTTAAAAAAAACTTTCCCCTTTATCTTTTACTTCAGCGACAACATGAAAAAATAGATTTTCTTCATAAAAAGAAACTCTCCTTTAAAGTCTCCCAAAATCTCCTTAAAGCTCTCCTTGAAATGTGCCCCCTAGAAAATAGCACAAAAAAACATTTTAAAAGCTCATAAAAATATTTTAAATAAAGCCATAAAATGGCTTATTCACATTCCCCTCTTAAAGCATATTTAATGCTTTTTCTTTTTTTTAAATGTTTTATATTTAAAGCTTTATAAAAAGTCATTGGAAACCTTTTCATGCTCCCCTTTAAATAAGACTTTCTAATATAAATGATATTCCATGCTTTTTTTAAAAAAAAAAATCAAGCTCTTCATTAATTAAATAAGGATATTCAACCAAATTCAAATGGTAAATAGAATATGAAGGGGCCGGTATGTGTCATGAATTAAAACCCTCTAGTAGGTTGCTCTAAGTAGTATAACCTGCTCTTGTAGGTCAACATTACTTTATAACATAAAGTGCATACTTTATGACATTTAATCTCTTTGTATACACTTAGAGCTTATAGTTAGGATTTTAATATTTTAGGCATTTTGATAACCATTGATTCAACCATTAATAAACATTAATGCCTCACTTTGATCAAGCATGGCAAGATGAACTTTATCAGCAACCTTGTATCATAAAACATATGCATTGTATCATACTTATCCTGATTGATGATTATGATCCTACAGTATTGTGAATATCAAGAATGTACACAAACTGATCAAACAAGTTAGCATTTCCTGACATAGCCATGAAGCAACATATCAACCTGAAGTATATGAACAACTCCTATCAAAACCAACACCTTTTTGACATCAATGACAATCTACTCTCATCAACATCTTCAACCATTGTTGCACACAAATCTTCATCTTCCTCTTCTTTATTCTTTTCCTTCATGTCTTCTTCATGCCATTCCTTCGCTGCGAACTCATCCCTTGCAATCTCTTCATTCTGTAATGCTTCCAACCTGTCCACTCTCATAGTTATATCTGTCATCATCATCAAAATTTTCCTCTCTTGATATTGTTTCCAACATTCCTATAACACAAGCTTCCTTACGAATATCCTCATGTTGCTGCAATCTTCCACACATCACACTCTTCACAATCTGTAATTCTTTGTGGCTCTTTAGCTCTCGATTATTTAGGGATTCTCTACTTGTAGCAATCCCCACATGAGCTCTCCTATAGATGGTAAATTACTTTTTTGCATGGAGATCATGACGAGAAGATTTATTTGAAACAACCTAACAATTTTTTGGTGAAGAAAAATGAAAATATATTTTGCATGTTAAAGAAATATTTGTATGGTTTGAAGTAATCACATCAAATGTGATTTCATAAGTTTGATGTTTTTTTCCATGGAGACTAGTTTTGTTAGAAGTAATTTGTTCATCATTGTGTTTATTTAAAACTAGTTGATGATCAATTATACTAATAATTTTCTTGTATGTTGATGGTAGAGTGTTCATTGGAAACAATAAGGGAATGATTAGGTTACTTAAAAATTAGCTTTTATGTAGATTTGATATAAAGGATGCAAGGAAAGAAAGATCCATTTATGTATGAAAATCAATAGGGGTTAGGCTAATAGAAAGTTTTGGCTAAAGTAGAGAAAGTATGTTAACACTATTTTATAAAGATTTGGTATACAAAATAGTAAATTAGTGGGTTCATTTTTATTTGTTGGCATTAGGATTTCCTTGGAATAATGTCTTAAATTAGATGATGATTTTGAAGATATGTATAATGTTTCTTATGCTAGTGTTGTAAGAAACTTGATGTATGCTATGGTATGTATTAGACAAAATATTGTGCAAGAAATGGGAGTTCTTAGCAGGTTCATTTCTAACCCTAGTAGGAAACATTAGACCTATGCGAAGACATTGTTTAGGGGTGTTGCCACAATAATGGGTTACACTTTCTAGGACATCCTGATTTTTGCTAAAATCACATATTTTTAGAAAATATAATGATTTAAGCCTTGAAAGGTTTCATTTAAAGGATTTTAATTGAAGAGGGTTTGATGAAACCACCTTGGATAAAACCCAGCTAGTTTTAAACCATACCTATAATGGAGTCTCCTCTACACCTATCAAAATGCTGATAAAAAACTACTTTTGATTTACCTTTTGGGGGATCAAAGGAGTTCATTTAAAATTTATGTTTTGTAAGTATGTAGTCCTTATTATAAGCTTCCCAAAAAGTATAATTTTAAATATATTTAATTTGATTATTATATTTATTTTTTATTTCTTGTGAATGTAGGTTTTTCAATGAACATCAAGGTATTTGTTTCACACATACAAAAAAATAGGAAGATAGAGAAAAAAAATTCTAAAAAATACATGTCCTCTAGGTATTGATGTCCTCATTACAACAAAAAAAAATTGAATTCTGATACATACAAAAAAAGTTATGTTGGACAAAATACGCATATGTCTAAATTATAATTGGTTTGACTTCAAAACTTAATTTTAAAAAAAATCAACAAAACATTATGAAACCAAATGCATCCTCTAGATATTGGTGTTACCAATCTAAATTCAAAAGAATAAGAATTTTATCCTTTGTAAAAAAAAAGTTATGTGCAACAGAATACACATCACTTTAAAAAATATTGTTTACTATTAAAAACTAGTTATCAAAGGAGATGCAAATTTTTTTACAATTTAACTCCAATTTTTTTAAAAAAATATATATTTATAATCTACAAACAAAATTTCACAAATCACTACTTCACATCATCTTCAAATTCCTAACAGTTTAATAGCTATAGGTGTTAGAAAGTGAAGATTTAGTTCAAAATGTTGATTTCAATGTCAAGTTTGGCCAAAAAGTGTAACCCATTATTGTGGGATGACCCTTAGATATTTGCATGGGACATTTGTTTATTGCATTTGTTATCATGGGACTTATTATTTCAACAAGTCATTGGAAATATAGGGATTTGTGGATGCAGATTGAGCTAGTGATTTAGAAAGTAAGAAGTCAAGGATTGGCTATGTGTTTACATTGTTTGAACATGTAGTTAGCTGGATAAGTAAAAGGTAGCCCACAATTTCTCTTTCCACTATAGAAGTAGATTACATGGTTACAAAAATGCTTGGATGGAAGTAGTGTGGTTATCGAGAATGTATTTCGGTATTGTCTTTCATAGTAGGATAATGAGGATCAATTGAGAAAATTGGAGTGTTCTCTATTTGGCAAAGAATCTAATTACCATGACCATATTAAGCATAGTGTTGGTTAGTATCACTTTGTTCATGAGATGGTTGATGATAAGAGGGTGTAGAAAAATAAGATTGGGACTTTAGTAAATGTTGTTGATTCATTTTCTAAGCCAATGAGCATTGATAAATTATATTGGTGCAAGGAAACCATGGACCTTTCACTCCCTAGCACTTAGTCTCTTTTATGTTTCTCTCTTATGCTCTTATATTTTAAATATAAAGTGGGAGAATGTTTGGAGTAGGTGTGCTATTCACCTTGGAAGTCCTACATATTGTGCTAGTTTAACTTAATTGCCCTTAGTTGGTTAATTATGTTCATAGATGGCTAATTATATATGTATCTCCAAAGTTCATGGAGTTAGAAAAATGGGATGCCTATGTGAGGGTGGAGACATACGTATTTGTTTATTATTATTCTAGACACTTGGAAATATTGTTTGTAAGGGGTATTAAATAGGGAGTTACATTAGAAAAGTTATACTTAACTACTTGGCATAAAGTGGAAAATAATCTATATAGGTTATGACAATGTCTAAGAATGTAAGAAAATCTATGAGATCTATGACACATTTTTTGACACATAATGTGTGTAATATGTGTGAGAGGAGTTACTATTCTAGGGATCTCTACATGAGTGAGGGTCATGAGAATTTTAACCATGGAATTGTGAGATCATTTTTGGGCCCACGGTATTATCTTATGGTGGTTTTTTGGGGCTCCTTAAGTCTATTAATTGAATGCTTGGATGGAGGTTTCTATGTTGAAATGTTGTCAGATTGAAGGAAATATTTAGATGTATTTGTTGTAAAAAAGGGTAAACTACTACAAATGAAATCTTGATAACAAAGTATGTAAAGATGAAATATGGATTATGTCATCCTTGGATTAACCATAAATGAGATGTGAGGAAGTATAAATCAACAAATAAAAAAATTAACAAACCATAAGATTTGAACACATGAAACTAAATGTATATGGAGAAACCCTTTCAGAAAAAGCTCCACCAAAGAGAGCACAATTCTATATTAATCTTTGAAGCAAGAGAACATAATCAACAAACTTTCTCCCTTCACTTTGACAACATTTTGACAATACTTGTGTACCTATAAATAACCCATAAAAAAACTATCCAAGGCATCCAAATTATAGAGAGGAGATGAGAGGAAACCATAAATAAATTCCTAAAACAAAAACCACTATAATCCATGGCATTATAAAAAATCAATGTCCCCATGACCAAATAATGAATTTTATATGAATATTAACCATCTTCAACATCTTTGAGCTCATTCAATTTTGTATGCACCACTCCCAAGGATAGCACTCCAAAATGAGACCAATAGATATCAAGTGGACCCCACTCATCATAATAAAGATGCTCCATTTTCTCTTCTAGTGCCTAGAGTCAAGAAAGTAGAATAAATACATTAAAATCAACTTGTAACCACCAATGTCATGCTCCACCTTCCTCATGAATGATATTACAACTAATATTCAAGTCATAGATAGGAGAATAAATAAAATAATAAAATATCGCTCAACCATGTCCTACATGGGCATCCAAGTACCCATTCCAAGATGTTTGGAGATGAAACATTAAACATTAGTATTTCAATTAAATATCACACTATCCTAATAATATTGATGTACACTATTGTTTGAGATTAATACACTCTTGTGCTCTCTTTGGTGGTGGTTAATTATCTAAATGAAATTTCTCACGTATATTAGTTTCCTTATAGTTGACATATATTTATATTGTTACTCTTCTTATTGTTGATTTATGATTTATCATAATGGTTTTAATTAGATTTGATTACTAAGTTTAATGTTCTATTGCAATTATTGTCCTTGATTTCTCAACATTCTCATGCCAAGTAGAGGAACACTTGAAGAAATCATGATGGAGACATTACTTCAAATGGAACCAATATACTTGTGTGTTTAAATATTTACATTTCATGGATGATTGAGAATGTTGGTATACTTTGAAATATATTCTTGTTTTATAATTCATGTGCACCTCAAAGTGGGGGCAAAATGTAATGGTGAAATTTGCATACCTATGCTAATTCCCATTTAGTTTTGGGTCCATTTTGATGGAATACTTTAATACAATTACATAATGAAAAGTGGCACACCCTTTTGCAATGTTTGGCTCCTTCTTCTATCCTTATCCATCCTCATTTACACTCATTGTTACACATTTCTATATATTCAACCTTATCATAGCTCTGTTTGCACTTATTTCAACACATTTGCACTACCATTTTTCCAAAATTCCATGCATCCATCGCTAATATTGATATTTTTGTTTCTCTATCATGGGTCAATCTTGTGGTGCTTGAGTCTGACTCCAAATTTAAATTTTACTAACACCCACCTTTTTCACTAGCCATTATGAGTTGACTTGGTACACATTTGCACAACTTGTTTCTATCTCTTGCTATTTAAAGGCATTCAATGTGTTATTAATTCATAAGGACGACCAAGGAGAAATCATTCTATGAAAATTTCACTTTTGGAGCTTAAAAGGAACACATCTGCATCAGAAACATAATGCATTTGCATCTAGGACACTTGCATGTTTGAGAGTGTCATCTTTGATGTTTGCCCATGACCATAAATTTGGTCTATCAAGGGGCTTGACTTAGGAGAACACAACCCTTATGATCTAAAAATTTCCCAAAGATATTTTAAATATTGTATGTCCTTATGCAACTCCATATAAAAAATCATAATGAAATAGGTGGCAAAACCTTGTAGCTTTCCAAATTATATCTACATGTCAGTGGAAAATTTTGTGCTACTTGTGATTGACCCTAATCCACTCGAGATCAACCCATAGATAATTCCTAGTCCATATAGAGTTTGACATAGTGAGCACACCAAGGGCATCAATTTTCTGTATTGTGATGAATTGATTTTGTGCTTCTTCAACATTCATATTTCATCATGTCGAATTGAGAGCTAAGCACCCTTGTCCTCTTGCATTTAATTTTTGAAAATAGTATTTCATATATTAATTCCAAGTTGAGCTTTGATTTGCTTGACATTGTAATTATCAATTATGAGTTAAAATTTAATTTACCTAAATTAATTGTGGTTTCATTTGTCACATGTATGTAATTAGCCTAAATTTATCCATATAAAGATATTTGTTTGTTTAGAATTTTATTTTTAGATTATTTAGTGATGGTTGGTAATAGGGCCCTCACCCCTTATATAAGTGGGCTATTAACTATTGAAATAGTACTAGGGATACCACTTGCCTTATAATACTATCAACAAAGTTTCTTCTTTTGTACAACTCAACCTATGAGGATATCACTCTCATCTCCATTCTTATATTTTCTCCAGCATTTCCACTAGGTCCTCCTCCTCCAAGACTATTGCTCCTATGCACCTTTTGCTTGAACACACATCCTACTTCTTACCTCCTATCTCCTCCTGCAAGGAATACACTCCACTTTCTTCTTCTCTCCACCATCTCCCTCCTATATTCCTCTAGCACAAATATTGTAGCTCTTTCTCTCTCTTACGTTCTTCCAACATGCTCCAACTTGAACACTTCACCTTTTCTCACCTCCTATCTCCTCCTATAGGGAATCTAATCCTCTAGGGCTTAAATTTGATGGTATATCTTGTCTATCAAACAATTTTTATCTACAATTTAGTCTTCATTATTGCCTTTCACATGACAATTAATTTTTTAATGCATGTCAAATTTGAAGTGGGCAGTGAGTTGGATTGGTCATCTAGGAGTTTAATACCAAATAAAAATTGCCTTGAATTTAGATGCAAGAAGCAACGGGCTTCACCATTAGAGATTGTGTCTAGAGTAGATTTTTTATTCGCAAAATAAAAAAAAATTTGATTCAAGAAAAGTTTCCACATGTAGATTTCTACTTTGAAGGCATAAACAAACCACTGAACTATTTGGTATTTCATTCCTACACAAAATAGGGGATACCATCAACCTGCATTTCCCCAGTGTAATTATTCTTGACAACTAGAACATCATAGGTGACAATTCTTACATTTAGTGATACCTTCCAATTCATCTCACAATTACAATCAATGCTACTTGAGCAGTCCTTTTAGCAAAAAAATTAACTAGTCTTAAACCTTATAGAAAGACCATGATCCAAAGCTAGGAAAAAAAGTCAAAGTGAAGTTGCATTTAGTCTCCACAACCAATATCGATGAGAGGCATGCTAAAAAAGGAATTTAAAATTAGACTCCATAAGTAATATCAATGTGAGGCATTCACTAGACTATCCTTGATGTTAGATCAACTTGAGAATAGAATTACCCCTAATATTTCAAATAATTACTATCGAAGAGGTTCATTTAGACTATGTGAAAATAAAACCTTTTAATATAATTCAAGGTTCAGACTATGAAATAACACACATTTTAAATTTTGTTGTAAGTTGTAGACAACTTAACGAATTGAAGCTATATGGGAAAATAACACCTTTTTAATATGTATTGTAAATTGCAAACAATTAAAGAAATTGAAGCTAATTTGTCTTCACATAGTTTGCATTATATCATTGCCCTCTAGCTAAAAAAAAATTAAAGCTTTTTCCACTAGTGAACAAAAATTTTATGCTTGTGAATATACAATATATTATTTAGCGATGTTGCAAGTATGTGCTAATCGGTGTTATCATTGATGTCAACATGTTTGTGTTGCTATTGGTGTCAATTGTGTCTTTTGATATAGTTGATTGTTTCTTGATTGAGTTGTCATGTTAAAGTGATTTGAATGCCTTGTATAAGTTCTAATGATGTTGGTATAGTGCTCTTGTTGCTGAGTCTCCAAGTGCTTTTGAGAGAATTTTCTCTCGAGAGGAAACAATGTGTTACACTTATAGGGTACTATTCGAGTTTTTGCTCCACATTTCTTCTGTGTTGAAGACTAGAGTGTGAGTTTTGGATATGTTTTAGAGAAGTGTTTGAAGATGCTAAATCCAAAATTTGGTGGTCCGGATCATTGGGCAGTAGAAGTTATGTTCACCAGTTTGAAGAATATAATTGACAGAGTTTCTGAGTTGTGCAAAGGTAACTGGGAGAAAGTATTTTGCTCCACATTTCTCTATAGAGTTGTTTCAGGTGATGTGGTTTTGGACATATGTTTATAAGGTCCTTAGCTATCTTCATTCCAAAGGATTTGTGATTTGGTGCTCTAGAAAGCAAGTTATTGAGTAGCAGAACTTAGTAGTGTTGATTGTAAGTTGTCTTCAAGTGAGATTTGTTGTCTTCAAGTGAAACTTGTTGTAGCTAGATTTGTTGGCTTCAAGGTGATTTATGTTGTTCATGGATGTCTCTAGAATGTGTTGATGGCTTGTGCTTGATCCGCAAGCTATGTTTAAGTTCTTGGAAGCATGTGCCTAAGTATTCTTGGTGTTTGCACAAGTTTGGCCAAGTTGGGTGCTAACATTCTGTGCGGATGTGTTTCATGGATTGTAGAAGCATGTTGAAGCATGTGAAGATGTATTTGGGTCTGAGCTAACCCAAGAAGTATTCTACCTTCATTCATTTGATTCGCAAGATTGTTTAGGTCTAGACCTAATTTGAATTGTGTATGTTTGCTGACCTTGAAGACTATTCCAAAAGGTGTACAATGTATTGCCGACCTTGATGTATGTTCCAAGGTTGATGATTGATATAAATAAGTGTAAAGAATTCATGTAAAATGTGCGAGGATCCGAAGATGAAGATGTGTGTGTTGTGAGGCTACGAAAAGGAGATATAATGTGCTTCAATAGAACTAAACTCAGGCATGTAGTAGATGCCATTATACCAGTTCATGGCAGTGAGCCATTTTGGCAGTGAGCCCTATTGGCAGTGAGCCTATTGTACTGAGCCTATTGCAGTGAGCATTTCTTTGGACAATGAGTCCTTGGGTAGTGAGACCTTTGGCAATGAGCCTCATTGTAATTCAGTAGTGATACTACTATATATTGTGAGCTAATCCTCACCATGGTTTTTCCCTTTTAGGGTTTTCCACGTAAAAATTTGGTGTTCTCTTATGCATGGTGTTGATGTGATTAAATTTATGTTATATGTTTTCATGTTTTATCTTCATAATAGAATTAAGAATTAAGTGAATTGAAGTGAATGTGATCATGCTTGTGAAGGTTTAAAGTTTTTGATACAACTAATTCACCCCCCCTCTTAGTTGTCTTGTGCATTCAACAATTGGTATTAGAGTGAGGTTTCCTTGGAAGAAAGCCTAATAGCTTAAGGTAGATCGGGGATGGTGCACAAGAAAGACATTCCTCAGTTTGATGGAACTGACTATGCCTTCTGGAAGGTACGAATGCAAATCTATCTTGTTTCTCTTATTTACAATGTGTGGAGAATGGTTGAAAATAAATACACTATACCTAAAGATGATCCAGAGACTGCAATGGAGATTAGGGAATATGAGACTAATGACAAAGCTAGAAATGCTTTACTGAGTGCTCTATCTAACACTAGAATGGTGAAAGTTTTGGATCTAGAAACTGCTCATGAGATCTGGGAAAAATTGAAGAGTATCTATGAAGGTGACAAATCTGTTAAGAAAGCCAAGATGCAAAACTTGAAGTCAAGATATGAAACTATGTGGATGTCTGAGGATGAGAACATAACAAACTATATGCAGAAGGTTGATGAAGTTGTCAATGGCATCAAAGGTCTTGGTGGAACTCTGACTGATGAAGGAGTTGTGAATAAGGTACTTAGAACACTTCCCAAATATTAGTCATAAAGTGTTTGCTATTGAAGAATTGCTAGATACAAGAAAGCTTTCAAAAGATCAATTGCTTGGTAAACTGACTACTTTTGAGATGAGACAATTTGGTACTACTGCTGGTCCTGTGAAAGTTGAAACTGCTTTTAAAGCTAAATCAGAAAAGGCAGTTAGATCAGATAAGTATGCCGTGGAATCAGATGAGGAAGACTTTGATGAAATTGATGAAAAATTTGTAAACAAAATGAAGAAGGGAACTAGAAAGTTAAGAGGTAAGTTACCTTTCAAATGTTTCAGTTGTGGTAAGATTGTCCATTATGCTTCAAGATGTCCTGATAGAACTTTGAAGATCAAGAATAGAGAACGTAGAGGTAAGATGATAAGGAAAAGTTACTATGTTAAAGATGATGAAGGTGTAACAGATGATGAATCTGATTTTGAAGATGGTAATGCTAGTGAATGCTTGTTTATTGCTATAAAAGAACTTGTTTCTGCTAACCTTGCAAGCTATGCGAAGAAAGGATGTCTGAAAGAAGAGAAATAGATGTCTGCATTTCATGCTAGAAAGGAAAAGGATGAATGGGCCATTGACAACGGATGTTCAAATCACATGATAGGAGATAAGAGTAAGTTTGTGAAATTGGAAAAGTATGATGGAGGACTGGTTAGATTTGGTGATGATGCAACTGGTAAGTTTCGTGGAAAGGGGTCAATTACTTTTGATGGAAAACATAATACAAATGATGTTCTTTATGTCAAAGACTTAAAGCATAATATTCTAAGTGTTGGATAGATGTGTGAGAAAGGATACAATCTGATGTTTAAGGATAATGGATGTGAGATAAGGAAAAGCTTTAGAACTATAATTGTTGTTGGTAAGAAGACTCATGGTAATGTTTATCATTTGAAAGGTACTGACAATTATTATTTGTTGGCTCAGACAAACTGGTTATGGCATAGGAGAATGTGTCATATTAACTTTGACAATCTGGTGAGAATAAGTTCAGTTCAATCTATAAGAGACCTACCTAAGATTGTGAAGCCTGCTAATGCCATTGGCAAAGAGTGTCAATTTGGGAAGCAAACAAAGATACGTTTCAAAAGTAAAGAACAATCCTCTACTAATTTGTTGGAATTGGTGCATACAAACTTGTGTGGTCCCACAAGAACAAGAAGTCTACAAGGTGATAAATATTTTATGCTTCTTATTGATGATTATTCAAGAATGACTTGGGTTACTTTCCTTAAAGAAAAATCAGAAGCCCTAGATAAGTTCAAGGCATTTAAAGCAATGGTTGAAAATGAAACAAATTTGAGGATCAAGTGTTTGAGGTCTGACAGAGGTGGTGAGTTTACTTCAAATCAATTCAATGTTTTTTGTGAAGAACATGGGATAAAGAGACAATTGTCTACCCCTAGAACTCCTCAGCAAAATGGAGTAGTTGAAAGGAAGAAAAAAATAGTTCAGGAAGCTGCTAGAACAATGAGCAAAGAAGCTGACCTTCTAGAAGTATATTGGAAAGAAGCTATTCATACTGTTGTCTACATTCAAAAAAGAGTGCAAGTCAAAGCGAATGGAACAAAGACACCTTATGAGTTGTGGTATGGAAGAACTCCTACTATCAGGTATTTCAATTTTTTTGGAAGCAAATGCTATATCAGAAGAGATGAAGAGTTGGGAAAGTTTGATGCTAGATGTGATGAAGGCATATTCCTTGGGTACTGTACTAAAAACAAAGCCTACTGATGCTATAACAAAGGTTGAGGAAGATTATTGAAAGTGCAAATGTAAAGGTAGATGAAGATATTTAGAAAATCTCAGAGCCTGATGGATATGATTCAGATGAGTTTGATGATACAAAAATAGTTAAGGAAGACAAAGACATGGAAGTTCAGATTGATGAAGAAGAAGCTCCAGAAAGAGTTCCTAAAACCCCCAAGTATGTGCAAAAGAATCACTTAGAGGATCAAATCATTGGTGAAAAAAACAAAGGAGTTTTGACAAGAAGAAGAACTGCAGAAGAATAGGTAAATCTCTATTTAATTTCAAAGATTGAACCTAAGACTGTCTCGGAAGCATGTAAATATGAACATTGGGTCAAGGCAATGAATGAAGAACTGATGCAAATTGAAAAGAACAATGACTTCAACCTAAGTGCCTACACAAATGCAGATTGGGTCGGATGTGTAGATGATAGGAAAAGTACAAGTGGTGGTGTGTTCTTTCTTGGAGACAGAGCTGTGTCATGGCAAAGCAAGAAGCAAGATTCAATATCCTTATCTACTGCAGAGGCAGAGTACATTGCAGCAGCATCATGTTGCACACAAGTGCTATGGATGAGACAAACTCTGAAGGATATCAAAATTGAGTATGAGGATCCAATTCCTATTTTCTGTGATAAAACCTGTGCCATTAACATTTTAAAGAACCCATTGATGCATTCAAGAACAAAGAATATTTCTATCAGGTATCACTTTCTGACAGAGAAGGTTGCAGAGAAAGAAGTGAAGCTTGAGTACATACCTACAAAAGATCAGATTGCTGACATATTCACCAAGGCTCTTCCTAAGGATACATTTGATTATCTCCAGGAGAAGTTAGGGGTTATTGCCCCTCCTTTGTTGAACTAGATGCATAAGGTAGTGCATCAGTCTAGTGTGATTCAGGAGTCATTTATTTTCTGGAATGATTGTGGAGGCTACCTCTCAGGGGGAGCAGGTAGTGACATTGGAGAGTGTTGCAGTCAGAAGGAATATTCAGAGTAGTTGAAGATCAGTGCAAGTATGTGCAGTATCACACTTAGGGGGAGAAAGATTGAAGACGGTTTGTTACCCTTTGCCATTGATGTCAAAGGGGGAGAGAGTTCATGTGAAAATCAAAGAGAGAGTAAGATGTATAAAAGAAAGGGGGAGAATGAGATTAGTGAAAAATTGTGTCATGATGGTTTTTCACATCATATTTTGCCATCAATGACAAAGGGGGAGATTGTTGCAAGTATGTGCTAATTGGTGTTGTCATTGATGTCAACATGTTTGTGTTGTCATTGGTGTCAACTGTGTCTTCTGATATTGCTAATTGTTGCTTGATTGAGTTGTCATGTTAAAGTGATTTGAATGTCTTGTAGAAGTGCTGATGATGTTGGTATAGTGTTCTTGTTGCTAAGTCTCCAAGTGCTTTTAAGAAAATTTTCTCTCCAGAGGAAACAGTGTTGCAGAGTATTCTGGCTTGCAGGATATTGTCTGAGTTTTTGCTCCACATTTCTTCTATGTTGAAGACTGAAGTGTGAGTTTTGGATATGTTTTAGAGAAGTGTTTGAACATGCTAAATCTAGAATTTGGTGGTCCAGATCGCTGGGCAGTAAAAGTTATGTTCACCCATTTGAAGACTATAATTGACAGAGTTTATGAGTTGTGTAGAGGTGTCTGGTAGAAAGTATTTTTTCTCTGCATTTCTCTGTAGAGTGGTTTCAGGTGATGCGGGTCTGTACATATGTTTATAAAGTCCTTAGCTATCTTCATTCCAAAGGATTTGTGATTTGGTGCTCCAGAAAGCAAGTTATTGAGTAGCAAAACTTAGCATTGTTGATTGTAAGTTGTTTTCAAGTGAGATTTGTTGTCTTCAAGTGAAACTTGTTGTAGCTAGATTTGTTGGCTCCCATGTGATTTTATGTTGTTCATGGATGTCTCCAGATTGTGTTGAAGGCTTGTGCTTGATCCACACGCTATAATTAAGTTCTTAGAAACATGTGCCTATGTATTCTTGGTGTTTGCACAAGTTTGGCTAACTTGGGTGCTAACATTCTTTGTGGATGTGTTTCGTGGATTGTAGAAGCGTGTTGAAGTGTGTGAAGATGTATTTGAGTCTGAGCTAAGCCATGAAGTGTTCTACCTTCATTCATTTGATTCACAAGATTGTTTAGGTCTAGACCTAATTTGACTTATGTATGTTTTCTGACCTTGAAGACTATTCCAAAAGGTGTAGAATGTATTATCGACCTTGATGTATGTTCCAAGGTTGATGATTGATATAAATAAGTGTAAAGAATTCATGTAAAATGTGCGAGGATGTGAAGATGAAGATGTGTGTGTTGTGAGGCTGCAAAAAGGATCTATATATTGTGCTTCAATGGAACTGAACTCAAGCATGTGGTAGATGCCATTATAGCAGTTCATGGCAGTGAGCATAGTCAGCATTTCTTTGGACAATGAGTCCTTGGGCAGTGAGCCTCTTTGTATTTCGATATTGATACTACTATATATTGTGAGCTAATCCTTACCGTGGTTTTTCCCTTTTAGGGTTTCCCACATAAAAATCTAGTGTTCTCTTGTGCATGGTGTTGATGTGATTAAATTTCTGTTATTTGTTTTCATGTTTTATCTTCATAACAGAATTAGGGCTTAAGTGAATTAAAGTGAATGCGATCATGCTTCTGAAGGTTTAAAGTTTTTGATACAACCGATTCACCCCCCTCTCAGTTGTTTTGTGCATTCAACAAGCGAAATAAGCTATATTGGCCAATCTATTATTCAACAATTTACGCAAGCATCCTTCTTCTCAAATACAAGGAATGCTAAATATCTGTGGTAGATAAGGATTCTTCAAAGATTCAAGTTATATTACATTTGCAGAACCAAAATATATATCAAAGGCTTTTGACAGTCGTCAAACTCTATAACCAACTGTTCTCTTAAAAAAAATCAAAATTAGATTTTGTAGGGCTGATTTTTACTCACAAATTAATGGAATTAAACTCATGATTTCTTCCACCCTATGTGACAATCATATCACAAGACCAAATGCCATCACATGCTAATTTTTGCCATTCGATTTTTTTATACTTTTAATTTAATCTATTTAGAGCAAAAAAAGATTAAATCATGCAATGTCAGAAGTTAAAGTATTAAGAATATGTAGGATTCAAGCCACCAACCAAGTGTTGTTGAACACGATTGATAGAAATGACTTTCTTTTGCAACGCTGAAACTTCAATTACTTGTGCAGATGCATAAAAATCGTTTTTTTGAGATGTTCATTTGATAGAGAAAAAATATAAAATACTTTGCAGTTTTCTTACAGAATATATAAAAATGTTACAAGGAGAGTCTCAATTGTGCTATAAGCAAAAGCTCAAGAGTATTTGGAATGTAGTTAAATTTTAATATTAATTATTTTTTTATAATTTTTAAAATAAATTGAATGTATAATTTTCATTCTCTTCTTTTCTTTGTGATGATGGATCACGGAGTGTAATCCGAAACATCTATGGATGCAAAAAAGCAACACAGTTTTTCCAGAAGCTCTACAATCTTGTATAACATACAATCAAATATTTATATTTATTGTATTTTATGGTAAAAAACTTTAAATATAGGGATACAACCATCAAATTAGGCCATGTACTCCTATTCTCATCTTTCTTTTGCATTCCTCTAGTGCGTTGCACCAAGTCATCTACAAGACTACCCACATACCTACCAATTGAAGTGGAACTACCATTTTAGCATGCTCCACCAACATCATCTACAAAACTACCACATGCCTAACCACATACCTACCAATTGAAGTGGGACTACCACTTTAACATGTTCCACCACCATCTACATCATGCCTACCCACTCATACCTACTAGTGCTAAGATAATCACTTGGAAGATTTGAACCTTTATCTCCAATATATAAAAAACAAATTATCCTACCACTTGATCACAACTTTTTTGTCATAATATTTTTTTATTGTTTATTTAATTAATAATTTAAAAATAATCTTTAATTGATAAGAATTGAACCCACTAAATATATATATAGAACCTAATAATAAGCCCTCACTACTAGGAACCTCGTAAAATTTTAAAAAAAATTATATGATTAAACAACTCTCTCTACTCTTAGATAATAAAACTGATTTATAAATAAACAGATTCAATAATAACATATATTAATTGTTTTGAGTTAAGAAGACAGCTAATATTTCCACAATCCACAATAGTGATTGACAGTAATGCTTTTGTAACATTAACTTTTCAAATACGTACCGCAATTTATGATGAAAAATATTGAATTCTTAAGCGCGGTGTCTTATTTCAAATCTGCGGGTATGCAAGTACTCGAGACAATTTTCCACAAGTAATCCACCGTGTGCCCACCGCTGCAATAATGTCAATCACGGAAATGTCTAAATCAGTTAGAAAGTAAAGGCAATTAAAATTGAAACGTACTGTTTGGATTTATAGGGAGCAGTTGTTTATTCAATACCGACTTGACTTGTGTAATGTCTTTAATCACCGCCTGACTTGACTCCTGTAAAATCTTTTACCAGTTTTTTTACACCTACTGGCTTGATTCCTGGGAACAACTTTGAATGAAGTAAAAGTTAAAGTTAATGGCTATACGGCATTATGATGTCGGTATTTGCTTTTATTTTTATTGGAAGTAGCGAATGATAAAAAAACAAATAGTAGGTAGCTGTGTGAGAACAGCTACAGAGCAGAGCTATGTTATGTCGGTATTGATGGCTGTCTATAAATTCGCCTGTAATGGAGGAGCCACTGACAGAGTACCTTTCGTTGTTGTCGAATCGCATTCACAGGAAAATAAGTGACTTTTAATAGTTCTCGGCGTGATTCTTACGACAAAGAGAGCTTTATTTATTAGATCTTATTTTTATTTTTCCTATAAAACAATTGAAGTTTTCAAGGGTTTATATAATTCCTATGTACAAATTGAAGTTCTCAAGAGCATGTTTCAGAATTAAAATTAATTTAGTTTATTGAAGTTTTCTAAGTGTTTATAGAATTCCTATGTAAATTAATTTACTTTATTCAACCTGTCAACTTTTTTTTAGAGTTCAATCGATTCAGAAGGGACACGATATGAAGAATTTTTTAAATTTTTTTATAATTTAAAATTTAATTAATTAAGAAGAGACGGTATGAATTATCTTTTTTAATTCTAGACAATTTAAAATAAGTAAAGGAAAATAAATTTTTAATGATTTAGGCTAAATAAATAAGATGTGTATAAATAAGTATAGATTAATCTAAATCTAGTAGGTGATAGTTGTGGGTTAATGTATTTTGAAATTAAATATTAAATTATGAAATCAAATGTAAGGAGGTTAAGGTATTTAACTTGTTGATCAAAGAACGAGTGTCATTCACTAAAGATTTTGAACTTTGACTATTTTTGGAGCAAGAATGTGATCTCTCTAACAATGAAGTGCCTCAAATACTATGTTGAATCTATACTTTTTCTACGATCAAGTTTGTATGTTGGGTTTGGTCCATGACTATGAATTTGTCCTTTACACCCATACTTGACCCTATAAAGTGCACACCTCTACTCTATTGCTCGTATGATTTATCTTTGTCTGCTTTGTTCTTTTCATATATTTGAGACTAGCAATATTTAGAAATATATCTTTAAGGGATTGTCATTGTGTCACAAAGGAACACTATCTCCTAGGTCAAACCCTAGAAAACTTAGTCACAAGATACACTAAAAGAGATGCATGCCTTCAACTTTGTTTCATTGATTCGAAATCAACCGATATATACATTTTACAAAATTGAAACCAAAAACTTAGTAAAACTAATAAACTATGGCTCCCATGAAAAACTAAAGAGTCACCACACTTATGTCCTTGAAGTTGAAATTGATTTCAAAATGAGATAAGATTAGCTACCAAATTAAATAAAAGCTAGGAAAATAATTGTTTTTGGTACCCCAACTTGGTGAGGTCATAACTCTGAACCCGCTAAGCAAAAATAAAACTTGTTGGATGTGTTGGAAAGATGTCCAACACACCTATTTAGAGTTTCAAAGAGGCTTAGCTTTAAAGGCAACATGCTTCTTTGACAACTAGAGGGCCAAAAATGCTTCGAAACCCTCTAAAAATGTAGATTATGAAGATGTAGAAAATATAAAAAATTAGATTTTTGTTATTTCTTAAATTGGAACATGCAAATGCCATCCAAATGCTCATGGATCTTAGTTAGATCATGGGGGAATGCATGATGTCCTTCAAAGTAAGGATATGACAATGAAGACGTAAGTGGTAAAATAGGAAAACGGGTAGTGCAAGAAGATGAGTACATTTTTTGGCCAAAAAGTGGAAGTGTTTTTCCTATTTTTCAAATTTTGTCATACATGGAGTGACAATTTGAAACAATTGCACATAAAATATTAAGATGATGTAAAAATAAGAAATGTAGGATTTTGTTTCTAGTTTTCAAATATTTAATTTTTTTCTAATACCTAAATGATGCAAGTTGGATTTTATTGGATGTACAAAAAGTGGCTTTTAAAAAGTCCTCTGTTTTTTGCCAAAGCATGCATGTGTACGCCAACATAATTTGACATAAGTTAAGGTGTTTTTCTAATTCCTTTTGTGGAAAGATGCACATGATGTTGAATTTTGGTCAGGATATTTTTTATTGTAATTTTTTGATAAATATTTTTTTATTAATTTTTAATGGCCCTAATTAGTGTTTTTTAAAACTCCTCGTGTACGACCAGCATAATTTGAACTAAACTAATCAATTCAATGAATTTTTTTTCATCATGTAGAGAATGATGTCTAGATTGGTCAGAGATAATTTTTTTTCAAGAAACTTTCAAAATCAAAAGTTAATAAAAAATAGTAACGTATGTTATTTCAAGTTTATGAGTTAGTTTGTTTAGAAAATAATTAATAAATAGAAAATTATGTTCAATAGTAGAAAAAATCACATATTTGAAAACTAGACTTTTAGATCTATAATGGGTTTTAATTTCATTAAAATATTCTAAAAAAAAAGTTGTTAGCCATAGTGGTGAAACTAGTTTTTTCTCTCATTGTTTTTATGGTCTTCTAGTTGCAGGTTAGTTGCCATGTCCAAGGCTTAGGCTTGGGTTTCCAAGCCTTTACCAAGCCTAAAACCAATGCAAATTGGTAGGTTTCAAGTTTGAAATAATAAGAAACGGGTGCCCATTTTAAAAATAACAGGTACCCATTTTAAAACCGTTATTTTTAAAACAGATACCTATTTTAAAATGGGCACCCGTTTGTTATTTAGCTGTTATTTTTTTTTCATAAATTCGTAGTACGACATATACTCTGCAACATTCCTTTTTACTAGTATGACCGACAGCGATGAATTACGCAACTTTTTTATATGCAAAGTGTTAATTCGAGCTCTCAACATGACATATTTTATGCAATTTTTACAACAATTCAATCATAATGAGCATTTTTAGATGGAATGAAGTAGAAATCCATTTTTTACAAGGATTCAATTTCTTGAAGAGACATTCATTTTTACCAATACGACTGACAACGACGAATTCTGTGACTTTTTTATATGCAAAGTGTCAATTCAAGCTCTCAACGAGACATATTTTATGAAATTTTTATAGGGATTCAATCATAAGGAGCATCTTCACATGGAATGAAGTAAAAAATCTATTTTTTAGAAGGATTCAATTTCTTAGAGAGATCAAACAAATATCAAGCAAATATCATACTGAACAAAGGATCTACATCTACTTGTATTTCATAAATTTTTTAAGAAGGGATCCAACACATTTTGGTAATCATAGGATTAAATAAATGTCAACAAAAAAGAAGAGGAAGGTTATGACAGTTGAAGAAATTGAAGTACATCGAGAGAAAGAGGCAAAACGACAAAGAGATAGGAGAGAGAGGATTTAAAAAATGAAGAATGATGCAACATACAGTTCGATGACTATTGAAGAGGAGAACATTGAAGATGAGAACATTGAAGAGACCAATATGGATGAAGTGAATGTAGAGTATGCAAATGTGGAAGAGGTCAAGAAAATGGAAAATGCAAATATAAGAACGAATCTAGGTATGTCTTCAAATCCCTTGAATGATAATGAGATTAATGATTTAAAGCAAGATGGATATAACATTGTTGAGATAATTATTTCTACTACAAACAAGACAATAAAAAATGAAAATTAAAACCCTTGTATGCGTGAAAATGAAAATATATATATTTTTTAAATTGAAAGTAATGTTTTGAAGGATCTTCGTGGTAAGATTTCTTGGAGACAAATTTGAACCCATGCAAATAGATTGCACAAATATTTTTTTTATAGAAAAATTCTTGGATTTCAATGCCAACTTGTATTACAATTGATGAGAATGTCAAAAATAAGAAAAGTAATGAAAAAATTAGGCATATTTGTAAAACCCAAAAAGGTGGATGAATCAATGGAACAAGTTATTTCTAGTGTTGCTAATGCTATTGGTTCTATTAGAAAAAATAGTCGATCTAAGGATAAGAATGCAACACGTCGAGCAATAACAACTGCTTTAGTTAATAAATCAGTTTTGAGAAAAATGATGATAAGTGAGACAAGTGAATATTTAAATGTGCATGATGTAACTTTAAGAAGAGTAGCAAAGAGAAGAGTAAGTATTGAAGAGGATCCAATTTTGACCAATGTTAGACTTTTAGTGGTAGACTCCCAAGGTCTGACATGAAATTAAATTAATGAAATTAGATCTTTGATTGAATAGTATTGGCATGATAATACAAAGGTTTCATCAAATGCTAGAGATGTTTTGAAATTAAGGGTAGGGTAAAAAATAGTGATCATCATCCAAAACATCTTTTAGACATGACTCAAACAGAATTATATAGAAAATTTCTAGATGATTCAGTTATAGAAAAATTTAATATAAGTCAAAGATCATTTGAGAAATGTAAACCTTGGTATGTCAAGATTAATAAGCAACAAATCTCTTGTTGTTTTAAAACTCATGTGCAATTTCATTATTATTATGATGTTTTTCGATATATACATTGTACTTTTCATACTAATCAAATTATGCAAGAATGTGTATGCCACTTACAACAATTAAGGATTTTATAACAAGTTTACTTTGTGAAACAACTGATGGGCAGTTTTTTTTCAAAACCATGTGTTTCTGGACAATGCAATAGATGCGGTAACCTTTCATTGTTAGGAGAATGCATGCATGAAAGTAGTTCACATGATTTTGGAGAATAATTAGTGGATGTGAAGAGGTTCACTAATGTTTAATATCCATTAAAGGATGGAAAAACTGGAAAGCGTTGTGAGTTAATCACAAAACAAAGTAGTGTACATGCATTCATCATAGAGTTCAAGAATAAGATTGTGTATAAATATGTGAAACACTCTCAATATGCTCGGTGGCTTGATGAACAATTCCATAGATGTAAGAACACATTTCTAATTGGAACTATATTTTCAGTGGTTGACTTTGTAAAAAACTATACCCTTGCTTAACAAAAGGTGATTCAGTCACAATATTATAACTCAATACAGGTGGCCATCTTTGTTCATATTGTATACAGACATGCAGTTGACAGTACAGAAGATGGTAGGAAAATTTTGAGGGAGCACCATTTCTATGTGAGTGATAACTGGTTACATTCATCAGAGTTTGTGCAATATTGTTTAAAAGTATTTAATGACAACTTAAAAGAAAGACAAATCCAAATGACACAACATCTCATATGGTCAAACAATTGCATAGGACAATTCAAAGATGCTTGAATGTTTTATTAGTTAAGTATGACCCATAAAGAAAATAATATCCAACATATGTGGAGTTTCTTTGAAGATGGACATGGTAAAAGAGAATATGATGGAGCTGGTGTATGTGTGAAAAGGGCTCTTGCTAGGGAACAATTAAAATTTCATGATGCAACAAAGTTTCAAGATGCACGTGCAATTGTGGATTGGTGTAATGCAAAATTAACTATAGGATCATGTGAAAACTCTAAAGTTCAACAGTGTTTTTGGTTGGTTGAAAAAGAAAACATTCCTCCTCGATATTATTGTGTATCTACAATTAGTAGATCAACAAAATGACATTCATTTAAGAGTTCAAATGCAAGCACATAGACTATATGGACTAGGGAGCTCACATGTTTTTGTCAGTTTTGTATCCCAGGTGACTGGGAAGCATGTGAAAATACAAATTGGGTTGAAGAATGGCAACAAAGATCCTTAACACCTCTACAAACACATGATCAAAATGAGATAACATTTGAGGAAGATAATCATTTGCAAGCATCGGATGACTATGATCGTATTTCAGACCTTGTACGAGAAGGTACATTAATTCAATCTTTCTTTTCAATACATTTTTTTGTTTAATCTATATTTAATTGCATATGTATGCATGTATATTTTTGTGACTTATTGAATTTGAAATATTTTTGCAGGACATGTGTATGCTGTTGTTGCACCTGAAGGTAATGAAGAGGAAACAGAGTATTGGTTGGCTCGGTGTGTTGAGACAAAATAGAAGTTGTTACAACCTAGAGTAGATGATGATAACTTTGAGTATCCAATAGGTTCTATAGTTGTTGGCATTTGGCTACATAAATATTTGATAAGGAGGAAATGTATACTTGCATTTGAAGATTATGACAAACATAAGAAGATTTTCTACTAATCGCATCTGGTTGTGGCAAGAAATATACAATTAGTGAGATATAAAGGGAGACCTGTCACAAAATATTTATAAACACTTTCTATGGAAGAGCATGAGGCAATCATAGATGCATTACAAAAAAGAGAGGATGCAGATGGTACAATGGAGTAAATTTTTTAAATGGTTAATAGGTATGTATAAATTTTTAAACTTTTAATCTTTGTCGAGGATGTGAGTTTAGGATTAATATGATTGATAGTTAATTGATTGCATCTCCCCTTAAGCATCCTCTTAACTCCCCTTAAGCCATCCCCTAGCTATGTTCCATAAGTTAGGTAAACTTAGGATTTATTTTAATAACTTCAATATAGTTAATTGATATAACTTAGCACACCCTTACCAAAATACTAGAGTTGATTCCATCTCCCCTTAAGACATCCTCTTAACTCCCCTTAAGCCATCCCCTAGCTATGTTCCATAAGTTAGGCAATCTTAGGATTTACTTTAAAATAACTTCAATATAGTTAAATGATATAAGTTAGTGCATGTACCCTTATCAAAATACTAGAGTGAAGATTCCATCTCCCCTTAATCCATCCTCTTAACTCCCCTTAAGCCATCCCTTAGCTATGTTTCAAAAGTTAGGTAAGTACGATTTAGTTTAATTAGGTTGTTCTTAGAATGTGAGTTTCGGATTAAGTATATTTATAGGTAATTGATTTACTAGCGTGCATCTCCCCTAATTGATTGCATCTCACCTTAATCCATCCTCTTAACCCCCCTTAAGCCTTCATATTAATATTCTTGATTCTCCTAGATCATCACACATTCTAACTTTTTTACATTTCATTACATGGTGGAGGAGATGTTTTGTAGTCATAATAGAGGCTGGAAACATAGAAGGTGTTCATTATTATTTAAAAATTTCACTTACACTTTATTTCAGGTATTCACTAGACCTATACTATTAATTATTTTAATTTATGCTTCAATAGTTCTTTCCTTTCATTATAATTTCAATGGAACTTCTTAACAAATTTTATCTTTAAATAAAATGGTCTCTAGGTTCTAAATTTTTATTTACATTTCATCATGGCCTGACCTCTAGATTTGTTTTTGTAATTGTGCATGTAGTGTTGAAAGGATTTCAAGCTATTGTTTCTTGTTGCATAGGTATGATATCTACACATGCTCGATATCTAGAGTCTTCAACTTCTAGGTGTCAAGTATACAATCTTAGATTTAGACTTAGAGAATAATGTATAAAATCTAGGTGTCTTAGGTAGATACTATATGTCAACTAGGTCTACCATAATAAGTGTCTTAGGTAGAACTATAATAGGTGCCTAGGTGACTTAGATCTCGAATACGATAAGGTATAAAGACTAGGTGTCTTAAGTCTACTATGTCTATAAAATCTAGATACATACTATACAATAGGTTTCTTAGGTGTCCTACGTCTACTAGAATACTTGTGTCTTAGGTCTTAGGTGAGGCCACATGAGCTTCCATCTTCATGTGGTTGGCCTTGTCACTATAGAATATTTATATTTCTTAAAGCTAAGGGAAGCTCTTTGTCTTGTACAGAGAAGTAATCCATTGATTAAGTTGTTATTATTTGGTGCTCTTGATGAAATTACATACAAAATGCTAATTTTATTATATTTTTAGAAATTATAATTTTTAGGTTTTTTCAAAATTAGAAGCAAATCTCAAAAGTTTTAGTAGATAGAACCAAGTATTCTTTATCAAATTTATATATAACAATTTAGAGTAGGTATTTGTCTATTTTTTTTTGATATTTTGGTTAAAGGTATTTCTCTATTTTTCTTTTGATATAATTTAAATGGTAGACCTAAATTTCTCTAATTTTCTAAATTTATTTTGTAAATTTTAAGGGTAGGTATTTCTCTAATTTTCTTTTTCTTTTTGTAAATTTATAGGGTAGGTATTGATCTATGAAATGTTTAATAGATTAAATAAATTGATTAAACATGGTTACTCTTGACAAATCTAATCAATAAAATTTGCCTAAAGATTTAACTCAATTATAATTTAACAAGTCCCAACATTTGACTCATAATAATCCAAACAAAACCATAGAAACTACTAGAATAACCTATCTTTCAATAAATAATTATTTTTAAGATTTAGTGCCCGTGATCAATTGCCTTCATAGACTTTCCAATTATTTATATTCATTCTAACTCAACAAAGTTAATTTTCATTTTATTTTGTAAATTTAAAGGGTAGGTATGTCGATACATTTTTATATAAAGCCCCTACAATGTCCAAATATAAATTATGAAAAGTACTCCTAACCTGACATGTCAAAAACATATGAAGCAAGCAAAGATTAAACCTAGTTAAAGCATAGAGATATACCAAAAAATTATTAGTAATTACACGCACTTGTATGATATCTAGTCTGTATAAATATCCGACCTAGTCTTTATCTAATAAATGTTTAATAAATTAAATCAATTGAAATTTTGCTCTTATCTAATTAGAATTAGTAGTTTACAATTTTACAATTAAGCACATGATAATTTGAAGGGTTAAATATGAGATATAAAATTAAAGTTTGAATATAGATGAATATAGTGGACATTCAATAAATAGTAAAATCTAGTCTAGATGAAATAGTCTATGAGATATAAATACTGACATAATAACAGTCCATGTAAAAATAGTGAAATAGTCATAGTACATATGTCCAGTCAATATTGAAATAATCATAAAATCCTCATGAAATAAACAATCTAATACACATGTGTGCCCTGAGTTTGATCATCATCCATTTCAAGTTGCCTTTTGGTTCCACATGACTCAGAGGGTGGCTCATGTTGTGTATAAGAAAAAAGAAGCTTCAAATCAATTTTAATACATCAAAACTGCATTCAAATTATTTAAATCAAATATTTAAAACCAAACCATCAATTTAAATGTTTAAATCTAAACTTGAAAACATCTAAGCATACCACAATGGGCTCATCAGCTCTCCTATCATGCTTGTGTGCAATAGATGGTACTGATTCTGCCAGAGTAAATGTCTGTGTCGCCAATTCCTATATTTCAATAAATCAAATGAATTAGGCTAGAGTATAGATACAAAATGCAAGGTTGAATGATATAAAAGACTTTGACATGACATAGGATTTAACTATAGGACCTAAAATATGAGATGTCCTCATGCATCTGTGTAGGCTCGTCAATGATAGGATTAATTGAGCTTGCACCTATACTAATATCATCCTACATATATATGTGTACATGTATATATATAAAATCAAATTTAAAGAAGAATTTTAAATCATGAAATTATACTGGAAATTCAAATTTAAACTAAAAATGTACAATTTTAAGATACAAACCATGGAATATGAAGCAGGCTCCTGCATAGATGATGGTGCCACTGGTCCTGGATGACTTGGTTGGTTTGACACAAAAGTGTTGAGACCTCCCATCTACTTTAAATTTTAAAAAAGGCTCATCATGTATTTGTATATTATTCTATATTATTAAAATAGATATATCCAATTAAATAATCTCTAGAGGTCCTAATTGTTATACCTTGATTGTTTAAGGTCTACCCATCTCTACTATTGTTGACACTAAATGGTCCAACCATGATAAAGTGGTGGCAGTTGATGGAGTCATATGTACCAATCAACATGTTTAATATATTTAAAATTTATTAAAAATAATGATAATTGATAATTGGATCTATCTTAATTTGTAATAAATTTAATTTTATTAAATGTGGCATACATATCGATTCCATAGGAGTGAATAATGTAGCAAAAAGGACGACTCCTCTGAAGTAGATGTAGGACCAAAACATGGATGACTACAATTCTGAAAAAAATGCAGTGTGGACCACAATGGCATCAATGGTGGTGATGCACTAGGACCAACACCAGATGCTCCTCTAGGATCTGTAGGCTCTCTAGGATTGACTTCATCTGCCAAGCGGGTAGCTTGGTCAGTTAAGTTTCCTGAGAGCGACGATAACACTCCGAGTGCCAAGATGATCGTTCGCTAGTGAAAGGGCACAAGAACAGAGGGTGGAGAAGGGACAATAAGTGCACAGGGAAAACATCGATTTGGATTGACACATGCCCTTGGTCTATGTTGTGGCATTCCACCACCCACACCCTGAAATGATCTCATATCAAAATAATTGGGCTTTAAGCCCATCTCAAACTCTGCCCATAATTTTTTCAAAAAATAAAAGGGAACCTCAAAATTAGAATGAGGTGGATGGTCTAAGACCATCCACCACTGCTCCCAAAAATTATCAGCTATATGCTGATGGGTGCACCATCTTATTGAAATTCTCTTTTTATTTGCTGGTATTTGTTGGCCTGTGGAGGGATCAAAGAAATATGGGGCAATTGTATTTTTGGTAATATGTAGATCATTGATCTCTTTATATGAGAGACCATCCTCATAAAACAACCTCCTCTCTTCACGTCGTGAGTGAAATGTGTCTAGATCGGTGTGAATAGCTCTCATTGAATCAATAATAGTTTGCATCATAGATGCAAACCGTGAAATGTGTGGTAGGGTTTGGATTTGGTTTTGCAAGAAATTGATTTTTTCTTGCAATGTTTGTATATTTTCATCAATTGTTGCTCACAATTATGCCTCATCAGGTGGTGGTGGATCAGGTGGTGGTGGGGGGGGTTGGGGTGGGAGGTCCTGGGGTGGGAGGGTCTAGAAGTAGAGCTGCAATTACAAAAATAATTAAAATTGAATGAGGAATTGAAAATATATATATTAAATTGCATGTACAATATATGTTTAAATATACATGTATACATATAAATTGAAAACTTGGAAATATATAAATTTGCATGGTTCAAAATATACATTAAAACATTTAATTTTACATAATTTTACATATACATGCATTCAATCAAGTGATCCTTTCCAAGAAAAAATTAAAAGTTAGAAAATTTAATTCAAAATTTATGTTTAAGAATTATGACATGAATCAAAATTTATGTTTAAGAATAATTCCTAAAAGTTTATTGTATATCCTAAATGTCATTCCATCTAGCCATGTTACCATTTCCTATTTTGTTCCTAATCCATGTTTATTCTTACTAAATTGTGTTTTATTTTATTTAATCTTTGAACTCATGTTAGATATGTACTCAACATTATTTTATTTTTTCCATTGTTGTTGTCCCCTTTGTTAAGCCTCAAGTTGTCATGTAGATAGATGGATATGTTTTAATTAAAGATTTAAACATAATAAAGTGACTTAGATAGGTTCTAAGTTTAGGTTTAATAAGTCATTTAGGTTAGGTCTACAAAAAGATATTAGGGTCATGTCGTGTCTAATTTGTAGGTTTTTAGCTTTGAATGAAAAGAGTTTTACAAATGGCTAAATTAGGACTATGAGACTCATTAAGAACATTGAAAGCCATGAAGACTAGAAGAATTTAGGCCTATAGTGTATAACTAGTTCAAGGACTATATAGACAATTTCAAATGATCTTTTGAAATATCATTCCTAAAAGTTTATTGTATAGCCTAAATGTCATTCCATTTAGCCACGTTACCATTTCCTATTTTGTTCCTAATCCATGTTTATCCTTCCTAATTGTTTTATTTTATTCAATATTTGAACCCATCCTATGTACACTCTTTAAATTTTTTCCATTGTCATTGTCCCCTTTATCCCTTTGTTAGGCCTCAAGTTGCCATAGATAGATGGATATGTTTAAATTAAAGATTTAAACATAATAAAATGACTTCTAAGTTTTAGTTTTAGGTTTAATAAACCATTTAGGTTAGGTCTACAAAAAGATATTAGGGTCCTGTTGTGTCTAATTTGTAGGTTTTTAGCTTCATGAAAAGAGTTTTACAAATGGTAAAATTAGGACTATGAGACTCATTAGGAATATTGAAATCCATGAAGACTAGAAGAATAAGCGTATAGTGTATTTAACTAGTTCAAGGTCTATATAGGGGAAAATACCCAATAGGTGAGATAGTATATGTGCATTTAAGGCCCAATATTTTTAAAAGTTTAGTACCTAGTAGTTGTGACTTTAAGCTTGTTAGTGTTACTATAAGTACTAATAATTTAATGACTTTAACCAATCATGTGATGCCACATCATCCCACCAACAAAACATGACTTAATGCACACCTATTGGTCCACCCTTTTTTTTGGGAACTATTTGACACCTCAACAAAAAGCATGCTGATATGGCATCATATTTGATGATGTGGCCTTGAAACCTTATTCATAAGCAGGGGCCTTGCCAAGTAAGCTACTGTAAAATTTTTGGAGTGATTCAAATTGTCAAGTATGATTTTTAGAGGCGTGAAGTTAGGGTGCTCAACTATTGGGTCCTCTCCCCTAGACAATTCCAAATGATTTTGAAATATCATTCCTAAAGGTTTATTGTTAAGCCTATATAAAAGAAACCCTAGAAGTTCTATCTAACTAGGTAGTTCATGGAGTGATTGTCATGTGGCCATAACTCTTTACAAATATTATATATAGATGTCCATATGTCTAAATTAAAGATTTAAACATAATAAAGTGACTTCTAGGTTTTAGGTTAAGGTTTAATAAGTGATTTAGGTTTTAGAATAGGTTAGTTTAGTTTATGAAACCCTAGTTTATGAATTAGGGTTTAGTGTTTATGAGTTAGGGTTTTATGTTTTAGTGTTTATGAATTAGGGTTTATGGTTTATGAATTAGGGTTTGTTTGTGAATGGGGTTGTGGTTGAATGACATTGGCCAAATGGTTCTCATGATGGAGATCCAGGTTTGAATCCCCCAAGTAACATGTGGTTTCTATGTGGCCTCTAAGTTGATTAAGTTGGATAAGTGGATATGTTGATAGGGAGGAGGTCCCCCTTGTGACCTCCAATGCCTACAAAACAAAAAAAAAATTAAAAAAACTTTGTAAAAACAATAAAAAACAATAAAAACAAAGCAAAAAATAATGAAAAACAACAGAAAATGATGGGCAACCAACCTAGGACAGTCGATAGTTAATCTGGAGGAGGCGGGGAGGTTTTGGAGGTGGGCGGTGGGGTTAGCTGACACAAGTACCTGTTCTTGGCGTCATCCTCTCTACCTTTATGTGGCCTGTAGTTGTTAAAATGAAGTTGCAGGCCTATTTTTTAAAAATATATACTTTTCAAAAATAGGTACTTGTTTCATTTACGATCGTCCATTCCATAATGGGTGCTCGTTTAGCTTCAGGTGCCTGATCGTAAATGGGAGCCCGTTTCATAAAGGGAATCCATTTTGGCTTGGGCTCCCGTTCCTAAATGGGCACCCATTATTTTCAAAATAGGTACCTGTTCCAAGCAACATTTTCCATCCAGTGGAGACTTCTGCGAAATGTATACTCATCTTCTTGTGCTTACCCAAACATGATGTTAGGATTAGTTTCCCTATTCACCTTAGATATCCTAAGGCCTAATTGCTTAGAGATGGTTAATAATGTATGCATCTCCAAATTTGATGTAGTAGGCAAAATGGGATGCCCATCTCAGGGTTTGCTAGGGACTTGAAAAAATTGTTGGGTTAGTGCAAGACCACGATGGGTCAAACAATACCTCTACGTGGCAATGAAAATGCTAAAAATAGACTTAAGTAACTTCACATCAAAAACTGAATAAGTTATCTACATAATGTGAAAATAAGGTAGTAATAAAAGTTGTAGGAAATTGAATGTAGTTTATAGGCTATTGCTTTTTTTTGAATTTTTTAAAATTAATTTTGTGAATATTGGATCTATTTTAATGAGACACTACTAATTTTTTAGAAAAATATAAAAAGCAGGTATCATTTTGGCCAACCTAATTATGAACAAAATCTAAAATATTTTTCCTCCAAACTTTGGATTTAAATAAAGGAGACATAATCGAATGCGACATTTTTTTGAGTTTTTTAATAAATAAATAATTATTTATGAATTTTTAATGCAACTTTTAAAAAATATTAAAAATAATTTTCTAACCAACCTAACTTTGTTAAAAATATAAAATTTAAAACCTTTTTTAACCTATAGCCAATAAAGCCAAGAATGATGAAACTTTTGGATTCAAAAAAGGATAAATAGTTTGAAAGTTATGAATGTTTTTCTATATGTATATCAATCAGGAAATCAAACATAGCATATGTAGAAAATTAATAATAATTTCCTATTAAAATTATAATGAGGCATATATTATACTTTTAGAATAATTACAGTTTCCTATATAAAACCTTTTTATTTTATTAAATTTAGTTACAAAAAAGTTTGTAGCTTCAAGGATGAAATCATAGAAAATTTTAGGATAATACTAAATGAGTGGTTTTGCAAGTTTCTTTGGCAAGTTTTAGGACTCCCACTTGCCTAAATCTAAGGTAATTCCAAGGTATTTTTGGCCTAGAATCCATATTTGAGATAGAAATATTAACACTTTTTCCATCCAAATCTAGATGTCTAAATGTTAGCATTTTTCATCTAGCAGGATTATTTTGACATTGTCACTATTTGGCCCATCATGATCTCGTACTCACCTTATTGTAATGATGCATCGATGAGGGGGTTACAAAGTGGACTTGTAAGAGTGTCTTCCATTAGTATTTGTTGCATGCAGGAGTAATTAGTGATTGTATGGAGCACTTGGGAGTTACATGTGTAAACTTGAGTGGTGGAAGTCAAAGATGCTTGCGTAATGAGTTACATTCTATTTTGGGTATCACTCTCTCAAAGGGTTATGAGAGTTCTTACCATAGTTTTTGGGGGCATGTTTTGGGTCCATGGTATTGTTTCATGGTAGTTTTATATTCTTCAATTTGTTTATTGAGGGCTTGAGATGGAGGTATTACGCATGATCTCATGTAGGGTCATGTTGCTATATTTTCTCTGTATTGATCACTAGACTTTGAGAATGTATTGTAATTTGTTTTATTATTAGTAATACATTAGATGTGCTTTAGAAGTTTGGTTATTCCCTATTGAGAAATAGGGTAAACTACTATAGTGAAAGCTTAAACAAATAGTGAACAAATCTAATATATCAATTAAGATAGCATGTGGTTAACCATTCAATTGATAACCTGGAGAAGCATGAAGGAACATATATCAACAAATTAAAATCAACAATCTTATTTAAAACACATACCACCAAAACAATTTACATGGAGAAACCCTTTCGAAAAACTCCACCACCAAAGAGATCCTCGAGCTTGTATTAATCAAGAATAATCTATTACATACTACAATCCACCCAAATCCTTAGCCTCACAATATTTAATAGCATAATAGTACTCAACCTATAAAAGACCCATCAACAACTATCTAATACATCAAATTTATAAGGAGTCAGGGAGAGAAAACCATCAATTATTTCCCAAAATCAACAACCAAGAAAACCATGGTCTTGGAAAAATCCAACACTCCTATGACCAAGTCCATCAATGCACACATGATAGACATCATAGATACATCTTTGACCTATGATTAAGGTGGGCCACACACATTCCAAAGTCTAGCACTCTATAATGGAGTGGTCGACTAATATGGACCTTGCTTGTCATAACAAGATGCTCTACTACTCCCAATATAACTCGCAAGAGATACATAAGGAGAGATGGTCAATAACTCTTATGACAATGATGACTATATATCCTACCAATTTCAACTCCATTTGTTGTTTAATATTATGTACATATTTTGTAATTAATCCTTGGTTTCTTGTAGAATTTGAACATTCATGTACTAAAGATGAGATGAACAATCATTTGGAAAAGAATTGAATAGTTACCCTTATTGATATATTTGTACACTTCTAATTTTAGAAATACAATTTTTGGTTTGCATTTCCATTATTTTCTTATTTCTTGCAGTCCTTGGCTTGGCATTCATATTAGATCACAAACAATACTTTCCATTTTCACCAAGCAAAGGCTTATTTAGGTTTAAAATCTCCTTTAGGTTTTAAGATTTTGATTATCACTTCATTAATGTTTCTCTATTTCTGTAGATCTTGCTTCTATTTGCCTCTATTGCCATCTTTAATCTTATGTATCCACTAGCACCATTTCTACTTTTCCATTGAAGTCTCACAGCTTATTGCAAGTAGTCATTTATGTGGATTTTTTGTCATGTCTTCTTCGAATTGGTAGGAGCACTATTGAAACTCTTGAACGGGTGGGTGACCCCGCTTTTAAGAAAAATAATTTCCAAGAGAAGTTTCTTGTTTCACTCATTTTTAAAGAGGATTGCTACAAATTAAAGAATCCAGTTGGATAGTTGAGTAAGTATTTACTCTTGTCAAGTGTGGCCAACAATGAAGACCTCATTTATGTTGAAACCACTTCTCATGTTGTTAACAATATTTCTATAGAACCTATTCATGGCTTCTTGATCCTATTCCACACAACTCTCTCATGTGAGTCCCTATAAGCAACATCCTATTCATCACTCATGCACTTTTATTGAAAATTTTCTTTTGTTGTCTTTGTTGCCACCACCATAGTCCTATATGTTCCTGTAATATTGGAAGTTTAGGGTTTCTAAAATTTTTTAGTGGGAGTAATTTACAAACACATAGTGTGGACTATTTTGACATAGTCAAGTGTTTTTAAAAATTTTGGAGTGGATTTAATATAGTCTTTTTTTATCATTGAATTAGGATTAGGGAGCCATACCTCATTAAATTGAAAATCAAGAAAAAAAATGCTCTGGGATGCTCAAAATGAGAACCACAATTATAAAATGAAGTCTTTATATTACTGGAAATATAGAAAACAACTACATACAAACTTCTACATACATACTTTCATATTGCATTACAAAATATATATCATATTAACCTTGACCAACTTAGCTTCCGTCCTCCCCTGTAACTACCATCTCCTCTGATTCATTAGAAGTTTCAATTTCCACCTCACCAGACCAATCCACACCTTCACCATCCACTATCCCATCCATCAACTTCAAGAACTCCACCCCCTACTTTGCCTGACTCTTCTTTCTCTCCTCACTAACTCTAACCATGAGAATAACAAAAGGAATCCACGACCCATTATAAACAAGTAGGATAGTCGACCATGTACCATCCTTAGGGTGAAATCCAATCCCCGACACTGCCAAGTCTAGCATCCTATGCAGGTTTCCCCTCCAATCAACTTTGATTAAATCCATAGCCATTTCCCTGACCATATCCTTTGACTCCTTAAGGTTCAACAATACCCCTATGAACATGGAGGCAATCTCCACATTAACCTTGTATTTCTTTGAGAATGTCATGAAAGTGGACATGAGAACCATTCTGGAATGGTGTGTAACATGATGGAGGATTTTACATTGAAGACTTTATTTAACCACTTTTCAGTAATACCTCCTCTAAAATCCATTTGACATTTCTTACCAAATAAGAAGATTGTTGTATCTGTTCTATTTACATAATGCAAAAAGACTAAATTCTAGATGCTTCCTCTCTTCACTAAGATTAGAAATAAAACAAATCTTCCCATGCACCAGCCATCAGATTCATTATGCTCCCTCATCTTCATAGTACCTCCTCCTGCCTCGGCCTTAATTGCCCATAATATGAACTAGTAGTCCCTTACAAAATACTTGTTAACTCCCATGCTTGACTCCCATCTATTGGTGCCTAAATCTGTAGGCACCTTCACAAAATTCAAAAATTCAAAAAATTTCTAACACTCTCAGCCTCTGCAGTTGAAAAAAAGCCAAAATCAGTCAAGGTGCAAGTGTCTTTGTATATACAAAGGGGTTTGTATATACATGCAGTCAAAATATGCATTGGCGGGCTTGCGAAATCTCTATTGGCCTTTGAAAAAAATCAATTATATGCATTTTTGAATGCATATCGGGCTTAGGATGTGCATATACAAGGGGGGAATCTTTCACAGATTCCTGAGAATATTCCTTGTATGTACATCGGCCCTGCTTGTATATCGGGCTTGTATGTTGAACATGCAAGCGAAATGTGCAAAGAAAAATGTACAAAGGTGAATGTATCTTTGATATACAAGTCAACATGCAGGCGCGGAGATGTACAAAGATGGAATATACATTGCAGATTCTCAGAATATTCGACAGATGTATCAAGGTCTGTTCGTATATCGAGTTGTATGTTCGCACATACATGCGCAAGATACGAGGTAAAATATGCATCTCCTGGCATACAAGTGCGAATGCTTATCGCATATTCTAAAAAGATTCCCTATTTGTATGTGAGAGGGTTTGTATGTTTGTGTTTGTATATTTGACATACAAAGGTGCCAATATACATTTGCTACAGTGCAGCTGGGGAGATACATAGTGTGGGGTTCACCTCACATACAAGGTGAAATGTACATTACAAATATACAAAACATAAGGTACATGCAGTCACTGCAAGAAAAACATACAAAGGGCCTTGTATGTTCGGCGACATACAAAGAAGAAGATATACATGTGGTGGGGCCCGTAGACATACAAAGTTGATTGTATATCTGATATACAAAGGAAAATATACAAGCCAGACCCGAATAAGTTTCCAATCTGCTTCATAAAAGTTTCGGGTCCACCTTGTATGTATGTTGCACTTGTATGTGCAAAGCGACAGGTGCAAGAATGGTGATGCAGGCCGGACCCGAATAATTTTTTAGATTGTTCTATAGAGTTTTGACGTTTGCCTTGCATGTTAACTATTGCATGTATATGCATTTGGCATATACAAAAGGGGTTTTAAAGGCAAAAATCAGACGATTGTAAATGCATTTGAGCATGCATATACAAGGCGAAAAAGGCAAAATTGAGAAAGCAAAAAGTTAGCGATAGGAACATAGAGTGCCTACGTGGCATGTAATCATTGGATGGTGACTTTTCAACATTTTTTGGGTGCCGTTTATCTCAGTGATGGGAGTGGATCGATAGCCTTGTTTTGAATCTGTAGTGATGGTTTTTCCTGAGCGTGTGCGACCATTTTTTGAGTGGGAAAATCTCCAGATGTACCTACTGTTGCATCCCGCGAGTAGTTGAGCCTTTAATGGCAGTCATACAGAGGCATTAATAGGTGAGGCGACAGGTGAACTACTCGGCTTGTGAAGAGAACCTTCAGGCGGCGGTGTAGATCCTGATTCCACCTGCTCATTCCTCTTTGTCTCTCTGCAGCATTGAATATTTCTGAGCGCCATTTCTCATGCGTTGAATATGGTGAATTTTTTATTTGCCTTGTAATTAATGTGTTGAGTACACTTCCTTGTTGTATAAGGGGGACTATGTTACTCATTTTTAGTGGTGGAAGACTTGGGCAATTTTAGGGGAAAAATAATGAAATACAGAGCATTTCCTGGTTGTTGTGTCTCTATGGAGTTTATGTGTTGCATCTAAGTTGTGTCTTGCACATATGTTCAGTTTTAGTGTTAATGTTATATGAAAAATGCTTCTTGCATGTGTTTTGCTGTCTGTCTCCACTTGTTGTATGCATTTCTTCTTCTGAATTTAGTTGCTAAGGGTTTCTCAAATTCTAGAATACAGATTTATGTATTGCATGCTTAATCTCTAACTTCCATTCAAGGAGTGGATTAAATTATTTTAGGTTGAGTGTGGAGGAGATTGTATGTCAGCTGGGATATCCATAAGCAGAGATAGTTAAATACCCATTCTTGGGTGATGTTTGTAAGGCAAGCATCAATCTAACCCCTTGAAACTTGAATGCCAGTTGCAAGCCACTCGTGTATACGTCTATGTGACTCCTTGCCCTAGGATAGGCACGGTCTATTCTTGTGAAGTAGTTATGATCCAAAACCCCTGTCTTGCATCCAAACCATCAAATTCAAACCATTCCATTATTCTAACTTGTTAGTTGTAGGAGTAGGATTAGGAACCCCCTACATACTCTCATCCTTAACCAGACAAATATGTCCAAGAATGTTGCTAACCTTGTGATTTGTCATACAAATCTTGGTCCACACATGAGAGTATTCTGCCTGTTCTGAAAAGCTAAATCTTTCTATCATTGGGTGAGTCAAAGTGTCAAATCTTTAGCTAATAGGGATACCCCCTTGGTGAGGTAGAACTAGAAGTGAAGGGGAGGTAGCTCAATGTACCTCCTGTATCTATTGGCTGAATTTGCTTATGCATTGGAACTGGCAAACCCACTGCTGATTCAGGAAAAATTACCAACACCATCCACCATCTTTTTGTTGAGTGAAACATTATGCAAGGTTTGTTCTCCTCTCTTGCCATGCTGGCGTCCCTAGTGTCATCCATGTTGTCCATAGGGATAAAAATATTATTCTTTTCCTTATCCTTGGTTATATATGTAGATGTCTCCTTATCCACACCAATGATTTTTTAAGCTTCTATATCTTGGCAGAGATAAATATCTAATTCTGGAATGTATGAAATCCACTCTTCTATTGAACCACTTATCTTGACTTTGTCTTCTAATTCAAAGGTCGCATTAGCAAACTTGTCAGCAATTTTTTTGGCCTCCCTAAAGACATGGGTGACCTTATAATCTATGAATTTCTTTAATAATTCTAGTCCTCTAATCAAAACATTGTTCAACTTCCAACTTGGAGTCTCCCTACTTTGAATAGAATTAATCGTGATCAAAGAGTCTCCTTCTATGTGAATTCTCCTAACCCAAGTGTTAATCCTAGCTATATCCCCATGATCAAATCTTGGAACTTCACCTTGTTAATTTGGGTTCCAATTCGTCTTGATCTGGCCCCCATCAATTTACCATTCTCACCTCTTAATACACACCCTACACTAGCTGGTCCTAGGTTACCTCTCAAGGCCCCATCAAAGTTTAACTTAGCCCATCCTTCCTCTAGATGAGCCCACCTAGCCACTCTCCTCCTATTGTTACTCAGATAATCCCTTGGAACCCCATTAACGGGAGATTTAATAGTCTTTTGAATAGTGTAGATATGTTTTAAAATAATATGTGGGTACTTTTAATCAGTGTCATACACAACTCACTCTCCATGTATAGGGATGCACAATATCCTCCACACATCCTCAAGAGTGATCGTGACCTCCCCTGTCGACAACAAGAATGAACTATGCTCACTATAACATCACTCAACTAACATTGTCATCATAACATAGTGTGCTCTAATTTGGGGCATATGTGCCACATACCATAATCCCATAACATCTAGAAATAACTGTTCCTCCTCTATCAAATCCACTACAAGATCCATCATAGTAGGACATGGCACTCCCGCAACATCAATGACTAAAGTACCTCTTACATCCATCGCAAACCATTTGTCAGCTGCTTTGAAAACAACCTAATTACATCAAAAGTACCACTTTGTCTATCACTAGAAGCCTCTTTTTAATCAGTACCTCATTGGTAATCAAATACACCATTCTGCTAATCAAAAGCACCAGTCTATCCATCATTTGTGACTTCTTTTCCTTACAAGCTCCATATTGTCCATCATTTGATCGCTCAATTTCATTTGTGACCTATAAATCATTAGCGCTAAACTTCCTATCACTTGCAACCTACTTTTTCAAAAGCACAGTTACACTCATCATTTGCGTATTTGTGCATTAAAAGCACAACCCTATCTATCATTAGTGCCTAAACCCTAAAGTTGCACATCTGATTGTATTAACTATCTACCTACTTCTAGTCGCAATAAATGCACCTAATAAATACCCTAAGGATCCAATGATTAGATAGATACCACTACAAGTGCTCTAGCTGGCTGTTGGTAGGTCCTAATGCACTCCGCTTGATGATCTAGCCTCAAAATCCCAGCTATCTCCACAACTGCTTTGTGCTTCTGATACTCTAGATCTCTTAAGCTCTAAGTGAATGCAACTAAAGTGCAAATGAGTTGAAAGTGACCCCCTAGCCTATTTGTACCCATCCCAACCCTAATTCTTCCCCCAAGCCCTAATTCTTCAAATCTTGCGTACCTTATTTCTTCATCCTGTTAGCTTTCATGTATGTTATTTTGTCAATCCACCCTATTTTTTATCCCCCTTCTTCTTACCTAGCCTATCCTTCCTATTGAGAGTTCACCCAACACTTATTCTTTTTTCTTGGCCGACATCTCGAGGGGGCACCCTACCTCCATCCCTTGTTACAGTGGGGCACAACTATCAGTAATATTTTCACACCACTATCAATTCTTTGAAACAACACCATAAAATGCATTATCTCAAAGATGGTCAAAATGTAGACACCTAACATGACTAACGCATCATCATCTTACCATTCACATCTTTTTCTTCATTAATTCTTCTATCCAACATTATTTACATAATTTCTAATTATTTAATAAAATCCAACATTCCATCAACTTTATCTTCTATTCCACATTAATAAAATAATTTTAATTATTTAATAAAACCATCCATTTTTATCTTCAATTTCACATTAATTAAGTAATTCTATTATTTAATTAATTCATCAATTTATTCCTCTTATCCACAATAATTAAATAATTTCTAATTATTTAATTAGCTAATATTGCCTCCACAATTAAATAAATTAAGATAATTTATTTAGTTGACCTTTCCTCTCTCACAAATAAATAAAATCAAATATTTTATTTATCTTCTACTTTCTTCTATCATGCACATGAATTAAATGAATTTATTTATTTAACTCTAATAAAATCTTCTCATCTTCTAATTATATATATTTTTCCCATAAATCACTCATGTATATGAATAAAATAATTTATTTATTTCTTCCAAATCCAATTGCATGTCAAAAAGCAAATCAAACATTGAGTTAACTTATACTTTAAATCTTTATCTTTATCAATCAATTCATTAAATAGAAAAATTAATTCTATTTATGAAAATCAAATTAGTTTTATCATCATAAAAGCAATTAACTCTTTAAAACAAACATTTTGTATGGACACATGTCATGTGCACATTCTTCATTTCCTCTCAATTTATCTCATCTGTTGATTCATCCAAATATTATCCATAATTGATCAACATCTTTTGAAAGCTATAAATACGTCCATTCTTCAAGCCACAAACCCTCCATGATCTTTGAGATTTGAGCATTCATACCACACTTTGAGGATTTACACCCACTATCGTTGAGCACTCACATTCACTTCTTTTACAATTAAGGTTATGTGAAGCATTGAGCAATTCACATATTACACCAAAGCATACAAATCAAACGTGGTAATCTTTGTTGTTTTGCATTGATTTATTGTTGATATCTTGTGATAATTCTTAGAAGGTGATGTAGATTTGGAATAGAGTCTTTTATGCTTATTATTTACAATCCAATTTTCCTCATACACAATTTCATTCACAATTGTGCTATTGGTTAATCTTTTGCCTATATGGCAGGTGGGGTCAATAGGATAATCAAATCAGTTTTATCATCCATTAAAGCAATTAACTCTTTAAAACAAGCTTTTTGCATGGACACATGTCATGTACACATTCTTCATGTCCTCTCAATTTATCTCATCTGTTGATTCATCCAAATATTCTCCACCGTTGATCAACATCTTGTGAAAGCTATAAATATGTTTGTTCTTCAAGCTACAAACCCTCCATGATCTTTGATTTTTGAGCATTCATACCGTGCTTTGAGCATTTACACCCACTACCATTGAGCACTCGCTTCATGCTTATGGCAATTAAGGTTATGCAAAGTATTGAGCAGTCCACATATTACACCAAAGCATACAAATCACTTGTGATAATCTTTGTTGTTTTGCATTGATTTATTGTTTCTATCTTGTGATAATTCTTTGAAAGTGATGTAGATTTGGAATAGAGTCTTTTATGCTTATTGTTTACATTCCAATTTTCCTCATACATAATTTCATTCACAATTGTGCTATTAGTTAATCTTTTACCTATATCCTAGGTGGGGTCAATGGGATATGATTTAAATTATAAATATTCATTTCATTTCCAATGTAGATTTTTAAATGATTTTATTTATTTAATAATTTAGAAAATGTTCTTCATTTAAATATTTAGAATTAATTGATTTCTTTTAAGTCATTTGATATGATTTTATTTAAATCATTCAAAATAAGCAAAAGATAGGTGTTGGAAATAAAAGTGGGTTCATGATATCTTTGAGATATAAAAATTAATTAGTTTTTAATAAGGGGTCTTTATAGTTTGACATCTATTAAATGATAAGCTATAGGAAAGGAAAGAATAAAGCTAAAGCTTAATTAATATTCATGGAAAGAAGAATAAAAGCAAAGAAGAAAAAATAATGAAATAAAATCTAAAATATGTGGCCAAACATACAAAGAAAAGGGATTTTTGCATAAGAGAAAGTGAGATAAAAGTTGAATGAAAGAAAGAAGACTCAAGTCATTTATTCCTTAGATTTTTCCTTGATTACTCCAAGTCTTATATTCTATTCTTCCAAGCCACTTCTTCTTATTCCTTTTATTAATATGTAATTTTTCATTCCAATAAAAAGAATAAATTTTCTTACATTAGCGAAGCTCTGCCAAATTGTGCACTCAAGCTTATAAGACAAAATATTTTATAATCATTGAGCTCATAAATAATAATTTTTTAACTATGCACTCTTCCTTTCACATTGTTTGTTAATCTATTTTGTCAATGAAATGAAATTTTTTATTTTACTATACCTCATTTGATTTTTCTCATGAAATTGTCTTCACTTTCTTACTCTTACATGTGCATCCTTAATTGACATATGTGAAACTATCAAACTTCTTGCAAATTAATGACTACAATTTTTCCTTTCATTATTGCATTTGTGTTATTTTGTTTTATGATTGTGGATCCTATAAAACTTAAGTCATGTAAACATGAGGGTTTCATTTGGCATTTTTCCTTCTAGATAGGTTTCAGTTTTAGTTTTCTTCTTTCTCTTTTCCTTAGAAATGTGAAACAAATTCATTGGAAACTTTATGAATAGTTAACTTCTAAAATCTTTGAGATTGTTTTATAAGCTATATCCCACATTTGTAAAACTTCACATATTAGTGTAAATTTGTTTGTAAATTTAATATACAAATGCAAACTTAAACATCAGTTCAATTATATTTTTTAATTTACATACATATTGATGCTAAAAAAGCTCTACACAGTTGATGTCCAGAAGCAATTAGTTATCATTCAAGATGGACTGTGGAAATATCATGTCTTTAATGTCTTTCCATTTCAAGATAAAATCCATATAAACTTATGTAGTAGTAAGTTTAACTTTCAAACAAAATTTATTAGTTTCTTAACAAATCTCATGAAATTTTAATAGTTTATTAATCAATGTTGGAAAATTATTTTTTCTTGACCAATGATCATTAATTTAATTTATTATTTGTTTACATAATTGGAAGGGAAAAATTAATTTGTCCTCAAATAAATTATTATTTAGATTAGGAATTATTATAAGTAATAAATATCAAATTTAATCTAGATAATAGAATTGAGGTTAATAAATATTATGAAATATAAATATTAAATATTAATCATGGAAATTAAATGTGAGGGAGAAAGGTATTTAGTTTTACATTTAAAGAAGATAAATATTGATATGGCATTGAAATATGATATCGATCTCCCAAAATAAAAAAATGTTAAGTATTCATTTGTATTTTGCTTCAAACTTAGAACTATTTCTCTATTTTGTAGTAAGTTGAGTTTGTAGGTTTGGGAGATTTCATAGACATAAAATTTTCATCTCTAGCCACATATTGGATTTGGTGTATAGTGTATGCTTGTGCTTCATGATTTATCTAATTCGTTGTTATCTACTCTACTATGAGGATTGGTAGTACTTAGAATACATTTAGAGGGCTATCGAATCGTGACTGTAATTGTTCTCCTAGGTTAATCCTTGGAAAAGTCTACCTTTATGGTCATGTGAATAATTGAAGAAAATATCTTTCAAACATGTAGATGCATCTAGGATGATTATGGAGATTTTGATTTGTTTTAGTGCACCAATGAAAGTGTTCCTTGATGTTCAATGATATCAAATAAATGCAATTGAATGCCTTTAAATACAAGGACACAATAATAAATTGTACAAATGTGTGTTTAATTGGCTCTAGGCAAGACAATAATGGGCCAAAATTATAAAGTCAATTTAAAAAATTAGGAGCTAGATCCATGAGTGTGGGACTAACCATGTTTGTAGGATTGATCTAAGATAGATGGATACTAAAATCAAGATGGAAAATGAATGTATGGGGAAGGGTGCAATAATGAGAGTAATAAATGAGGGATGTATGAAAATACATGCATTTACGAATAAAATATGGATTTAAAGGATGTGAGAATATGTGTAAAAGGGTGAGTAATGAGCCCGACTTTGCACAAACATACACCATTTTCCGTATATAATGGCATTAAGCTATTCTCTTTGAATGGATACAAAACTAAATAAAGATTAACACAAGTATATATATATATATATATATATATATATATATATATATATATATATATATATATATATATATATATATTTCTTAAATTAACAATCTTCTTCTCAAAGCCTAAAGCTGAAATTGAATATGGTTCACTTTTTCTGAAATTTTTTATTTACTATCAATTGTTCCTTCAACATACCTTCAACATAGTGAAAAGCTTTAACATTTGAAGAAAAAAGTTGAAGTAGAGTAATTGCATTTCAATTTCATGAGAACAACACATGAGAACACGGCTGATAAACTCAACAAGAATGCACAAGATTCCAACCCTCATCTGTTAGCAACACCTTTCACAAGAGCGGTGGATCTATAGTGCCAACTATCATTATTTGCGCAACGTACAAGCAACAACGAACTGTATTACAAACTCAGTGGGAATAGACACTCAGTAATCAGTGGTGGAGGAATTTGACCTCTAGAACAAGTTAATCACATCCTTACAAAAATAGTCAAATGTTGTAATCTCTAAACTTTTAGCTTAATTTCAATATTCGAAAAAAAAAAAAAAAAAATCTTTTCCTCCGTTTGTATTAGCATTATGCTTAATATCATGGTAAAACAATATATATTTGTTTGTGCAATATAAACTTTTAACTTTGCAAGGAATAGTCAAGGTTACGATAACAGTCTCAAGGTTATCTTTAGAATGAGAACCAATAAAGATCGTTTTACTTGAGTAGTATAACAAAAATTACTCCTGTGCAGGGTTTGGAAAAGGGTCGTTAAACGTGTTAGTCGTAAACGATGGCTGTCCATTTCTAGACCATAAAGCCATTTATAAATGTTGCCTTCGCCTCAACAACTCTGCAATTATAAGGAAGCCTTCCATACAGGTTCAAACACAGCTGTTCTTGTACTTTTCATAAAGAATTTTATTATATTGAGAAAGTTCTTATCTATATGAGGCCCAGAAAGAAACAAAAGTCTTCATATTTGTGAAAATTTCTTGCCCGGAAAGCGGTGCTAAAGTTACAGTTGTTAAAGATGTCTTCTATAATAATTAAGTGGTAAATAAATGTCCTATTTTTATTAGTTAAAATTGACTTTTGACTGTTGAAATGGATGATATGTAAAAATTATGTTTGAGGGACTGGGAGGTATATTCAAAATTTCTACAATGTTGAAATAGTTTGTTATATGATAATGCTTTGCAGTTTGACCAGAATTATTCAAACTTGGAATTTGTTCTTACCAAGAATAGTTGCCAATACATGACCACTTTACTTAAATATTATCCACTTCAATGGTCAAACAATCAATAGCAATTTTACACGTCATTCACAATAAAAAGTGGTAAATATTTATCCTATTTTTATTGGCCAAAATTGACCTTTGACTATGGAAGCATTCTACTTAAATATCATCCACTTCAATGGTCAAACAGCCAATAGCGATTTTACACCTCATTCACAACAAAAAGTGGTAAATATTTGTCTGATTTTTATTGGCCAAAATTAACCTTTGACTGTTGAAGTAGATGATATTTAAGAACAACCCTATTAAAATGAATGACTGGTAATTATAGTCAACCATTAATTTCAAAAACCCATTTTGGAATATACCCATTTATTCAACAATGTAGAAATTTCCTCCACTGAAAATGTCTTATAAATTGGCCGTAGTTGCCGGTATTGAATCGTATTCGCAAGGATAGGAAAAATAAGTATTTCATATTCCACACCGACGAGGTGGATGATTCACTGTATCACGGATTGATGTGAAAGAGTTTAAATTCCGGATACATTAGGGCAACCGACAGGTTGTTTATATGAAATTTGAATTGCACATAAAATAACCAATACCTTAACCTCAAATCTTACAGTCATCGGAAGCTACATGCCTTACTTTCAATTTAAATCTGACATTTTTTTAATTCTGTAAAACTAATGACACCTCACAAGTTCAAATTGCAGCCACAGTTTTCTAGCGTGCTGTTCTCGTCGTAAGATAATGTCAGTAGTTAATCTCAATTGAAATAGTCAAAAGCTTTGAATTGGGAGCATCAATTTGCGTTTCCTAATTACTTCCCCATTACCTTTCCCAGTCTAAGATGACGTTTCAGATTATTCTAAATCCTATCTCCTTCATTTATACAAAGACTGCCATAGAGAATTCAAAGAGAATTTTTATTGTAAGTACAAGGAGTGTCAAGTTATTTTAATTGCATTAGGTTGATTTATCATAAACAATTATGAGTAAAACAAACATATATTGGATGTTTTTATTAAGAGTCAATTTAGGAACAAAGACTATAACAAATGTTCTTCATTTTTCTTATTTTATTATTTTAGTGTTTTGTTCAAATGAGAATGGTGCTTATAATCTCAATGACTATAAGAGAGAGCAATGAATGTGAAATCAACGAGATAACAATGAATGTTAAATCAACCCTCTTTACATCACCAATATCTCTTATGGCCCTTTCCAATGTTATCACTTGCAACTTTGTATGGTTAAATTCCATACTATTTTCATAGGGATTTGTGTACAATTACCTTTTGTAGTACATAGAATGGGTAAAAACCTTGTGTTATTAATGTCTCATGGCATAGACACAATGACAACTCTAGCAGTTGAATACCTTAATGATAGACTATATTATTTACAGCACCAAGTGCTCCATTTACTAAGCCAACATCCGCCAACAAACTACACATGAACATTATGAAAATGCCAACATGGATTATTACAACTATGTCCAAATGATCATCATTAGCATCATGTGTTTGAAATGCAAAGTATATACAAACACACTATGTACCGTAGGTGTATTGGAAAAAGCGTAACCACTCACCATAAAAATTCCATTGTACTAATTTTTAAAAAGTACCAAGAACATGGTAGGTCTGTGACAAACATATTAAATGGTTTTACCTAAAATAATAAAGGAGACAATACAATATAAATAATGAATTACATATACTTCTTAGTAGAATTGAGAATCCACCTTAAAACATGTAGGCCCCAATAATTCATTATTATTTACTAAGAGTTATAAGAACATATCTCCAATTGAGTATGAGGATGGTTCTAAATATAATATCAGTCAAAAAAATAATTTACTTCCCTTTCTATAAGAGAGCTATATACAAAAAAGGTAAAATACACATGGAAACCACCAATTACAACAAAGCGTATTTATGTTATTAAACAAAATAAAGAATTCATTATGTTGTAATGGTGAAAGTCATACCCATACCATTTCTCATTTTGTTTTGTACATATTTTGAGAGAATGGCTGAATACATATACATATTGACAAATGACACAATCTAGCACAAACTTAGGCTCCTTCCCCCATACCATTACTCACATACACATTTATCCACCACCTTATCTATATGTACATACTCATTTTTAAATATTCACCTACATTATGCATTTATTATGCCTATTCATGCATCCATCCTCCTAATTTTTTTTATCTACATGGATTTTACTATCTCCATGTCTATGCTGATTCCTATGGGTGCATCCCATACCCATAGATCTCACCCTTGATTTTCCCTTTTAAATTCAAATTTTGGTCAATTATTGCCCATTCTTTTGCTTCCTTGAGCCAAGTAAACACACATTTACATGATTTATTGTAATGTTCTTATATTTAAAGGCATTTAATTGAATTCATTTATCATTTTGGGAGCATTTGTATAGCTTATGCTTGTTGTTTTCGATCATTGGTGCAATCATAAAACTGCAAAAGAATAGAAAAACATACCATCAAGATGACACAAGATGTACCCTAGTAAAGCCCTCACAAGGAAAAACCTAGCATTCAAAAGCACCCACAAAACTCAATATATGTTATCATGAACAAATATTACAAGACACTTTTAGAGTCTCCATGGAAGGATTTTGAAACATCAAGATCTGTAATTGCACTATATGTGAAGAAGAAAGTGAGAATCATGTAACCATACATCCCAATCTATGCTTCATCTTCTCACATATGCAACCTACAAGAGATGCTTAATCTAACCTTAGCCAACAAGACAAAGGTTATGATAGCCAACCTCAAAAACTACTCATGTGATTTCATTTATAGAAACAAGATTGCACAAAATCACTAAGTGGTATTGCATAACCATTTGCCTCTAAACCATGAGCTCACTAAAACATGTCCCCCTCATTTACTTTTTGGTACTGAGTTTTTTCAATATTAAATACTTTTCCAATGTGCAACCCACATTAAATATTTATCTGAATGCTACATACAACTTCTAAGTGGTCCCAAAAATATTTAACCCATATGATGTAATTCCCATTAGTGTGTTTGCCTTGTGTGTTTTTTGATTCATATGATATATGTTGTATTGAGTGTTTCATTAGTGTATTATGTGAATCTTGTGTTATGATCCATTTCATTGAACATGCCGATGAGTTTTGTTGTGCCATTAATATGTTCTTTAATGGTGTATTCTAGATTCTTTTGTAGAGATGTTTTCTATGACCATCAAGGTGTTTCCAATGAGGTTTTGTATTGGTATTAGATTTATTACTATGCATTATGGGATGCATATGTTGTTCCTTTGCATGTTATATGATTATTGTGTTTAAGCTTCACTAATTTCACTATATTCAATATAGTTGTGGTTATTATAATTGTTCAACATTAGGAAATGTGGTTGATTATGCATCTTATTTTCTTGGTCATGCTAGTTATAGATGATTTGTAGTTAGATGTGATGATTTCATATCATGTTATGATTTGATATCCTATTATGATTTACACCATTTTGGATGGATTATTTTTCTTTGACTATTATTATGTGGAGTAGGTATGCCTAATGTTTGAATTGATTATGTAGGTACAGGGTTATTCCCCAATAGTGCTTCTATTGGAGATGGTCATCTTTGGGTAAAACATGTGTGCGTTAACCTCTATCTCACTTGGTTCAAGTTCAAGATGAGTCTTGCAAATCCCTATGTGAACCTAGATTCAAATTGGTGGCAATTATAGAGTCTACATGTTGCAGAAACCCATAAAGTGTGTATGGGTCTTTTACGTGTGTTTATTTAAACTTTTTGTATTATATTTAAATTTATTCTAAAATACATTTTTTCTATGTTTCCAAAATACTTAAGTTCTTGCATAATTGAAAAGATAATTATTGTTCCTTAATAGAAAAAGGTCTATTGCATTATTATATTTTTACTAGAAGAAAATTAAATGAATTTTATTATTCTTTCAAAATGAAATATTTGGCTTAGTTAAATGATTGTTAGTTAAAATGTAATATAATTTCCTAGCTATTGGAAAAATATCAATTAGAATTACATTAACGTATAGTTTATTTAATCAATTTTATTGATTGATTACTATTGAAAATATATTTTGCAAAAGTGAAGGTTGGAAAATAGAAAATAGAAAAAAGAAATAGAAGGAAAAGAACAAGAGGAAAAGGAGAAGAGTTATTTTCTCCACTTCTTATTTTTACAATTTCTTGCTCAAATCCTCTCTCTTCCCTTCTTTTTGAATAATTGGTTTGGGGAAAAATAGTTGAAGTTAGATTTGAATTGCTTGTTCATGGAGTGGTAATGCTTGGAAATGGAATTAGTGTTGTATGGATGTTTGTGTTGCTCAATAGGAGGTTCCTCTATTGTGTGAGCTTGAAGAAGAGGTAGTCTTATCATTTAAAATTGATTTTAAAATAAAATCATTTCCTTTTTCCATGCCCATAGTAGGTGGACGCATATGGCATCCTGATATATAGATAATCTATGTTTCAAATTTATAGTTTAAAATTTGTATTTTAAATTTTTGACAATGGGCATTTTGAGGCCAAGTTATGACAATAATTTCTAAAATCCTTGATTCTCAATCTTTGGAAAAATTGATTGCATAAGAATGTTGTGCATTTTTTAATCAAAAGGGCACTCTTGAATTTTTGAAATTTATTGTAATTTTGGAAGTAAAAATTTATGAGTTTTTCCCAAGGTTCACCAATGGTGAATTTGGGGATTTTTATGGTTTTGGCAATTTTGAAAGTATGAAATTTGCATTTTAGAACCTTAACTAAAAGTTTTATTTCGTGGGATGATTTGTCTCCCTAATATTTTAGAATTTTGCATCTTTTGGCAATGTGTCATAAATTGTTGCATTGATTTTCATGCCAAACTAAAATTGGAATTTTGGGCTTTTGGGCACTTAGGATTGAGGTATAGAGTAGGAAAGGAGTGGGCTTTCATTGCTTGTTGTGATCTAGAGTGATACATGAAGATTAAGTGGGGAAGACTTTTAATTAAGTGATAATGTAATAGGCATTGGGGTAGTAAAAAAATGATTAATAAGGATGCCTATGCCTTGATTGAATTCCTTGGATGGATTCATCTTGGTTGTGAACTTGACATGTCATAACTCTTGGAAGTTAGTGAATGTCAATGACTAGCTTCATATTTTCAAGTTCTACTCACAAACCTCGCATGGTTGTTATGCCATTATGATGACACTCCTTGTCTTGTCTCTAGGATCCTCATCCTTCCCTATCATCAAATTTTATATCTAACATGATTTAAGATCATTTGTATATGCATTGATTGGCATGTGTGCCATGTATTATCTAATATGTTTTTATTTGATGTGAGTTTCCACATGTGATGTTGTATGCATTGATTGGGGTGAGTGTTCCCATGTACTCTTGCATTTCATGAGTGTACTTGTACCCAATTCGATTACCTCCTCAGACATTGGGTGGGCTTGAGGGTACCACATGGTTTGTTGGTGCTAAACCATAGTTGGGGACATGAAATCTTGGGTGATGCTCATTGGAGAGCATGATATACTTTGTAGTAGTTCATGCATTTGTATCTCTCAATTATTACATAATGTTACAATCATGATAAATGGGGTCCTCAAGACTGTTGTAATATTATTAGTTGCATGTCATGACCCATCCATGTTTAGTATGAGACCCTTTAAAAGTAATAAGTTATTGATATCATTACATGTATTTTTGCACACCTCATTTTGTGAGGGTGTTATCATGTTGATTATGTTGAAAACATAATATATTTGCATGTTTGGTTTAAATTATTTGATGTTGTAATTATGAATATGGATGTCTTGATGTTGCATTGCCTTTTGGCCATATATGTGGAGATGATCCTATCTTTGTTTTGGCATGTGTCGATGTTGGTGTCAAACATGCATAGCATTTTGTAACACTTTTGTCATACTTTGTATGTAGTTTCCTTCCCTTGTGTTTTGGGAGAAAGTGTCATTGTAGACCTTATTTATTAAGAACCATGTCCTTTTTTGGTGATTCTTATTTGATCAACATGGATACCTTTGTGGATAAATACTAGATTTAGATTAAATCACCTAAAGTGTTCATTCTATGATATAATATCTACATTATGTTTAGTATTCTATAGTTTGGACCACTACCTCAGAAAAGAAGGTTGTTTATCCACCCCTACCTTTACCAAGATACCTTCTAGAATAGCCACATCAATACCCAATAGTAGATATAGTTGTTTACTTGGATCCATACCCATAGCTCATAGTAAGTAGATCTAACACTAGTAGTATCTTACTCACTATTACCACTAAAAGCATTAGTAGCATAGCCTATAGAGGGTTTTGGTACATATAAATCCTATTTTCATTATCTAGATCAATTTACCTAGTACCAATATATCCAACAATAGAGCTAGGTGCAAGATAAGAAAGGGTAACATTAATACATGTAGTAGCACCAATAACACCAGTAGTAGAGCTAGAAGTTGATGGTGATGTATATAGAGAAGATCTATTCACAAGAAATCATTGAATCTCATATTTTAGTAGAATAAATTCTTTTCAAGTTGGGTGGTTTCTGAAGGCTATCTATAGAAGGGTAAAAAAAGTCTTCCTGGTAAGCCCTTATCTTATTGAAAATAAAATACACACATTCCTAAATCTATTATTCAAAAATTCAAAAGTCTAGCTACATAATTGAAATACTATACTAAATAAAAATGATTAACTATAGAAAATAAATGTTAAATCATGCAAAGAAAACTTAACTATGAAATGAAAAGTTTCTTATGTTTGAAATAAAAATTTAACTATAGAATCAATGACTTTATCACAATGAACTACAAAATCACTCAAATGCTAGAACAAAGCAATGATTTTAACAACAAACTATGAAAACCCATACACACAATAACTATCTATGAAAAATTCAAAAACATTTAACAACATACACAATCTGTAATAGGAATCAACACACATACACAACACACAACCTTTAGGTCAGACACAAACAGTTATAATAGTAAAACATCACATAACATAATTAAAGAAATACTTAGCTACATCAACAACTTTATTTTCTCCAAGGAGTGGCTGACTCTTTGGAGGAAATTGATGTTTCTTAACTCAAAATTCTCATTTCACTGCTTTAGTAAAACTTAACATTTATTCATTCTTCACCATAAAATAATACTTCAAAATCGACAATATCTTATTTCCTATTTCATAATAATAGAAAAATGTATTTGTTTTATCTGCACACATTTAGAGATGAATTGATTGATTGATTACTTTTTGAAGTTCAACATCAACATATTATAGCAAAATTTAGAAATAGATTCATATAATATAGATACATGCACAAGATATTGAAGTCTCTTTGGAATTTTAAAACAGAAAACTCTAAAAAGGTTTATTTTACCTAAAAATGTCTACATAAATTTGGGAAATATATTTGGTGATCACTTCAATAGAAATCCCCATACTACATGAGAATTGGAGTTGAATTTATCATAACATTAACATGGCAGCTAGATTGGTTGTGACTGGGTTGTGCATATATCTAGAGTCTTCAATTTGGCATGGGAGTTTTGAAGTTTTCTATCCTAGTTCTTCTAGAGCCCATCCACCTTCTTCAGAGTCTGAAGTTTTCATAGTTGGTGGAAAAGTCCTCAGAGTCTCCTTCGCATCAACCCAAGTCTTTCAAAGTTGTCCCTTGTTCTCTGAAGATGTCTCCATATCAATTTGTAGGGGCCAAAACATAACTTTTCATGTAATTTTATTAGTTTTCCATCAAGGTTAGTAAGAATAAATAAACTATATGATTGCAATCATTTCCTATTTATAAAAACACATAATTCTTCTTTAAATTAAACACAATTTGCATGAATAATTAATGGGGAAGAAGGGAAAATGAGTACTTTGGCAAAAATGGATGAGGCACATTTTTACCTCATCATCCACCACTAGCAAAGGAAAGGGTTTAGGCGGTAAAATAAGCAAAGGAAAAGATAGAGACAATAGTTTCTGTTTCTTACTTTGAACTCTAGTTGATCCAATTGTTTACTCACTACCACTAGTAATAGTAGTATACTCAGTAGACTAATCTTAAGCAATAGCTATCGACCCACCAATAATAAAGCTATTTTACCCATACCGAGGTTATGTTGTCTGAGACCCACCACCATTAGAATAAGTAGATCCATTAGTTGTTGATGTATATGAGGCAGAAGTTGATCTAGTGGTTAATTCTAGTAATTGAGATCAAGACCCACCATTAGCATCAGTAGTTTCATAAGAATCATAAGAAAAGTTGTAACTATCCTCTATATGGGTGAGAATAGTGGGGCCTAGGAGCATAAAAAAATCAAGAGGAGGAGCTAGGGAGGTAGGAGTAGTTTCTTTAGTCACAGAAATAGATCTAGTAGTGGATCCATCAAAGGTACTATCCTAGTTAGGACTAGTACAAGTAATAAAGCAAGCATAGGCTATGGTGGTATTTGGAGCTTCGTATGTAGCATTAGTGGAAAAGCTAGTTGTTGATCTAGTAGGTTCTTTAGATAATGTTGTTTAATAAGTTGACTAAGCACCGTGCCAACATACCTATAAGTAGCGTATCTACCAATAGCACTAGTAGTAGCATAGGTAGTAGCTTCACATGTTTACCTAGTTTTTTCACCTATTCAGTGTGAAGTATGAAAATTGTCTCTAATTAATCTACACATAATTAGATCAATCTTATACTTTAATTTAGGATACAAATCACTGAAGTTGTCCACCTTACTACTATCTTGAAGGGAAGAGCAAGATTTCCTGGATTCTATTCCTTTGTCGCTATTGAAATGGAAAAAGGTGCAACTAAACTAACTAATTTGAGAAAATATAGAAATTGATAAGTAATTTCATAAAACAGAATACAAAAACAAAATAGAAAATGAAATAGGAACCTAGCACCAGCATATGAAAGTCATTGTCCAAGATGCCAATGCTCAGTGTGGACGTCTACACTCAACATTGTTGTCTGTACAGTGTAGTATGACCTAGATCCAGAATCTCGATCCTCATGTGAGTCCTCTTGACCCTTCCTCAAGCCGTTGGGCTTCATAAAAAGCTCTGAAAACACATAGAATAGGGGATAATAGTTGGGCTATATAGGGTTTGCCTTATTTAAACCCCATTTTAGTGTTTTCACCTCAATGACAGCCAGATTTATAAATGATAAAAGGTGTGTGCTCTTGTATTCTAAGTGTATCTAGAACAACGAAAAGTAGTGACAAGCAATATTTGCAATATATGAATATATTAAATCCTATTCAATGACTTAGAGCAGATACATGTAATATCCCTATATACAAGAGATAAAATGGGAGATGTATGTGTTCAACCCAAGAGAGATGTGCAATAATATTCAACAATATTGTAAATAATCAAAGCACAAACAACAAGAACTATTGAAACTTTATCACCTCACAACAAGGAGGTGAAAGATGCTTGGCTGGTAGCGGTTCCAATGAGAATCCTTGTGGGTTTGTCGATCTTTGATAGCAAGAGAGTAGAGCTCTATAATATGCTTCAATAATGTTGTGATCTCAATAATTGCAGAGATTTATTTATGAAAGTAAAACCAATCTTTGTTTCAGTAAAGCTTTGCTACGAAAAAAATCAATCCTTTGCAATGACAAATCTTCATATTTTTATAGAGATAGTAAGGGTGAAAAATCAAGGCAAATATCCATTTGGGCATGGATAAGAATGATGAAAATCATGGTGAATCACACAAGTAAAAATGCAACTTCTAAAAACAATTTGAAGACTCCCAAAAGCTATTAGGACGCTTGCGTGTGGCACATAGATTTGCGCTTAGCATTGGAGTCTTAACCAATGTAGTTCTTAAAAGGTCTAATCAACTCAGGACAACACCGGAATTTAGGAATTTTTATCATTTTTGGATATGGAAAGTGAAAAAGGTCAAAGCAGCGCAAAGGTACCTCTCATGGGTCGAGGGTAAGGCCAAGGCTGGAAATGATCCTAAAATGCACTAGAGGCATGGACACTAAAGCGAGTACCAAATTTAGCATGGCATTGTGGGTGAGCATAATTTACGGCATTACATTACCCCCACTTTAGCGGGTATATGACACTATGTGCATATGCATGCTAAAGTGCAAAAATAATTTACTGAAAGCAAATAAGCATGGGAAGGGTACCCAAAAGGATATTGTAGAGGGCACCAATTGTTGCCAAGTGAGAGTTTGAAGCACCCAACTTAGGAATATGTAGCACACAGTGTTAGTTACTACACCCTGCAAAACCACTTGTTAGATAAATAAAATCATCCTATAGGGTAAAAAATAAAAAATGTCAGTTCAAAAATTCTAAGGGGAATAATATGGGAAAGTGATATAGAGTGAAAAATGAGGGTAGATATGTGCCCCATGTTTTTGCTTGCTTATTTGAATGTAGAAACAAGGTAGAAATCTACTGCGTCAATTTATCAAAAATTTGATGAAAAGGCCTTCGATAAAGTCTATTATGTAGAAGATAACATCTAAGCTAACATGTACATTACCCTAAATCAATCCTTCTCCACATAACATTGCAACACAGATCAAGGAACCTCAATACTCAGCTATAGTCCTCAAAGGAGAGCTAAGAGGTCTCTTGATTGGTCCCTTTGTTGCTAAGGGGAGAGATCTTGTGACTAATTATCAAATCTAGGGTTTCTAGGGCTAAAATAGAGAAAACATGAGCTACAAACTTGAAACCATTGAAAACCTAGAAATAAGTGGCAGGGAGGAGCTGAATAGAGCTGAGAGAACCTAATTCCAAAAGGTTTTGGTCATTCGAACAAGGGGGATAGGGGTGCTAGGTGCCCTAGACCCAAACTAGGGTTTTGTAGGATCTTAAGATCTGAGTGCCTTCGCTTATCTGACTTCCCATTTCCTATCACCTGTTATCTTTAGATTCCTCTAGATGCGACCTCTGATGGTGACAGGTTGTCATTGATGACAAAAAGGTGTGTCTTGCAGATGCAGAGAATGGCTCTATACTTCACAGGTTTGTTCTTGCATTATCAGGAGTACATCATCTTGTGTGTTGTTGCAGGAGTGCATCATCAGGAAGTTGCAGGAATACATCATCAAGAGTACATCATCTTATGTGTTGTGAATATAATGATAAGATTCATTACTCAGGGTGATACAGATGACATATAGTATTCAGTGGCTAGGTCATTTGATTATGATTCAGTATTCAGTTTGTGAAATGATTATGATGCAATTCATATGGTTGAGATGTAATTTATATGTGTCCTCAGTTTTTCATGTTGTGTGGATGGTGTTGGTTATACATTGGGATCCTATTTATAGTTCACTCATTCAGGATAAGTGTGTTGATCGTATCTATAAGTGTATATAGTGTGGTATCTTCAAGGATGTAGCAGGAATCAAGTTGTTTGATGGAGAATGTCATGCTTATCTCAAATTGCTTCACTATATTGTCTTCAAATCATAATCAGGAGTTTGGTCTTATATCAGTACTATCTTGGGATTATCTCAGATTGCATCAGTAACTTCAGTAGGTTCTTGCAGAGTTGATCATCATGAGTGGATGACAAGATGGTGTTACATGTTATTTCATATCAAATGTTCAATTTGGAGTGCTTTCTGATTTATGGTGGTAAAGGTGTTCAGAAATTTTTGATAGAATTAAAGGTTTGAGACTACCTAAAGATTTGATCTATCATCTAAAAATTCTAAGTTGGTTTTGATCCTAAGTCCCTGAAGTTTATATTGCACTACATATGATGGCCATCACATATTGTCCCTAAAGTTTATAATCAGATGTTGACCTGTTATTACAGGTCAGTCACTTAAAAAGTGACCTGTTGAAGGGATCCTACACATTAAACTTGTTGGCCCTCTCTTTCTTTCCACCGATAGAGCAAGTTATATACATGAGCGGGCTTTTAGTTTAAATTTAAATTTTATCACCGCCAAAAATGTCAAAAAGGGCACGAGTTTGAATAGAAAGTTTGTGCATTAAGGAAAAAAAGGAAAAGGCTTTAGTCTTACCTTGAAACTTTGAAAAGTATTTAGAAACTTTTCTTAAGACCGAAATCAAACATAGATAATTTCTTTTTTAAAACTTAAGTAATTTCCTTATTATCTTTTTTGATCGGTCCTTTTTTTAAGGAGTATTTTGATAAGGAAATTTTTATTATTTTTTGTGAAGAGATTTTTTAATAAGGAGGTTTTTATTAAGAGTTTTTTTTATGAAGAGTTTTTAAAGACTAATTTTTTTTGTGGGGAGATTTTTTACTGGAGATTGGAGATTGTTTTTGAAAGGATTATTTTGAGAATAAGGCAGATTGAGGAGAAATTAATTTTTGTTGCAGATTGGATAAAGATTTTTTATTTTGCAGGAGATTATTTTTGAAGAAGAATTTGAAGAGGATAATGAAAAATTTGTTTGTAGAAATTTGCAAGGGTTTTGTATTTTGGAGAATATGAAACATCATGCAGGGATTGAAATGAGAAGGTGAAAATATTTTTGAGGAAGATCAACAAGATTGAATGATGTTTTTGTCTTGTGAGAAAATCAAATTGAAGATTTTATTTGCAGGAATAATATTGAATACAGAAATTGTCCAAATTGAAATGTCAAAGAATGTGAAGGATCATGTACAGAGAAGAGGAAGATCAAAAGATTTTTTAATGCATAGAATTGACGGGAAGATATTTTAGAGAAGAGAATATGAAGGGTTGTGAAAGTATATTCAGATTTTACTTAATGATATTACAGATGCTTTATATAGAGTCTTGTGGATTAACAAGGATGTGAGTGATGTTGTGCAGATTGATGATGAACTGACAGGGATCAAATACAGATATAGAGATTGACAAGGTGATCAGAAAGACAATATGCAATTGCAATAATAATCAGGTGCATTGATTGTATGATTGGTAAGGCAGAGATGAAATATACAGAGAAAAGTAGTGTTGTTGAGCATATCTGGATGAAGAATTGATTTTTGAATGGAATGACCATTTGAACACATAAGAGAGAATAAAAGTTATGTATTGAAACAGAGAAACCCTCTGAATTTGTGTTTTCAGTTTGTTCTGTAATAGGGGTTGGTGCTCCTTGAAGCTGGTGCTTCTAAATAGTATGCCAGTGAGGCTTGTAGGTCAGTGAGACCTCAATAGTCAGTGAGACATAATATTCAGCCAGTGAAGCTTTGTAAGATGTTTTCAAAGTTAAGCCAGTGAGGCACTTCATGAGTGGTTTTTCTACCCAGAGAGGGTTTTCCACTCCAGTAATTCTTGTGTCTTGATTCATATTGGTCATCTTTCTATGGTTGTATGTTTTACTCATGAGTTTTGTTTATCATTCTCAGTTATCAGTTATGTGCATATGTGTTTGACAAAGTTATGTGCATATGTGTTTGACAATTCAATGATTACTTTCTCTTCTTATGCTCTCCAAGTTAAAGTTTGAAAAAGATTTGAAAATTCACACAACACTGATTCACCCCCCCTCTCAGTGTTGTCCTTGACTCCTACAACCTCCACAAAAACAAGAAGGGAAAAAGGGTTGGTCCTATTTAGGAGTTTGCCGAAGACAAGCTCCATGAATGGTGTTTCCACCTCCACAATAGCAATGATGAGAGATCAAACATTGTGTGCCCTAGGAGGGAAAAAGAAAATATGAAGTAGAATGGAATACTATAATAAAGCATGAAGGAAAGAAGCCACCATGAGCATGGAAACCCTAAATTTCTTGATACGACAGCACAACTTGACTCAAGAAGTTGGTATAGCCCAAATAAGTAGAGAGACCTTCACAAGACCTACAAGAAGTTACTGCAACAACAATAATCCACCATAGAGAGCTTTAGAGAAGAATAGAGAGCATGAAAGAGAGAGAGAGTGCAAGTGTGCCCAGATTGCTTAGATGTTCAAATAAATAAACTAAATTACTTATATATGCATTCCCACTCACCAACAATGAATAAAACCAAATGGAGCCGACATGTATAAGCCAAGGGGGTGTTCTAAGATGACACCACAAAAATAGGGTTGAGGCTAGCATCTGGGACCAAGGCGCTAGGCGCCCTGGTCCTTTAGCTCTACAAACTCTGGAGAGTGTCAATTAAGGTGGGATCAGGCTTGTCCTAAGTTTATTTTATTAGGTTTATTCATCAAGGTTGAGAATTAATTGTTTTAGGTCCACTTGAGTGCTAAACTAGGTGTAAAATGCTATTGTACACATTTTATTCCATAACATTTAGCTCCCACTTTAGTGTGGGTATGATCTTATGTTCATACTTGCACTAAAGTATGAATGGGATAGATTCCAATCACAATAAACATAGGAGTCATAGAATGTCACCAAAACTGAGGGGTGATCAAGCCCCCAAGTTTAGGATCATATGAGTCTATGATGATTAGCAAGAGGAGTTACATACATGTAAGACACATGACATAATTCACTCATACATGGAGCATTTAGAAAACATGAGACAAGACAAGACATACACAAGGCATACACTTGAGAAATCACAATGTATACATGCTTGACACGAAGCATACACATAAGGAATAAAGTATACATAGAATACACATGAAACACACATGGAATACATGCAAAGCACTCAAGGAGAATACATAAGGAATATATATCTAGAAAACACGCAAAGCATGCATGAGGCATGAAAAAAACATAGAAGACAAGAATATACAAGGAGAATACATGCATCATACAACAATCACAAGAAGCACATAACGGAAGATCCTAAGTCAACATGACAAAAGAGACCTCAATTTGAAGGGTTGTCTCAATCACCATGCATCATTCCCCAAGATGCAATTAGAAGAATGTTAAGAAGGGGTTAGTTAGAAATGAGAAGAACAAGAGGGTACAAACACATCATATACATAATCCACATCAAGAAAAGTGTTTCCACTCAAGGGAACACACAACCCACCTCCCGCAAGAGGATTTACATGAATTCTTGTAGAATAAGAAGACATTGCAACCATACCCAAAGGTACTCTAGGTAAGTGCAAAAAGATGGGGGGCCAAAAAGTGGCCAAATTCTTAAAACTTTTTAAAAAGCCATAACGCGAGCATGTTATAACGTGCTCGTGTTATAGCGTGCTCAAGTTATGGCTTGGTGTTGCTGAGCCTTTGGCTCAGCAACACAAAACCATAACGCGAACGCAAGCGCGTTATTATTTTCTTTAAATTTTTTCTTTTTTGCAAAAGTTTGCCCAATGTTTAAGGGTCGAGGGTTTAATGGTTGAAGGATTAGGGTTTAAGGCATACTATCGAGGGTAGAGGGTTTAGGGTTGAAGGTTTAAGGGATGAGGGTTAAGGGATTAGGGTTTAAGGTATAGTGTCGAGGGTAGAGAGTTTAGGGTTTAAGGTTTAAGGGTTGAGGGGTGAGGCTTTAGGGATAGGGTTTAGGGTTTAAGTTATAGTGTCGAGGGTTGAGGGTTTAGGGATAGGGTTTAGGATTTAAGTTTTAAGGGTTGAGGATTTAGGGATAGGGTTTAGGGTTTAAGGTTAAATGAGAGACCTAGATGGATAAGGATAGATGGAGAGGTAGACAAGGAGTGACTGAGAAACTTAGAGAGGGGAGAGGTAGAGGTGAGGGGGAGATAGAAGTGAGAGATAGAGAGGTGAGGGCAGAGATAGAATAAAATGAGAGAGTGAAGTTGACAACTTGAGGGAAAGATGGGTAAGGAGGGAGACAGGTGGAGAGGAAGGGAAATATCTAGAGAGCCCTAAGAGATATACAAGTGAGATACCTACAACCTAGGGAGAGAGGGGTGAGAGAGATAGAGGAGAGATGGGAGTGAGGCATATAGGGGAGGAGAGGGGTGGATAAGGGTTGAGGGTTTAAGAGTCAAGGGTTTAGGGTTTAAGGGTTGAGGGTTTAAGGGTCTAAGGGTTGAGTGATTAGGGTTTAAGGTATAGTGTCAAGGGTTGAAGCCTAATCCCTTAACCCTTGAAACTATACCTTAAACCCCAAGGTTGAGGGATTAGGGTTTTAAGGTATTGTGTCGAGGGTTGAGGGATTAGGGTTCAACCCTTGACACTATACCTTAAACCCTAATCCCTCAACCCTTAGACCCTTAATACCTCAACCCTTAAACCCTAAACCCTTGACCCTTAAACCCTAAAGCCTTAAACCCTTAACCCTTATCCACCCCTCTCCTCCCCTATCTGCCTCACCCCCATCTCTCCCCTATCTCTCTCACCCCTCTCTCCCTAGGTTGTAGGTCTCTCACTTTTATATCTCTCAGGGCTCTCTAGATATTTCCCTTCCTCTCCACCTCTCTCCCTCCTCCTTACCCATCTTTCCCTCAAGTTGTCAACTTCACTCTCTCATTTTATTCTATCTCTCACCTCTATCTCCCACTCACCTCTCTACCTCTCCCCTCTCTAGGTCTCTTAGTAATTCCTTTTCTGCCTCTTCATTTGTCCTTAGTCATCTAGGTGTCTCACTTAACCTAAACACTAAACCCTATCCCTAAAGCCTCAACCCTCAACCTTTAAACCTTATATCCTAAACCCTCTACCCTTGACACTATACCTTATACCCTAATCCCTTAACCCTCAGCCCTAAAGCCTCAACCCTCAACCCTTAAACCTTCAACCATAAACCTTGTCTCTAAACCCTCTACACTCGACACTATGCCTTAAACCCTAATCCCTTAACTCTTAAACCCTTAATCCCTCAAACCTTAAACCCTTAAACCCTATATACCCTTTACACTTAACCTTGGACACTCAACCTTGAACATTATCCCTCAACCTTCAAACCTCTACCCTATACCCTATACCCTAAACCCTAATCCCTCAACTCTCAAGCCTCAACCCTAATCTCTCAACCCTCGACCCTAATTTTGATTTTCTTCCATTGATTCAACATCATTGTTGTTTTCCCCATCAGAAACTAATTAATTCAGTAACTTGCTGCCCATTGGTTGACTTGAACTGCATATTTTGTTAGAAAAAGGGCATCTTTTATTTGTATCAATGTTGGTATTCATAAGCTGAAGAGCATTGATATTTTTCACACACCCTGTTCTTTGAAATATCTTAACCTTAAAATATGACTTGGATATGTACTTGAACATAGCAAAATCTCCAATCTCCAACCCATGATGATTCACAAAATTTTCCCAACCCTACCTAAATTCTAGTTTATTTATTGTATACCCTCAACCCTAATCCCTCATCCCTAAACCCTAAATGCTATCCCTATTCCTAAACCCTCAACTCTCAACATTAAACCCTAATCCATCAATCCTAAACCCTAATCCCTCAATCCTAAACCCTATGCCTAAACCCTCAACCCTCAACACTATCCCTAAACCCTATCCCTAAACCCTCAACCATAAACCCTATCCCTAAACCCTAAATCTATGTTTCTTGTTGTCCACCCCACACTTAGGGGAGGTATATTGTTATGAAATAGGCAAATAATCTCCCATTGTTTACTGGCTCACATTTTATCCTGCTATAGATTGATCCATTAATATTTGTGCCTATCTCACCTTCGATAGCACCTTTACAATATCTCACCTCTAGTTCCATTAGCTCATGTTATATATCTCACATATCTCTCCCCCTCACCTCTCTACCTCTCCCCTCTCTATGTCTCTCAGTCACTCCTTGTCTACCTCAACCCTAAACCCTCAACCCTCAACCCTATCCCTAAACCCTCGACCCTCGAACCTCAACCCTCAATGTCAAAACCTAATCCCTCGACCCTCAACCCTATCCCTAAACCCTAAACCCTAAAGCCTCAACCCTCAACCCTTAACGTCCAATCCTAATCCCTCAACCCTAAACCCTATCCCTAAACCCTCAACACTATACCTTAAACCCTAATCCCTTAACCCTCAACCCTAATCCATCATCCCTCAACTCTAATCCCTCATCCCTAAACCCTAAATACTATCCCTATTCCTAGACCCTCAACGGGCTCGATACTATACCTTAAACCCTAATCCCTTATCCCAAAACCCTCTAACCCTATCCCTAATCCTTATACCCTCGACACTCTACTTTAACCCTAATCCCTCGACCCTCAACCCTATACCGAAACCCTTAACCCTCGAACCTCAATGTACTCAACCCTTAACGTCAAACCCTAATCCCTCAACCCTTAACTCTGATCCCTCGACCCTTAATCCTATCCCTAAACCCTAAACCCTAAAGCCTCAACCATCAACCCTCAACCCTCAATGTCAAATCCTAATCCCTCAACCCTTCACTCTAATCCCTCAACCCTAAACCCTATCCCTAAACCCTCAACACTATACCTTAAACCCTAATCCCTCAACCCTCAACCCTAAACCTTATCCCTAAACCCTAATCCATCAACCCTCAACCCTAATCCATCATCCCTCAACTCTAATCCCTCATCCCTAAACCCTAAATGCTATCCCTATTCCTAGACCCTCAACGGGCTCGATACTATACCTTAAACCCTAATCTCTTATCCCTAAACCCTCCAACCTTATCCCTAATCTGTATACCCTTGACACTCTACTTTAACCCTAATCCCTCGACCCTCAACCCTATCCTTAAACCCTTAACCCTCGAACCTCAATGTACTCAACCCTCAACGTCAAACCCTAATCCCTCAACCCTTAACTCTGATCCCTCAACCCTTAACCCTTAAAACTTGAACCCTAAACCCTAAACCCTCAACCCTCAACCCTCAACCCTCAAATCTCAACATTAAACCCTAATTCATCAACCGTAAACCCTAATCCCTCAAACCTAAACCCTATCCCTAAACCATCAACCCTCAACACTATACCTTAAACCGTAATCCCTATCCCTCAACCCTTAACCCTTAAAACTTAAACCCTATCCCTATACCCTCAACACTTGACACTATATCTTAAGCCTTAAACCCTCATCCCTAAAGCCTCAACCCTCAATCCTTAAACCTTCAACCCTAAACCCTATCCCTAATCCCTCTACCCTCAACACTCTAACCCTAACCTTGACATTAAACACCAATCCATCAACCCTAAACCCTAATCCATCAACCCTAAACCCTCAACCTTCAACACTATACCTTAAACCCTAATCCATCAACCCTAAAACCTAATCCCTCAACCCTTAACCCTAAACACTATCAATAAACCCTCAACCCTTGACACTATACCTTAAACCCTAATCCCTCAACACTCAACCCTAATCCCTCAACCCTCAACCCTAATCCCTCATCCCTAAACCCTAAACACTATCCCTATTCCTAAACCCTCAACCCTCGACACTATACCTTAAACCCTTATCCCTTATCCCTAAATCCTAAACCCTATCCCTCAACCCTTAAAAATTAAACCCTAAAACCTATCCATAAACCCTTGACGCTCAACACTATATTTTAAACCCCAATCCCTTAACCCTCAGCTTTAAAGCCTCAACCCTCAATCGTTAAACTTTCAACCCTAAACCCTATCCCTAATCCCTCTACCCTCAACACTCTACTTTAACACTAATCCCTTGACCATCAACCCTATCCCTAAACCCTCAACCCTCAACCCTCAACTCTCAACATTAAACCCTAATCCATCAACTCTAAACCCTAATCCCTCAACCCTAAACCCTCAACCCTCAACACTATACCTTAAACCATAATCCCTCAACCCTAAACCCTAAACCCTATCCCTAAACCCAACAAAACTATTTTGCCTTATGCTAGGTTGTTAAACCCATCATTTTTGACACTCTTCTTTTAAATATATTTGAGTTGCAAGAATATGTCAGAAAAATGGCTATAAACTTTTTTAATGTTAGTAATGTTATATGGCATGTTTTTATGGCCCATCTGGGGTTCATTATGCCAATAGGTGTACACACTATGAGAAAATCTTTGCGTATGGTACATCCATAGTGAGTAATTAACAGTTTAAATCAGAAGGATGATCATTATGAGAAAAGCTTTGCATTGGGATACATCTATGTTTCTTGCTGTCCACCCCGCACTTAGGGGAGGTATATTGTTATGAAACATGCAAATAATCTCCCATTATTTACTAGCTCTATCCACAAGAACTACTAAACTATACCTTAAACCCTAATCCCTAATCCCTCAACCCTAAACTTTCAAACCTAAACCCTATCCCTAATCCCTCTACCATCAAAACTCTACCTTAACCCTAATCCCTCGACCCTTAACCCTAAACACTATCCCTAAAGCCTCACCCCTAAACCCTAATCCCTCAAGGTACTAAACTCTAATCCCTTATCCCTAAACTCTAAATCCTATCCCTAAATGCTCAACCCTCAACATTAAACCTTAATCACTCAATCCTTATCCACCCCTCTCCTCCCCTATTTGGCTCACTCCCATCTCTACCCTCCTCTACCCTCAACACTATACATACATACATATAGGCATACATAGATACATACATATAGGCATACATACATACATACATACATATAGGCATACATACATACATGATTAATAGCCTTGAACATAAAAAAATTTAAGTTGAACATAACGTGCTTGCATTATTTCAAACATGAAAAATAGCACAAACTTTTGTGGAAAAGGAAAAATGCAAAGAAAAAAAAAATGCGTGCGCGTTATAACAAGAGCACGTTATAATGCACTCGCGTTATGTCTTTCTTTGGGAATCCCAAGCCTTGGGCTTGGGATTTGCTTTTGATTTCCAACCCAAAGGCTTGGAGTGCCTTTTGAATAGTCACAGATGTGTTTTTCCATATTCTTCAAGATTTCACATAATTTCGTTCGTGCTAACCCTTAGATTTGCATGTGTTTCAAGGTCAAACAAATCAAACACTTGGGTAATGTTAGGCTTTCTCTTAGCTATCTGACGATGTAATTTTTTTCACATTTTAAGAATGTTAAGCCTTTCATCTTTAATTTCTTTTGTTTGTGTTTCTGTTTTTGGGCAAAAACCATTGTTTGGTCTTTTTTTCATTGTAAATTAACTATTCATTGAAATTTTAAAAAAATTACATATTTAGAAACTAGACTCCATTCTACAAATATTAAAAAAAGAAAAAAAGATTTTCAATTAGTTTTCAAAATTTATAGGGGTAGCACGGCCAAAATTTTGTTTTTTAGGATGTGTCCACTTTGAAAATTAGTAAAAAATCAAATATTCATCAAAAAATTATCAAAAAAATCGGGCATAAACTACATGCTATTAGAATTTCTCACTGAAGAGATTTTAAAAATACCAAAAAAAAGTTGACCTTTTAAGGGAGCCACAAAACATGCTATGTTATGTTTTTTGACAGAAACAACACCAATTTTTGAGGCTCCTTCTTTTGAACCCCTTAATCTATGCCATTTAAAAAAAAATAGTAGTTTAGAAAGTAGACTCGGAGCACTACGAACATTGTTTTGGTTGCATCTCCAAATTTTGAGTGTAACTATGCTCAATTTCTCATCCAAGGCCAGTATTTCCTGATTTCAGAAAAAAAAGTGGCCACTTAAGACCCCTTTTTGGCCCCCCATCTTCTTGCACTTACCCCTCTAGCCAAACTCAAGTTTGTGGTTCCAACTCTTCTCCCAAACACGCAAGGAGCTTTAACTTAGGAGAACAAGATAGAATCAAGATCTTGCTTCCAAGCTTGCCATAATCCTTTCCAAGAGAGTGGAGTAACAAAGATAATCAACAAGTGTTTTGATAGAAAGATGAGAGTAAGGATCATAGCATGATACATGCCCCCACCTTAAAGTGATTGCTAACTCCATCAGGGAGCAATTACCTTTAAGGTAGAATAAGGAAGAAATATAAAACAGGAACGAGAGTTTTCTAAAAGCACATGCCCAAATGATATGTGTTCTTAAAAGCTACTTCACCATAAGGGGTTGCCGCTAGGATGAGCAAACCAAGGTGATGCTTGCATGCATGATACACAATGGCTTGTGTATTCATGGTATGATGTTGAGAATTGCAACAAGGTGTCACATAAATATGAAGATGACTGAAGAAAGATCACATGAAAGTAGAGCACACATGAATTGAATCAACATGAAAGGATGCTAAATCATCCAAGAAAAATAATGAATTGGATACTACATCATTCTTTATTTTTCAAATCCTCTCTCTCCTATCTCTTTTTCATTTTGCCTCTTTCTCTTGATGTGCTTCAATTTCTTTAAGTGTCATGACCTTCCTTTTCCTTTTTTGTTGATGTTTATTTGATCGGGCATGATTACCAAAATGTGTTGATAAAATCAACAAATAATATTGTACTATATTTAGAGTTGGATCACTCCTTAAAATTTCTAAAATACAAGTAAATGTAGATCCTTTAATCAATATGATATTTGCTTGATTTCTCTAAAAAACATTTTATTTTTTGATCTCTCTAAAAAATATTTATTTTGCTTCATTCCATCTGAAAATGCTCCTTATGATTGAATCCCTGTAAAAATTGCATAAAATATGCCTTATTGAGAGCTTGAAGTGACACCTGCATATAAAAAATCGAAGAATTCGTCATTGTCATTCGTACTGGTAAAAATAAATGTTGCATAAAATATGATGTACTATATTTTTATGGAAAAATAATAATAACAACTAAAATAGAAACGACTTGCCCATTTAGAAATGGGTGCCCGTTTAGAAATGGGTACATATTTCTAAAAATTTGAAATTGTAAACCTATAGACTTTCATTAGTTTTAGGCTTGGAAACCCATGCCTTAGCATTGGACCTGCAACTAGGAGACCATGTAAATAACAAGAGAAAAAACTAATTTCACCACTATGGATGATGACTTCTTTTAGAATCTTTTAACATGATTGAAACTCATTATAGATCTCAATGTCTAGTTTTCAAATATACAATTTTTTGTACTATTGGACATAATTTTCTATTTATTAATTTTTTTTAAGCAAAGTGACTCATAACCTTGAAATAACATACGTTACTATTTTTTAATAACTTTTGATTTTGAAAGTTCCTTGAAAAAAATTATGTCTGACCAATCCAGCTATCATTCTCTACATGATGAAAAAAAATATAGTGAATTGATTAGTTTAGTTCAAATTATGTTGGCCATACATGAGTGGTTTTAAAAAACACTAATTAGGGCCATAATAAAATTAATTAAAAAACGTATTTATCAAAAAATTACAAAAAAAATATCCTAACCAAAATTCAACATCCTATGCATCTTTCCACAAAAGGAATTAGAAAAATACCTTCATTTAGGTCAAATTATACGTTGGTTGTACACATGCATACTTTGGCCAAAAACATGGGACTTTTAAAAAGCCACTTTTTGTACATCCTATAAAAAATAAACGTTTATCATCTGGGTATTAGAAAAAATTACATATTTGAAAACTAGAAACAAAATCCTACATTTCATATTTTTACATCATATTAATATTCTGAACATATAAGTGCTTCAAATTTTCACTCCAAGTATGATAAAATTTGAAATACAAGAAAAATGCTTCCACTTTTTGGCAAAAAAGTAGACTCATCTTCTTGCACTTACCCCAATAGAGAATAATATTTTTGAGATCATATGGATTGCTACTTTAATTTATATGACTCCACTTCACATAATAAGGTTCAAAAAGGACCTTCCCAAGACATTTACATAATATACCCCTTTTTACAATGGGATTTATGAACGATAAAATAATGCAACAATAAGTTGTTTCCATGAAATGTGACTCCTAGGTAAGTATAAATTTGCATCAAACGGGAAATAAAATGCCTAGCTCACCTCTCAACCATAGGACTTTCAAGCAAGTCCACCCCCGACCTAGGAGGCTCCCAAGAAATTGGTTGCACAACACAAATCACATACAAACATTACAAATATGTAAACTACCCATATGGCCAACACACACACAAATGGATCTTTATAAGATCCATACTCAAGGGGGGGTCCAGGGGAGTCACTAACCTCTTGGGGAAAAGAATGAAAATAAGATATCCATCTCCATCAACCCAAAAGCCTCATCTCTCCAAAATCTTCAGCCAAAGCATATAATCAACTCTTCATAATCTTTATAATAATAATATTCAACCAAATCAGATAACCAACTAAACATAGTAAATACAATGAAATATATATTCTATATCCTTAATACCCAAATCACCATAACCACATAGGCATTCATGTCAAACACATACAACATAAATATTTCCCCAAGAGAGGGTCCACACATATCTCAACCTTAACACATGGGTGGCTCTTAACCCAAGTAGAACCGCACCCAATACAACCCATACCCCAAAATGACCATTATTCATAAAAAAACAACACACAAAAGGGGTTTTCATACACAACACATGAAGGTACTCAGAAAAACCATCAAATTTATTTATTCATTTTTAACCACAAATAACATTGATACAATCTAAAAATGGCATAAAAGCCTACCTCTATGCTTCAACCAAGTCAGGTGAAGCCTTGATCCAAATTTCTCTTAACCTTCCTCTCTCCAAGCTCCCAAGCTCTTCCAAACCCTTGCTTTCAAAATAGAAAAAAATTCAACAATAGAATGACAACCCCCACAAAAAACTTCAAGAAGGGATTAAATGAAAAAACAAACATCTAGATACAATGAATCTAGAGCTAGGTTTGACTTTGCAATTCTAAATTAGATTTTGGACTCCAAAATCTCATCACTGATCTTTCAAGACACTTTTCAAGACTTTAGATGCTTCTAAAATACTTTTTAAACATTCAAACATAGGTCCCACTCATAGGTTATCACAAAATAGGTTTAATTTTTCACAAATAATAAGGAAAATAATACTTTATGACCCTTAAAACTTCCTCTCAAATTCAAATATGAGATTTAGTACTTAAGAGAATTTAATCACATCCCATATTATAAAATAATAAAGATATAAATAGAAATTTAATTAATACATTCACACTCACAACACTTTACATATCAAGACCTTAATCCTCTTTTAGGATGAGGCCTAGGTACACTAGGGAAACACAATAATGGTTTCTTGGTGAACATCCATGATTTTTCTATTGGGCATGGAATTTAACCTGTGCACTTGCACACAAGCATTAATATATCTGAAATGATAGTTGAAGCAACATTCATAATAAAATTAATTATACATTTTATAAATATTTCTTAATTACCAATATCATAATTAAATAAAAATCTAAACAACACATTCAATCCAACACCTAGATCATACTAATACAAGATCGCATAACCACATCACATTTAACCAGAAACAATATAGATTAAACATACATAATTACGTTCATGCAAAATCCATAAAGATAAAATAATTTTAATTTCTAGACTTTAATCTAGAATGTAAGATCAAATCAATAATTATAAATCAATCAAATTCATCATCATATGATTGAATCCATACAAAAATCAAATCAAAAAGACAACATGAAATATGTACTTTTGATTCCATCATATCGATAATGTGAGTAAACCATAGTTACTAAATAACTAAATCAACATCACAAACTGATAAAAGACACTAATCTAGGCATAGCGTTGGTATCCATACAAATCCATGATCATAACAAAATACAATGATAAGTCCCTGAGTACTCATAAATAAAGTGATCCTATCCAAATATAGGTGTAGTCACAAGGGGGAATGGGCTTCATAGTACCAATCATGCTAGTGATTGGCATCCTCCATCTTTTTCAGAGTTGGAATTCTCTTATGGCATTAGCTTTAAAATTATTTTGAAAAGTTGATATAAAGGTAATGGTTTGGGATATAAGGAACGAGTCATCAAGTTACCTTTAGTTTCTACACCACATCTCTCTACTACGAGCATTGGTTACCAACCTCCTTACCCCTCCCAACCTTCATATATGTCATAACTTTGTTGATGTATCCATAATTTCTTCTTCCTCTACTCCTCTTACTTTGTTACACCCCAACTTAATTACAATATCTTCTCATTCAACTATTCCATCTTTAGATGTTTTCCCTATTAATGAATCTTTAGTTAATTTTCTTAGTGTGTATGTTGATATGACTAACATTGACTGAGAGATTGAGGTCTATAATATAGTTCTATATCTTAATGTACAAAACGTTAAATCAAAAAATAGAAAACGCATCCCAAGGTGGTCCTCATGGTTAAAGCTGAGATTGAAAATCTTCTTAAAATTGGCTTTATCCACACCATAAAGTATTCACTTTGGATCTCCATTATTCTAGCTAGAACTAAACCTAATGGCTACGTTCACATTTTTATTGACTTTCATGATCTCAATAAAGCTTCTCTTAAAGATAATTTTCCTCTTCCCAACAGATATGATTGTTAACTTAACTATAGGCCACACACTTCTTTCTTTTATGGATGGATTCTCAAGATACAAACAAATTCTTATTAATCCCCACGACCAATACAAAACAACCTTGACAATGCCATCGAGAACATTTTGTTATGTGGTCATCCCCTTTGGTTTGAAAAATTTTGGTGCATCTTACCAATAGCCTATGTAATGAAACAACTTGCACAATAAGGAATATAAAAGTAAATATGTTGCAAATACTTGATAATAATATGCCACTTTGAGGGGACAACCTCCTAATCCACTTCGAGGGGGATACCTCCAATAGTCTTCAATGAGAACATAATACACAATATGATATGAAATGAGACTCACTACCTCCTATATATACCTATTCATGCCTAGGATATCACCTAGGCCGACTTAGATAGCCCTATAGAAGCCTTAGGATGACCTAAACAACTAAATAACAATATAATAATGATAATATGACTTAATTAAGAGTTAAGATAGCTACAAGCTGACTATTCATAACCATATACACTACAGAAGTAAGGGCATAACATGCCCCCCACCTTTACAAAAGCATTGTCCTCAACACTGATCAATTGTGGTAGTTTCTTCATATAATCTTCATCATCCCATGTGCCAATTTCAACTAGAAGATATTTCCTTGATGTCCTCAGCTTATTCATGTGTGTTTGGAAAATTAAGTTCAGCTCCAAGATGTGTCTTCCCTTTGCATATAGCTCTTGATGGTGATGAATGTGTTCTTCCTTTACTTGAACCTTTTGATGTGCCATAGAGGAAGAGGTGAGGAATAGTACATGGTACCCTTGCATTGGTTGAATAGCTTGACTAGGAAGTTCTTCTTCTTCTTTCACTTCTTCTTCTTCATTGCCTTCTTCTTCTTCTTCTTCTTCTTCTTCTTCTTTTGTTCTTCTTCTTCTTCTTCTTCTTCTTCTTCTTCTTCTTTTGTTCTTCTTCTACTTCTTCTTCTTCTTCTTCTTCTTCTTTGTCTGCTTCTTCTTCTTCTTCTTCTGGTTCTTGGTTGCTTGAGACCTCCTTTCTTGGTTCCTTCATAAAGGCACTTAACATGCTTCGTATGTATGATATATCTCCTGTTAGGTCACACATATCCCTCTTAACCTCTTCCTTAAACTTACTTATTTCCTCATCCTTATCAGAGGATTTCCCTGGTGTGACAACATTCTTTTTGCCTCTTGTTGCAAGCCCCGTCATGATGGAAACCAATATTTTTGAAATAAATCACCTCCTTTCTTGGTTCCTTCATAAAGGCACTTAACATGCTTCGTATGTATGATATATCTCCTGTTAGGTCACACATATCCCTCTTAACCTCTTCCTTAAACTTACTTATTTCCTCATCCTTATCAGAGGATTTCCCCGGTGTGACAACATTCTTTTTGCCTCTTGTTGCAAGCCCTGTCATGATGGAAACCAATATTTTTGAAATAAATCACACAAATTAAATGTAAATTCTCTAAAAAATTTATTGTAACTTACTACAGCTAAGATACCACTTACCTAGAAAAAAACTCCAAAAAAAAAGCAAATTTACTACCTTGAGAGCGAATTTGTTGGAAACCCTAATTTTTCAATAACTCACTTATTTTTGCTTTAATTTCTCCAAGATTTGGACTGTAGGCTCCTCTATAATGTCTTCAGAAACCCAATATGAATTATACTCCAATTCGGCAAGATGTGAGAGATATGTAGATCTCAAATAAATTGTGTAGAAATCGTAATTCTGTAATAATTTACTCAAATCTGCTCCAATTCCTTTGAAATCTAGACTGTTACTTCTTTAATAGGGTCTTCAAAAACCCTTTAAAAATATTTAAAAAAATCACTAAAATCTGAAAGTTATTCTCTTCCCAAATTCGCCTCCAATATTGAGAGAAATCCTTGCCTCTACGGTGCCAAGATCATGCTCTGATACCACTTGTAATGAAACAAATTGCACAATAAGGAATATAAAAGTAAATACGCTGCAAATACTTGATAATAATATGCCACTTCGAGGGGGCAACCTCCTAATCCACTTCGAGGGGGATACCTCCAATAGTCTTCAATGCGAACACAATACACAATATGATATGAAATGAGACTCACCACCTCCTATATATACCTATTCATGCCTAGGATATCACCTAGGCTGACTTAGATAGCCCTATAGAAGCCTTAGGCCAACCTAAACAACTAAATAACAATATAATAATGATAATATGACTTAATTAAGAGTTAAGATAGCCACAAGCCGACTCTTCATAACCATATACACTATAGAAGTAAGGGCATAACAACCTATGACCCTTATTTTTCATGACTTTATCCACAACATTGTTCAAGATTATGTTGAAGACATTTTGGCTAAGTTTTTTTTCTCCAAGATCGTGTCCAAATCTTCATCTTATTTTTGAACTTGTTCATCTATAACACATGTGTTTGAACCCTAAGAAGTGTGTCTTTAGAGTTGACAATGGAAAGCTTCTTAGTTTTATTGTATCTCATCATGGCATTGAGGATGACACTAAAAAGATAGATGTTATTTGTTAGTGTAAAATCATATTTACTCTTAGTATAAGTTTATTAGGAGAGTTCTTAGTTAGGATTTTATTTCCTTATTTGTACTTGAGAGCTTGTCATAATCTCTCTATTCCCACTTTGTCTCTATTTAGCAAGTGGTTGTGTATATATCTTGTATTATTCCTCTGTGAATTTAATTAATGCACATGTAAGTACTATTTGCAATTTATCCTTTGGTTGTGCTCTTGTGTAGCAAGCTCTCTTTGTAGAAGAAATCATGCATGTGATCCTAGCTCCTATGAGTCCTTGAGTGACTCTAACACTATTGTCAACATACCACCCCATCAAAAAAATTCTCAACTTTGTAGTCTAAAAGGCAAGTTTCAATTTATTCATCTCATAGTTGGTGAATTATACTCTTCCTTTCACACATATTGTAAAAAGGATGTCTATTTTTCTTGGAACACAAAGTGTCAAAAGGCCTTTGATGTCCTTAAAATCTATTTGGATAATCTTCCTATTCTAATTCCCATCATTCCTAGACATCATCCCATTCTTTACTCTTTTTCTTCATCTGATGCATTGGCTACTTTTCTAGCCTAGCATGATGACAGGGGGAAGGAGTGTGATGTTTACTACATTAGTTACACATTATTCAATTATGAAACTCATTACACAACCTTGGACAAGTAGACCACCTATCTTTGATTTTCTCTACACAAAATCTCTAACATTACCTTATCCATGTTGAAATGCATGTTTCCATAAAATTTGATCCTCTAAAACATTTTCTTCCTAAAATTGACTTATCAGGATGCCTTGTTAAATGGGTCATGCTTTTGACCAAGTTTGACTTAAAGTTTGTCTATTAGAAGATTATTAAGGGACAAGTTGTAGATGACCATTTAGCTAATGCTCCCTCTCCTTTATCTTTTCATAGTGTTCATTCTTTCCCTAATGACCACAAGCTCTCTATTGATGTTGATCATTCTTGGGAGTTATCCTTTGAAGGGTTGAGATGTCACATTGGTTCAAGAGATGGTGTCATCTTGGTCCTTCCTTTGGGAAAACCTATTCCACTTTATTCTCATTTAAAGTTTCAATAGACTAATAATATTACTAAGTATGAAGTTCTCATTTTTGGATTATGTGTGACACTTTCTCTTAGCATTAATTTTGTTTGAATTTATGGTTACTCTGAACTAATCATATGATAGGTGATCAATACTTATCACGTGAAACAAGATAAACTCTCGTAGTACTATGACCTTGCATCATCTCTTTTGCATCATTTTTATTCTCTCACTATTGATACTATTCCACAAAAATATGATTTCGTCATGCAAATGCAATTACTAGTTTTTCTTCCCTTGTACTTATTGATGATTTAGAAGAAGATTTGTATCTTATCATTCATACATTGTCTATACCTACTGTCGTGGATGGTTCTTCTTCTATTATTGTTTTTTTTCATAACCACTAATTTAGAGTAATGGTACTTGTTGATCCTTGCACATATGCCCCACATTTCTCAAGAAAAATGTGGGCCCCCTTATGGAATGAATGTTAGAGTGGAACTCTAGCCCTCTTTAGTCTTTCAGTTGGTCTAATTTTGTTGAGTGATGAGAAGTTTGTATGTCTTTTGGTCTTGAGTCTTCATTTGGGATGAAATAACATCTTCATCAGTATTGGGAGCTGTATTTTGATGGTCATAGCATGCTTTTGGTCCAAGGGCCTTTTGTTTGGCGGTGTATTTGATCCTAACTTATTCCTTATCATAGGAGAGGTCATGATGGTCTTACCTTATTTCATCATGAGGTTTGAGTCCTAGTAAATCTTGGTACTCCTTACTAATAATTTCATCTTGACAAATGTACTATGCTTCCATGATTGTGAGCTTGGTGTTCTTTGGAATTTTGATATAATTAATTTTATTGTGTCTCTTAATGGTTTGAGTCTAGTTAAGGGAGATGCATTTCTCATAGAGATTTGGGCATTGGTCTTGGAATTTGAATAAGGTGCTATTTTGTATTAAAAGGATGATGTTAATGTCTCAAGCCTTTATATGTATTGGTGAGGATCATGCTCATTTAGGACAAAGTTTTTTATGTTATTCATAGCCTTCATCTTTTAAATGGCTCTCAATATGGTTCTAGTTCATATTTTCTCATTTGATGACCTTTAAGCCCGTTTCAACATCTTACCTTCATGTATAATGTCAAGAATGTGGTCATAATGTTTTGTAGAGGCTTTGGGAGAGGTTATTGTCTTGTCACAATTGGTGTAAGAACTTGGACCCCCATTTTTTAAGTCTTGACAAGTCACAAACCATTACCAAAGGACTTCAAACCCTCCTAAACAATATTAAAACCTCCATAAACCTTCCCAACAAGGCTTTGGGTACCAAAAATTTGAAATATTTATGGAGGGAACGTAAGTTTAAGATGGATGTTTAAATGTGCACTATTTGATTTTGCATCTTTAATCATGTCCATTAGGTGTGTGTTTAGTTGCATCTATTTAAAGTCTTTTTGCTCATTACCTCTAAGCCTAAAATTGATGGCCTCTATATTGATGGAAACCCTCAATTGGCTTTCATAAGGGTGAGACAACTATTAATCAAGCATAGATACCCAAAATAATTGTAAAAGGAAAATTTCAAGTGCTTACCCTCCTTTTTGGTGGCCCCACACATGTGGTGTATGGGAAAAAGTGTCATAAAATATGTTCTAGGCATCTCCTTGGTTTTTTCTCTCTTAGGATGTACAATGAAGTCATATTATCATTGTTTTGTGCCATTTTAGAGAATATATTCTTCTTCATTCTCCTCTTTAACATCCTCATCTTTCTCTTGATCCTCATCTTTTGGATCCTTGTCTTCCTTTTTATTCTTTGTTCTCTTCCATATTAAAGACCATTATCTTCATTGCCTTCATCGTGATTATCTTTACTTCCTTCCTCCTCCCCTTTTCACTTTTGTTCATCTTTTCTTCCTTCAGCCTAAATTATTTTTTCCATGTTTCTTAAATTATGTAACACTCAAACTAATACCAAGTAATTGATGACTAAATTATGTTGCATGTCGTCCTTATCAATCATCGAGATTCTTGCAATCACTTCCAGGAATTGTGACTAAGGCAATTGTACTATCTCAATTTCTATTTGAGACCTCCTACACATTGCTTTTCATGGATCTTTCCTAGATTATTGTGTTTAGTCACTTGGATAATTGTCATTAATGCAATTAAAGTGTTGTAACTCTTTTGTGCGATATATTACTCATGCATGATATGCATCCTTTCAAGATGATGTAAATTATTGTAGTCACTTGTGTAACAAACCCATCCATATAAGTTGAAAAGCCTTCTTCATTTTTTTTATATTGAAGAAATGTAATTAAATACAAGGGAGAAAACAATCTACAAGAGACTGTAGGAAAAACAACAAACACTACAAACTGCACAAAATAAATCCAACACAGCTACAACCAAATGGCACTCATTAGAAGAATGTACATGTCATTTCAGATGATAATAAGTCATAGGCTCGGTGTGATCTGATAATCCTTTAAACAACAGCTAACCATAGAAACTCCAGCTGAAAGAACAAACCGGCACCTCCAATGCCTGAAGAAAGACAACTGAAAGCATAACTGAGCTGAAAGCTGTGCTACAACCTAATTTTACCCACCAAGACAAACCCATGTTGTCTCGCTGAATCACTAAACCAAAGTGTAAATGATTGAAAACTCATGCCTTGTCCATCAAACTGTCTTAATTACTGGAGCTCTTTCCATAAGGGGAAATTATACATATATACTTGAAGTCACATCAGATTGATACAGAAACAGGAAAAAACACCCTCTGTTGACAGTGCATGAGTTCAGCTCACAATTCAACTAGGCAAAGTTTTAGGACCTTCAGACAGAACATGACAATTGATCATCCTCATAAACAACCATGTCTGTTAGTTCTTCACATCCAAGTTGTGTGAAGTGACCATGCTGGTGTTGGGCCTTACAATACAAAGCATGAAGTCAAGTAAAAAAGTGAAGATCCTCACAGCTGCCTGAGAACCCTGTAACTTGTAGAAGAATTATCAGACAGCACTGAATCATAGCCACAGAAGCAAATGAAACCTTTATACTACTGAATAATGTTGAACCAGTCCTGGAGAATGAGAACTCAACCATTCTATTTTGATTCTTTTGGCGGCTTGTCCTTATGCAAGCGTGGCATTTGATGTTTGATCTGCTGAAGTTGAATGCCAATTATTGCATCAATCTTTGCAAACTTCTGAAGCACACTGTAAACAACTCCGAACAAGATCTAAACCAAGAAGAACCTCTGCTGCATAGAACCTATACAAACTTATGCAATACCCAAACAATATTTCTTCCACCTGTACTAACCAAGGGCTAAATGCAAGAATGCCTTATGTAACAAGAAGATAAACATAAGATGTCAAGCTGGGGACACAGAAACCAGTACTGAAGTAGAAAAACCATTCCCTATAAACTGTCTTAACATGGCCCCATACAACTAAAACAAAAGAATCACTTGAAATAGTGACATCTGCAAAACAGGGCAACTAAGTACTAGTCAAACATTTAACAGCCCCACATTTAAGGCCACCATCACAACGAATTGAATATTCATTTCATAGAAAGTAAAATCTTGTCTAATTTTGGGTCCAATACCCTGTTTCTTCGAAGTTGAAGCAGTTGAGCTTTAACAAGCTAAATTTGATCACCCAGTTTCCATTTTTTCTTCGAATCTCTCTGAAGCTGCATACATAATGGAGCAATTTGCAGGAATACGTCAAAGTAAATCCTTACACAATTCCTGCTTTCTGATGAGCAATGGGTTTAGAAAAAAATTGCCACACATCTAATTTTCCAAATATGCAGAAGAACAACCTGACAGTATTAGCAAAAACATTATCATGCAGACCCACTCCCAACAAAGCTTCATGCCATTTCAATTGATGCTCAAAAATAGCAGGTAGGTGATCGAGTCAACTTTTAAGAGGACATGGATCAATTTTATATGTTGATCACCTAGGTGTTACAACACTTGAATTATGCTCAATTTGACACACTAGAATTCTAGTGGCTATTTTAGATTAAGAAAATATTAACAGGAAGAAACTTATTCACTACGTAATATCATTGGCTATTTTGAAGGCATCGAAAGCACTAATGTCATTTTATTGTGAAACACTATATATATATATATATATATATATATATATATATATATATATATATATATATATATATATATATATGGTTTTGTTTACATTTATTTCAAAGTTTTCTTTGAGAAGGTCTATTTATTCATTTCACTTAGTATATTTAGGGTGAGCATGGTTTTCTTATATTAATTGCTCTTAAGATCATTTTACCTTATATCAATAGGTGGGATATTCTAATAGGAATTTTTTTTTTAGTTTTTATTTTATATTTGATTTTAGATTATCATGTTTGCCATTACAAACTAATGATTTTTTAATAAAAAAGAAAAAAAAAAATCAAATACATTTAAATTCAAACAATTTCTAATTTAACAATTATATTTTTCTTTGTTAAATTAATAATTTTCAATTTTTAAATCTTTAATTTTTTTAAAAAATCCATACATTGTTTATTATTTAAATTTAAATAAGTAATTTTAAAATTTAGAAATGATACAAGGTATATCTTTACCAATTTTAATTAATTTATTATAAAAACTAAATCAATATCTTAAATTATATATTACATAAACTAAATCAATGTCTTAATTGATGACATAAAATCAGTTATCTATACAACTAGCACCCAAAAAGAAAACAACACCCAATTGTATATTATTTTTCTATCTATACAAAATATCTTAATTAATGGCATAAAATCATGCTTATTGTATATTATTTTTATATTCTTAATATATGCCATTTTTTATTATTAAAAAAAAAAAAAAAACTATCTATACAAATAGCACCCAAAACAATACAAGTAGTACCGACCAATAATTCCTACCCAATAAGCTTACATTGACGTCGGTCAAAGCCCTTATTACCATCGAAATAAAGCTCTCCACCACCACCTAGCCACGACCGCTGGAGGGACACTGTCCAGTGTAGCCATACGTTTGGGCTATCGCATGTTCAAGAAAGGTCAATGTAAATATAAGGTCTAGAAGAATACAACATATTATCAGACACCATTACTAACTCTCGGAAATTAACAACCAGCTTTCAGAAATTGAAGTATGACACTTACAATTTGCAAGCCACGAAACAACGTTCCCCATAGCTTGATGTTCCATCAAATGTATGTATTTACGCCGATAGGTACGGTTGAGAATCAATGGTTTCAAGTGCTAGTTAAGAGTTGGATGACCATAGAAATGATCCCAACCATTAATGTCAAAATCAGAACTAACGACTTGCCTGGAGCTCAAAAACTGTCGCCTCATGTTAAATAATGCATATTCGCAGGCATTTAGTTACATACTCATGTATTTGGAAGGCAGACAACAATGTGCTATCATAAATCTCTTAAATAAAATAGTAAATTCAATGGTAATACTTCAATAGTGAAAGATCAATTTTGGCCAATAAAAATATAAAATTCCTATTTACCATTGGAATGGATGATGATATTCACACAGAGTGATAAGAATGTGCTCCTACCACAATATATTTGAGAGGCAGACAACCATGTACTGTCATAAACTACTTAAATAAAAACATTAAATCCCACTGTAATTTCATACATGTGCCATGGTACATTTGAGAGGCAGACAACCATGTGCTGTTATAAACCTCTTAATTAAAAAGATTAAATCTGACTGTATTTGGGCAACGTCTTATTTTGAATTTTAATTAATTAATAAATACGGTCAAATCCCGAATGTTGGATAGACAATATACTGTATTTGCATACTGACGATACATTTAGATGGGAGGCAGACAACCATGTACTGTCATAAACCTCTCAAATAAAAACATTAAATGCCACTGTAATTACATACTATAAATACATTTATAAGGCAGACAACCATGTACTGTCATAAATCTCTTAAATAAAAACATTAAATCCCACCCATATCGGGTGCCTCCATACATTTGTGAGACCATGTGCTGTCATACACCTCTGAAATAAAAATAGTAAATCCCACCGCACAAAAAGTACTGACCCACTTATCACCTATTAAGGTGTAAAGCAGACAGAAAAATATAAATGTAGACATCTAGGTGGTTTAAAACTTTGACATCCACTGAACCATTTTTCTTCTAATGTTGCTCGTGATTCTTAAAGCCGTAAATTTCCTATCCCATTACAATGTTACCACCGGCTACGTTCAATTTAAAGGAGATGGAATCGAGATCTATTCAGAGATGAAATGAGAAGAGTGTAGATGGTGCACAGTGTGTGCATGTAAGCAAATGTGTATTTGTTTAAGTTATTTTTTGCACTACATCGGAGCTCCATTAACGTCGTTTTACAGCACCGTCCGGCGTTGTGTCTCAGTAGCTACGACAATAGATAGGAGAAAACTTTAGATCTGGTGGAGAAAGAATTGAGGTAGGCCCCTGAAGCACAACATGATATAGACACAAATCACGGGCTACCGTGTTGTGTCGTGTGGACACAGCATTGGAAGATAAACTGTCCACACGAAATATGCCTTCTTAATTGTATTCCCACTGGTCGCTAGTTCGAGTCACTACAAGCATAGGTGCTAGGTACTCTGACTCAGAGATTCTGAGAGTAACAGGATTTTAAAAGCCTTAAAATTGAATGAGGAAGCAGAGAGCAAGAGCCTTTCCCGCCAGAATTTGGTTTGAACTTCCCATAGTGGGTCTTGTACATTTGCCCTCTTTAAATTTTTCTAAGCTAGAATGTTTAGCTTGGTACATTTTTTCCCTCCAAATATCTCACACTAGAAATGAAGTGACTAATTGATTACATCAGCATGAGTCCCATTGTGGAGGAGACACAAAAATGCAAGTGCAATCGAAGTATTAATATTTGTAAAAAAAATTTAATAAAAATAATTGGATTACATTTTTTACCCCAATTTATCATAGAAATGTTAAATTTATCAACATTTTCTTTAATAATAAAACGAATGTCAAAGTCTCAGATTTTGGTTTATTTCATCTTTCAAAGTGAGGCATGTCTCACATTTCTATTTACTTGGATTTAAAATATTAGAAAAATGATCAACTCACTGATAAGTGTGACGTCTATGGATTTGGTGTAGTGATGCTTGAACTCGTGAGATTGCAGAAGACAATTAACTTCAACAAGTATTTTGTTTAAATGAACTTAAATGTCTGTGGTAAAAAACACAAGGAAGAAAATGTGGTGAACATTGTGGACCTTCACTTAATGGAAAATGTGTTGGAGTTGGTGTGTGATACCATAAAGGTGGTGGCTTTAATGGTAGTGGATTGCTCACAAGAGAAGAGATATGAGAGACCCACTATGAAAGAAATTATAGAGGAAATACACTACATTATCACAATTCACGCTACAAGCATCATATCAAATAATGACGACCGAAAAAAGTAATTGTATACCTAATTTGTGGTTGGCTTCTTATTTTCTATAGATTCCAAACTGTTTGATTAAGAATTTATGGGTGATTATACTTTTATGTTGACTACTCTAAAAATAGCTAGCAAAATTGCAAACATTTCAAGAAAACAATCTTTATCCTTATTCGAACCATTTCAAGAAAACATATTGCTTCCTCTCTGACATCTTTGCTACCTTGTTGAGGCCCACTTTCTTCTTGTACGTCACCCTATGATGGCATAAATGTTAACATTACATTGAATGATCCCAAGAGAGAAATTTGAAATGTGTGAGGACAAAATATACAATATTCAACCTTATTTCAAATGTTCAAAGAAAACATACTACTTCCTCTCCCAAATCCTCGGTACCCTACCCAGGCCCACCATTTCCTTCTTCACCATCGCCCTACGATGGCATAAATGTTACATCAATTTCATATGCATGCAACCACTTAATTGAAATAATTAAACAACACATTGAAGAGTGCAATTACAATTACCACTTGATCCAATTTCTATTTCTCCTTCAACCTTAAGAATGTTTTTTGTTTTTCTTCTTCCCTCTTCTCGTCACTGTTGTAAGATCGCATTGCAGCCTTAACCTCATTCTTAGCTATCATAGGGAGTTCCTCAAAATTTTCTTTTCCATAGTCTTTGCATACCTGTTCAATTACATGCCTTCTCTACGTATTGTAGCACACCCTCAATTGGTACTCAACATTACTCTCCCTCTTTTCAATATACATTTTCATTCTCTCAAAGGAAGGAGGTGGACGTTTTCATTTTCCTGTGGGACTTCGACCATGCTTTTGTGGCTTAACAAAAGGAAGCTTGTGATTCAACATTCTATGCACATTTAACATTCTCAATTCCTAAAATGTAACCCCTCCGACCACGCGACATGAACCATACTCACAGAAATATACTAATCTACTACCCACACGTTCAGCTCTATGATGAGGACAGACCTACACAAATAATTCCAAAAAAAAGATAGAATATTTCATGCAAAAAGAAATTTAACATAGAACATTTAAACAATGGAAAATAAAACAATAATTGCAATATTAAATCTACCTTGAATTCATTTAGATTGGCCTATCCCTCACTCTCAGCCTCTTCATCATCACTAGCCTCATCCTCTTCCTCAGCCTCATCCATTGCCTCCTCATCCTCTTCCTCAGTCCATTTATCCTCCTGAAGTGAATCAAAGATATAATGTCAAAACTATTTTCTCCATTACAGAATTAATATTTCCAAATCAAGAAATAAAATGTCACCATTGACGCATTGCAACAAAAGAGTAACACCAATTTGACATCTCATTACCGAACAAGTTATGGCCTCAATGTTCACTCTACTCCTGAATTGATGCGAGGTCCTCCTTCCAACCTCTATTGTCTCCTATTCAAATTAAATCCCACTTTCTAATCAACATTCTACATGTATTTCTATTAATTAGAAAAAATAAATATCTGATGCATCTTCAAATGACTAGATCTTACTGACATGTATGTCACATGCGACCGTACCCAAGGACAAGGAACACTAAACGTGCAATCAATTGTTTCAGCCCCCTCTACGATATGTGTAACAATATCAAACATTTTTTCTTTAAAATGATGCAGGAGTATTGCTCTCACAAGAAAAATTACTTATTGCAAAACCTAAAATTAACCTCACTTCCCGACTTAGTTATTCATCTACCATACCTTCACATTGATTAAATAATTCTTAATTATTTGATTAATTTCATCTATTGTTATGAAAATCACTCTACCTTATTCTTCCACATTAATTAAATAATTATTAATTATTTAATTAAGTTAAGTTTTCCATTTCCTAGCATTAATTAAATAATTTTACAATTATTTAATTAATCCTTTCTTTCTTCTAATATTAATTAAATAAACAAATTAATTTCTATTTTCTCCACCACAAATAAATAAAATTAATATTTTATTTATTTCCCAACATTATCCATGTGCACCAAAAATGAAATAATTTAATAATTTAATTTTCCTCCATAATTTCCTCTCACCATGATTCACTCTTGTCTTATGCCATGATTCTCTCTCATCATTCCATCAATCACTCTCAATCATATCTGTTAACAATTCAATCATTTATCAATTGATTAATCAATGAATTTAGATAACAGATCAATCAATTCAGTCAACTCACCAATCAAGCTTGTTAACTCCCTTAATTCATGAGAGGACAAGGACACTTGTCACTCTCTCATCTATTTAATTCTCTCATTCAATTTCAACCTTTGATCTCTCCAATCATTATCCATGATTGATCTTCATTTTTGGAAATCTATAAATAAAACTTCTTCTAGACCAAAGGATCATCTCTCATTTTCTCAAATTTATGCTACTGCATTTAATTTTTATTTTTAGTTATTAAAGTTATGCTATTGAGCTGAGTAATCCACATATCCACATAAATTGAAGGAGCATATCCATTGGAGTTTGGGTGCACTTCAATACACTCGATCAGTGAGGTCAATTCTGTTTGCAAAGGAAGGTATAACTTCCATTTGATTTATTCTCTTTAATTTGTCTTCATATGAAAATTTAACCTCCACATTCTAGCACACCTCGTGGGACCCATGTCCCTTTGATCATTGTTTTTGGAAGAAATTCTATCATTTTTGTGTTGTAGGTATAGATATATGCCTTCAATTACAAATCCACACTTGTGGTTCAGGTCAACATGCTTGCGTCAGCAGGCAACGTGCTTTTGCTCACTGTCGGTGCGCTTATGGTTTCTGTCTTAATGCCAATATTTTTGATTTTAGCCTAACTCTTGTTTTTCTTCATATTAGTGATGATTTTTTAGGTTTTCTGGTAGGATTTGGTTTCTGTAGCTTGCTAAGCCTCAGATCTCCCTTGTCAATGATCTAATATCTATTTTGTAGGATTTGAATTAGGTTTTATTTGCAAGTTTTTAGACACCTTCTCCAGATCTGCGTCTATGGTTAAAAACTCTTCTTCTTCTTCTTCTTCTTCTTCTTCTTCTTCTTCTTCTTCCACTTCTTCTTTTTGTTCTTCTTCTGCTTCTTCTTCTTCTTCTTCTTCTTCTTCTTCTTCTTTGTCAGCTTCTTCTTCTTCTTCTTCTGGTTCTTGGTTGCTTGAGACCTCCTTTCTTGGTTCCTTCATAAAGACACTTAACATGCTTCGTATGTATGATATATCTCCTGTTAGGTCACACATATCCCTCTTAATCTCTTCCTTAAACTTACTTATTTCCTCATCCTTATCAGAGGATTTCCCTGGTGTGACAACATTCTTTTTGCCTCTTGTTGCAAGCCCCGTCATGATGGAAACCAATATTTTTGAAATAAATCACACAAATGAATTTTGATATAATTGATTTTATTGTGTCTCTTAATGGTTTGAGTCTAGTTAAGGGAGATGCATTTCTCATAGAGATTTGGGCATTGGTCTTGGAATTTGAATAAGGTGCTATTTTGTATTAAAAGGATGATGTTAATGTCTCAAGCCTTTATATGTATTGGTGAGGATCATGCTCATTTAGGACAAAGTTTTTTATGTTATTCATAGCCTTCATCTTTTAAATGGCTCTCAATATGGTTCTAGTTCATGTTTTCTCATTTGATGACCTTTAAGCCCGTTTCAACATCTTACCTTCATGTATAATGTCAAGAATGTGGTCATAATGTTTTGTAGAGGCTTTGGGAGAGGTTATTGTCTTGTCACAATTGGTGTAAGAACTTGGACCCCCATTTTTTAAGTCTTGACAAGTCACAAACCATTACCAAAGGACTTCAAACCCTCCTAAACAATATTAAAACCTCCAAAACCTTCCCAACAAGGCTTTGGGTGCCAAAAATTTGAAATATTTATGGAGGGAACGTAAGTTTAAGATGGATGTTTAAATGTGCACTATTTGATTTTGCATCTTTAATCATGTCCATTAGGTGTGTGTTTAGTTGCATCTATTTAAAGTCTTTTTGCTCATTACCTCTAAGCCTAAAATTGATGGCCTCTATCTTGATGGAAACCCTCAATTGGCTTTCATAAGGGGGAGACAACTATTAATCAAGCATAGATACCCAAAATAATTGTAAAAGGAAAATTTCAAGTGCTTACCCTCCTTTTTGGTGGCCCCACACGTGGTGTATGGGAAAAAGTGTCATAAAATATGTTCTAGGCATCTCCTTGGTTTTTTCTCTCTTAGGATGTTCAATGAAGTCATATTATCATTGTTTTGTGCCATTTTAGAGAATATATTCTTCTTCATTCTCCTCTTTAACATCCTCATCTTTCTCTTGATCCTCATCTTTTGGATCCTTGTCTTCCCTTTTATTCTTTGTTCTCTTCCATATTAAAGACCATTATCTTCATTGCCTTCATCGTGATTATCTTTACTTCCTTCCTCCTCCCCTCTTCACTTTTGTTCATCTTTTCTTCCTTCATCCTAAATTATTTTTTCCATGTTTCTTAAATTATGTAACACTCAAACTAATACCAAGTAATTGATGACTAAATTATGTTGCATGTCGTCCTTATCAATCATCGTATATTCTTGCAATCACTTCCAAGAATTGTGACTAAGGCAATTGTACTATCTCAATTTCTATTTGAGACCTCCTACACATTGCTTTTCATGGATCTTTCCTAGATTATTGTGTTTAGTCACTTGGATAATTGTCATTAATGCAATTAAAGTGTTGTAACTCTTTTGTGCGATATATTACTCATGCATGATATGCATCCTTTCAAGATGATGTAAATTATTGTAGTCACTTGTGTAACAAACCCATCCATATAAGTTGAAAAGCCTTCTTCATTTTTTTTATATTGAAGAAATGTAATTAAATACAAGGGAGAAAACAATCTACAAGAGACTGTAGGAAAAACAATAAACACTACAAACTGCACAAAATAAATCCAACACAGCTACAACCAAATGGCACTCATTAGAAGAATGTACATGTCATTTCAGATGATAATAAGTCATAGGCTCGGTGTGATCTGATAATCCTTTAAACAACAGCTAACCATAGAAACTCCAGCTGAAAGAACAAACCGGCACCTCCAATGCCTGAAGAAAGACAACTGAAAGCATAACTGAGCTGAAAGCTGTGCTACAACCTAATTTTACCCACCAAGACAAACCCATGTTGTCTCGCTGAATCACTAAACCAAACTGAAAATGATTGAAAACTCATGCCTTGTCCATCAAACTGTCTTAATTACTGGAGCTCTTTCCATAAGGGGAAATTATACATATATACTTGAAGTCACATCAGATTGATACAGAAACAGGAAAAAACACCCTCTGTTGACAGTGCATGAGTTCAGCTCACAATTCAACCAGGCAAAGTTTTAGGACCTTCAGACAGAACATGACAATTGATCATCCTCATAAACAACCATGTCTGTTAGTTCTTCACATCCAAGTTGTGTGAAGTGACAATGCTGGTGTTGGGCCTTACAATACAAAGCATGAAGTCAAGTAAAAAAGTGAAGATCCTCACAGCTGCCTGAGAACCCTGTAACTTGTAGAAGAATTATCAGACAGCACTGAATCATAGCCACAGAAGCAAATGAAACCTTTATACTACTGAATAATGTTGAACCAGTCCTGGAGAATGAGAACTCAACCGTTCTATTTTGATTCTTTTGGCGGCTTGTCCTTATGCAAGCGTGGCATTTGATGTTTGATCTGCTGAAGTTGAATGCCAATTATTGCATCAATCTTTGCAAACTTCTGAAGCACACTGTAAACAACTCCGAACAAGATCTAAACCAAGAAGAACCTCTGCTGCATAGAACCTATACAAACTTATGCAATACCCAAACAATATTTCTTCCACCTGTACTAACCAAGGGCTAAATGCAAGAATGCCTTATGTAACAAGAAGATAAACATAAGATGTCAAGCTGGGGACACAGAAACCAGTACTGAAGTAGAAAAACCATTCCCTATAAACTGTCTTAACATGGCCCCATACAACTAAAACAAAAGAATCACTTGAAATAGTGAGATCTGCAAAACAGGGCAACTAAGTACTAGTCAAACATTTAACAGCCCCACATTTAAGGCCACCATCACAACGAATTGAATATTCATTTCATAGAAAGTAAAATCTTGTCTAATTTTGGGTCCAATACCCTGTTTCTTCGAAGTTGAAGCAGTTGAGCTTTAACAAGCTAAATTTGATCACCCAGTTTCCATTTTTTCTTCGAATCTCTCTGAAGCTGCATACATAATGAAGCAATTTGCAGGAATACGTCAAAGTAAATCCTTACACAATTCCTGCTTCCTGATGAGCAATGGGTTTAGAAAAAAATTGCCACACATCTAATTTTCCAAATATGCAGAAGAACAACCTGACAATATTAGCAAAAACATTATCATGCAGACCCACTCCCAACAAAGCTTCATGCCATTTCAATTGATGCTCAAAAATAGCAGGTAGGTGATCGAGTCAACTTTTAAGAGGACATGGATCAATTTTATATGTTGATCACCTAGGTGTTACAACACTTGAATTATGCTCAATTTGACACACTAGAATTCTAGTGGCTATTTTAGATTAAGAAAATATTAACAGGAAGAAACTTATTCACTACGTAATATCATTGGCTATTTTGAAGGCATCGAAAGCACTAATGTCATTTTATTGTGAAACTATATATATATATATATATGGTTTTGTTTACATTTATTTCAAAGTTTTCTTTGAGAAGGTCTATTTATTCATTTCACTTAGTATATCTAGGGTGAGCATGGTTTTCTTATATTAATTGCTCTTAAGATCATTTTACCTTATATCAATAGGTGGGATATTCTAATAGGAATTTTTTTTTAGTTTTTTATTTTATATTTGATTTTAGATTATCATGTTTGCCATTACAAACTAATGATTTTTTAATAAAAAAGAAAAAAAAAAATCAAATACATTTAAATTCAAACAATTTCTAATTTAACAATTATATTTTTCTTTGTTAAATTAATAATTTTCAATTTTTAAATCTTTAATTTTTTTAAAAAATCCATACATTGTTTATTATTTAAATTTAAATAAGTAATTTTAAAATTTAGAAATGATACAAGGTATATCTTTACCAATTTTAATTAATTTATTATAAAAACTAAATCAATATCTTAAATTATATATTACATAAACTAAATCAATGTCTTAATTGATGACATAAAATCAGTTATCTATACAACTAGCACCCAAAAAGAAAACAACACCCAATTGTATATTATTTTTCTATCTATACAAAATATCTTAATTAATGACATAAAATCATGCTTATTGTATATTATTTTTATATTCTTAATATATGCCATTTTTTATTATTAAAAAAAAAAAAAAAACTATCTATACAAATAGCACCCAAAACAATACAAGTAGCACCGACCAATAATTCCTACCCAATAAGCTTACATTGACGTCGGTCAAAGCCCTTATTACCATCGAAATAAAGCTCTCCACCACCACCTAGCCACGACCGCTGGAGGGACACTGTCCAGTGTAGCCATACGTTTGGGCTATCGCATGGTCAAGAAAGGTCAATGTAAATATAAGGTCTAGAAGAATACAACATATTATCAGACACCATTACTAACTCTCGAAAATTAACAACCAGCTTTCAGAAATTGAAGTATGACACTTACAATTTGCAAGCCACGAAACAACGTTCCCCATAGCTTGATGTTCCATCAAATGTATGTATTTACGCCGATAGGTACGGTTGAGAATCAATGGTTTCAAGTGCTAGTTAAGAGTTGGACGACCATAGAAATGATCCCAACCATTAATGTCAAAATCAGAACTAACGACTTGCCTGGAGCTCAAAAACTGTCGCCTCATGTTAAATAATGCATATTCGCAGGCATTCAGTTACATACTCATGTATTTGGAAGGCAGACAACAATGTGCTATCATAAATCTCTTAAATAAAACAGTAAATTCAATGGTAATACTTCAATAGTCAAAGATCAATTTTGGCCAATAAAAATATAAAATTCCTATTTACCATTGGAATGGATGATGATATTCACATAGAGTGATAAGAATGTGCTCCTACCACAATATATTTGAGAGGCAGACAACCATGTATTGTCATAAACTACTTAAATAAAAACATTAAATCCCACTGTAATTTCATACATGTGCCATGGTACATTTGAGAGGTAGACAACCATGTGCTGTTATAAACCTCTTAATTAAAAAGATTAAATCTGACTGTATTTGGGCAACGTCTTATTTTGAATTTTAATTAATTAATAAATACGGTCAAATCCCGAATGTTGGATAGACAATATACTGTATTTGCATACTGACGATACATTTAGATGGGAGGCAGACAACCATGTACTGTCATAAACCTCTCAAATAAAAACATTAAATGCCACTGTAATTGCATACTATAAGTACATTTATAAGGCAGACAACCATGTACTGTCATAAATCTCATAAATAAAAACATTAAATCCCACCCATATCGGGTGCCTCCATACATTTGTGAGACCATGTGCTGTCATACACCTCTGAAATAAAAATAGTAAATCCCACCGCACAAAAAGTACTGACCCACTTATCACCTATTAAGGTGCAAAGCAGACAGAAAAATATAAATGTAGACATCTAGGTGGTTTAAAACTTTGACATCCACTGAACCATTTTTTCTAATGTTGCTCGTGATTCTTAAAGCCGTAAATTTCCTATCCCATTACAATGTTACCACCGGCTACGTTCAATTTTAAGGAGATGGAATCGAGATCTATTCAGAGATGAAATGAGAAGAGTGTAGATGGTGCACAGTGTGTGCATGTAAGCAAATGTGTATTTGTTTAAGTTATTTTTTGCACTACATCGGAGCTCCATTAACGTCGTTTTACAGCACCGTCCGGCGTTGTGTCTCAGTAGCTACGACAATAGCTAGGAAAAAACTTTAGATCTGGTGGAGAAAGAATTGAGGTAGGCCCCTGAAGCACAACATGATATAGACACAAATCACGGGCTACCGTGTTGTGTCGTGTGGACACAGCATTGGAAGATAAACTGTCCACACGAAATATGCCTTCTTAATTGTATTCCCACTGGTCGCTAGTTCGAGTCACTACAAGCATAGGTGCTAGGTACTCTGACTCAGAGATTCTGAGAGTAACAGGATTTTAAAAGCCTTAAAATTGAATGAGGAAGCAGAGAGCTAGAGCCTTTCCCGCCAGAATTTGGTATGAACTTCCCATAGTGGGTCTTGTACATTTGCCCTCTTTAAATTTTTCTAAGCTAGAATGATTAGCTTGGTACATTTTTTCCCTCCAAATATCTCACACTAGAAATGAAGTGACTAATTGATTACATCAGCATGAGTCCCATTGTGGAGGAGACACAAAAATGCAAGTGCAATCGAAGTATTAATGTTTGTAAAAAAAATTTAATAAAAATAATTGGATTACATTTTTTACCCCAATTTATCATAGAAATGTTAAATTTATCAACATTTTCTTTAATAATAAAACGAATGTCAAAGTCTCACATTTTGGTTTATTTCATCTTTCAAAGTGAGGCATGTCTCACATTTCTATTTACTTGGATTTAAAATATTAGAAAAATGATCAACTCACTGATAAGTGTGACGTCTATGGATTTGGTGTAGTGATGCTTGAACTCGTGAGATTGCAGAAGACAATTAACTTCAACAAGTATTTTGTTTAAATGAACTTAAATGTCTGTGGTAAAAAACACAAGGAAGAAAATGTGGTGAACATTGTGGACCTTCACTTAATGGAAAATGTGTTGGAGTTGGTGTGTGATACCATAAAGGTGGTGGCTTTAATGGTAGTGGATTGCTCACAAGAGAAGAGATATGAGAGACCCACTATGAAAGAAATTATAGAGGAAATACACTACATTATCACAATTCACGCTACAAGCATCATATCAAATAATGACGACCGAAAAAAGTAATTGTATACCTAATTTGTGGTTGGCTTCTTATTTTCTATAAATTCCAAACTGTTTGATTAAGAATTTATGGGTGATTATACTTTTATGTTGACTACTCTAAAAATAGCTAGCAAAATTGCAAACATTTCAAGATAACAATCTTTATCCTTATTCGAACCATTTCAAGAAAACATATTGCTTCCTCTCTGAGATCTTTGCTACCTTGTTGAGGCCCACTTTATTCTTGTACATCACCCTACGATGGCATAAATGTTAACATTACATTGAATGATCCCAAGAGAGAAATTTGAAATGTGTGAGGACAAAATATACAATATTCAACCTTATTTCAAATGTTCAAAGAAAACATACTACTTCCTCTCCCAAATCCTCAGTACCCTACCCAGGCCCACCATTTCCTTCTTCACCATCGCCCTACGATGGCATAAATGTTACATCAATTTCATATGCATGCAACCACTTAATTGAAATAATTAAACAACACATTTAAGAGTGCAATTACAATTACCACTTGATCCAATTTCTATTTCTCCTTCAAGCTTAAGAATATTTTTTGTTTTTCTTCTTCCCTCTTCTCGTCACTGTTGTAAGATCGCATTGCACCCTTAACCTCATTCTTAGCTTTCATAGGGAGTTCCTCAAAATTTTCTTTGCCATAGTCTTTGCATACCTGTTCAATTACATGCCTTCTCTACGTATTGTAGCACACCCTCAATTGGTACTCAACATTACTCTCCCTCTTTTCAATATACATTTTCATTCTCTCAAAGGAAGGAGGTGGACATTTTCATTTTCCTGTGGGACTTCGACCACGCTTTTGTGGCTTAACAAAAGGAAGCTTGTGATTCAACATTCTATGCACATTTAACATTCTCAATTCCTAAAATGTAACCCCTCCGACCACGCGACATGAACCATACTCATAGAAATATACTAATCTACTACCCACACGTTCAGCTCTATGATGAGGACAGACCTACACAAACAATTCCAAAAAAAAGATAGAATATTTCATGCAAAAAGAAATTTAACATAGAACATTTAAACAATGGAAAATAAAACAATAATTGCAATATTAAATCTACCTTGAATTCATTTAGATTGGCCTATCCCTCACTCTCAGCCTCTTCATCATCACTAGCCTCATCCTCTTCCTCAGCCTCATCCATTGCCTCCTCATCCTCTTCCTCAGTCCATTTATCCTCCTGAAGTGAATCAAAGATATAATGTCAAAACTATTTTCTCCATTATAGAATTAATATTTCCAAATCAAGAAATAAAATGTCACCATTGACGTATTGCAACAAAAGAGTAACACCAATTTGACATCTCATTACCGAACAAGTTATGGCCTCAATGTTCACTCTACTCCTGAATTGATGCGAGGTCCTCCTTCCAACCTCTATTGTCTCCTATTCAAATTAAATCCCACTTTCTAATCAACATTCTACATGTATTTCTATTAATTAGAAAAAATAAATATCTGATGCATCTTCAAATGACTAGATCTTACTGACATGTCTGTCACATGCGACCGTACCCAAGGACAAGGAACACTAAACGTGCAATTAATTGTTTCAGCCCCCTCTACGATATGTGTAACAATATCAAACATTTTTTCTTTAAAATGATGCATGAGTATTGCTCTCACAAGAAAAATTACTTATCGCAAAACCTAAAATTAACCTCACTTCTCGACTTAGTTATTCATCTACCATACCTTCACATTAATTAAATAATTCTTATTTATTTGATTAATTTCATCTATTGTTATGAAAATCACTCTACCTTATTCTTCCACATTAATTAAATAATTATTAATTATTTAATTAAGTTAAGTTTTCCATTTCCTAGCATTAATTAAATAATTTTACAATTATTTAATTAATCCTTTCTTTCTTCTAATATTAATTAAATAAACAAATTAATTTCTATTTTCTCCACCACAAATAAATAAAATTAATATTTTATTTATTTCCCAACATTATCCATGTGCACCAAAAATGAAATAATTTAATAATTTAATTTTCCTCCATAATTTCCTCTCACCATGATTCACTCTTGTCTTATGCCATGATTCTCTCTCATCATTCCATCAATCACTCTCAATCATATCTGTTAACAATTCAATCATTTATCAATTGATTAATCAATCAATTTAGATAACAAATCAATCAATTCAGTCAACTCACCAATCAAGCTTGTTAACTCCCCTAATTCATGAGAGGACAAGGACACTTGTCACTCTCTCATCTATTTAATTCTCTCATTCAATTTCAACCTTTGATCTCTCCAATCATTATCCACGATTGATCTTCATTTTTGGAAATCTATAAATAAAACTTCTTCTAGACCAAAGGATCATCTCTCATTTTCTCAAATTTATGCTACTGCATTTAATTTTTATTTTTAGTTATTAAAGTTATGCTATTGAGCTGAGTAATCCACATATCCACATAAATTGAAGGAGCATATCCATTGGAGTTTGGGTGCACTTCAATACACTCGATCAGTGAGGTCAATTCTGTTTGCAAAGGAAGGTATAACTTCTATTTGATTTATTCTCTTTAATTTGTCTTCATATGAAAATTTAACCTCCACATTCTAGCACACCTCGTGGGACCCATGTCCCTTTCATCATTATTTTTGGAAGAAATTCTATCATTTTTGTGTTGTAGGTATAGATATATGCCTTCGATTGCAAATCCACACTTGTGGTTTAGGTCAACATGCTTGCGTCAGCAGGCAACGTGCTTTTGCTCACTGTCGGTGCGCTTATGGTTTCTGTCTTAATGCCAATATTTTTGATTTTAGCCTAACTCTTGTTTTTCTTCATATTAGTGATGATTTTTTAGGTTTTCTGGTAGGATTTGGTTTCTGTAGCTTGCTAAGCCTCAAATCTCCCTTGTCAATGATCTAATATCTATTTTGTAGGATTTGAATTAGGTTTTATTTGCAAGTTTTTAGACACCTTCTCCAGATCTGCGTCTATGGTTAAAAACTCTGCGCTTTTGGTTTGTGTGTCAGTTTGCAATTAGGGCTTGATTAGATCTAACATTCAAGACCTACGAATCATTATCTGTTAGTGACTTTTTTACTTTTTGTCAGATCTAATATTATGTTTTGACGGGTTTCAGTGACACAAAACTGTCTATAAATCTGTTCTTTTGGTTAGTTTTAGCACACCTCTGGCTCTTATATCTACACCTGTGGACTGTGTTGATGTGTTTGCAATCTATGTTGGCACGCCTATGGTTTATGTCAACGTGCTTGTGGTCTATGTTGACGCACTTATGGTAATTGTCAATGTGCCTCTGCAAAAAAGGTAAAAATAGATATAAGCATTTAGTTTTTTTGATTTTATTCATCTCTATTTGTGCACTTTTAACTGTGTTTCCATGCTTTTGGTTGATTTCTTGTTTTGGGCTAACAATTTGATTTGTCTTGGGACTAGCTCTTTTGTGCAGCTTGTTTTTCACTTGTCAAACTTAAAAAAATAAACTACTAATCAATTGTCTTGTAGGATCATTTGTCAAAGGCATTTTTTCACTAAATTTTGCATCTAAATCAGTTTAGTTGGTTAATGAATTTATTTTCCATGCTTATGGGATTTGTCAAGACGTATACTCTCTCCATGTACTTCGCATGACCTGGAGATCAGAAATCTTGCACTTCCTTTTTGTATTTGATAGGGAGGACTCTAGGTTGCCTGCTCTGCATCCTGTAGGTGTACAAGACTGTTTGACAACACTAGCCTTCCTACCAATTCAAAGTGCTAAAAGACATACTCTTTGCAGAGATGGAAAACTCTACTTCTCTACTTGGTGTGGGACACATACCTTGTCCTCACTGCTTCCAAGATACTGCCTCAATGGCACACAACTTTCTGAGCCCGTTGCCCACCCTTCTCACTCTGTTCAAGGGTCTGGACTGCTTGGTGCTCACTTTCTTTCTCTCTATTTTCCACCCCTACAAATCTATTTTCCTACTTGTTTATCTAGCCGGACTCCTCACTGAGCTCGCCTAGAACAAGCATGCATTGCCTCTAACCGGCAATCCGACCACACCACAAAAGAAAAACAAACAAAAAGCATGGCTCTGCTTGATGTCCTCCATACTGTACAGTGGAACTTGAGGAATCATCAAAACAGAGTCATGGTTTGCAAAAGAGAACAAAATTTCAGAAACAGAAATGACTAATCTACTTCAGAATGGTAAACTAAAAATAGAACAGAATATACAAAAGATTGAACTACTATATTTATTTCTATTCAAAAATTCTGATTACATCAAAATGCTTTGCACATCAAAAACCTTCTTTTTTTTCTTCTTCTCCTTGCTGAACTCCTTACAGAAAAAACGCTGTATTTTATATGTATTCCATGTCCGTTACAGGACGGTTCAGCTACCAGAACTATTCATATTCTAACTGCCGGTTGAATTCTGCATTTTCTTGACTGTCGACCAGACTTACCATGATGTCTCTCCGACATATTGTATCAGCAAAACTGATGACTATCGGCCTAGCCTAAGTCCCTTCCGCCAATGGACCATTTCTCTCTGATGGCTTTAAGCATTCATCGCTCAGACATTACATTGTTGGCGTAGCTTTTCCTTGGTTAGCCGATATGCATTTTTACTCCGACGGTCCTAACAACCGCCTTCGATGAGACCACATTCTATCGGCAACCTTCACATTCAACTCACCGATATCTTTGGTCATGCCGATGTGCTTCCTTCATTCCTTTCTGTCGGTGTGACAATACATCATCAGTGCAAAAAAAGAAACTTGTGCCGATGCCTTTTATCACCCCGATACATACTCCTTCGCTGAACCATTGAACCTCAACAGTGGTTCAATCGCAAGGTTCAACCATGAGGTTCAACCTCCAACAAAAAGATCGGTGCTTTCAACTCCACCATCCTCTATGCGTGAACCCGTTGAACCTTTGAACCCCAACAGCGGGTTCAATCGCAAGGTTCAACCTCCAAACAAGCGACCAACAATTTCAACTCCGCCATCCTCTATGCGTGAACCCGTTGAACCTTTGAACCTCAACAGTGGGTTCAATCGCAAGGTTCAACCGAATGGTTCAACTGCAAGGTTCAATCGATCAACAAAATGACCAACGATTCCAATGAACCATTGAACCTTGGCGCGGGGTTCAACCGCGGGGTTCAACAAAGAGGTTCAACTGAATGGTTCAATGGCGCGGTTCAATCGCGAGGTTCAACCGTTGAACAAATACCGAACACCTTCAACTTGAATTTTCACTAGGATCAAAAGCCGATCAAAACAAAATGCTTCTCCCGCCAATGCATTTTTAGAAAACTAGAAAAACTCCAAAAAACAAAACTACATGCTGCAAACTCAAAATTGAAAAATCAAAACAACTAAGTACGGCTGCATTGAGCCTTGGTGCTCCTGCACCATACTCCCCCTGTGTGGAAAGAAACTAGGTCACCTCTGGTGACAATGAGGCAAAATCAATGCCCCTCTTTTTGAATTCTGACTCTGCAACCCAGGTAGCTTCTGCTTCAGGCAACTGCTTCCACTTGACCAAATGTGCCATGTAGACACCATGTCTGGTTTGCTTCTGTACTCTGGAATCCAGTATTCGCTCTGCCTGTAGTTTGGGTTGTAATGGCAAAGTCACATCTATTGCTGTCTGTCCCTTCTCTGAAATGGATCCATTTGCTGCTGACTGAGGACCCCTGTATTGCACCAGGTCTTGGACATTAAATACAGGTGAGATTGCCAAATCTTCTGGCAATTCAATTCTGTATGCATTATTTCCATACTTGTTTAGGATTATGCAAGGACCAATTCTCCTCATATGTAGTTTGGTTGGCATTCCTTTCTGCATTCTGGCTTTGTTCAAGTGCACCATAACTAGATCACCAACCTCAAACTGAATATCCCTTCTGTGGGCATCTACTCTGTCCTTGATCTTCTGTGTGTTCTCTGTCAAGGTTTTCTTCACCTGCTCATGCACTTCTTTCATGGATTGTGCAAAATCCTCTGCATGTCCACTTCTGTTCTCCATGTTTCCCATATTCCTGAGCTCACATATACCTCTGGGATGCATTCCATAGACTATTTCAAATGGGCTCTTACCAGTAGTCCTATTCACACTATCATTATAGGTGAATTCTGCCTGATGAATGACAAGATCCCAACTCTCTCCATATTCTTTGGTTATACACCTTAACAGATTGCCCAATGTCCTGTTTACCACCTCTGTCTGACCATCTGTCTATGGGTGATATGCTGAACTGAATGACAAATTTGTTCCCAATCTCTGCCAGAAAGTTTTCTAGAAATGCCCCATGAATTTAGCATCTCTGTCAGACACAATACTTGCACAGGGAATGAAATGACTCATCTTGCTAAACCTGTCCACAACTACATATATGCTATCATAACCAGTCTTAGTCTTAGGCAAACCAACTACAAAATCCATACTTACACATTCCCATGGCCTGGAAGGAATGGGTAAGGGTTGGTACAGTCCTGCATTTGAAGTGGTTCCCTTGGTCTTCTGACATACAATACACTGCTCTACATACCTTCTGATGTCTCTGTGCATCCTTGGCTAATAATAGAACCTTTGGACTAGTTCCAGTGTCTTATTCAGACCAAAATGGCCACTCAGACTACCATTGTGCTTCTCCTGTATGAGATTTTCTCTCATAGATCCCCTTGGCACACATAATTGTCCACCTTTAAATAGCAATCCCTACTGTAAGGTGAAATCTGCAAACTCACTGTGAAAGTGATTCTCAAAATCTTGACATACCTTGTATGCCTCAGCAAAATCTTCATCATCTCTATAGAGATTCTTGAAATCTTCAATCCCAATGCTCTTCAACTGCACTTCCTGCACTGTGAGAAATCTTCTGCTCAAAGCATCTGCAACTCTGTTCAGCTACCCCTTCTTATGCTTAATTGTGAAGGTATAAGACTGCAGGTACTCCATCCATTTGATATGCCTGCTGTTTAACTTATCCTATGAGTTTAGAAAACTCAGAGCTTGGTTATCTGTGTAGACAACAAATTCTTTAGGTAGGAGATAATGTCTCCACTTCCTCAATGCTTGGACTAGAGCATACAACTCTAAGTCATACGAAGAGTACTTACTCTTTGCTTCATTCTGCCTCTCATTGAAAAAGGCTACAGGTCTATTTTCCTGATTTAGCACTGCTCCTACAGCTATATTACTTGCATCACATTCAATAGTAAATAGCTTATCAAAACTGGGCAACAACAAAATAGGTTGTGTTGCTACCTCTTTCTTCAATCTTTCAAAACTTCTATCTGCAGCTAATGTCCATTTGAATTTTGCTTTCATTCCACCCTTGATTGTATCCAACATGGGTGCACATATTCCACTGAAATTTCTGATAAACTTTCTGTAAAACTGGGCTAAGCCATGAAAACTTCTTACCTCTGTGGCTGCTCTGGGAGTAGGCCAGCTCAGTATGGCTTCTACTTTGGACTTGTCCATCTTCAACTCTCCCTAGGACACCACAAAACCAAGGTATACCAATTCCTGCTTCATGAATTCACACTTCTCCAGATTGATGGTTAGTTGTTCATCATGTAATTTCTGCAAAACTGTATTTACATGTTCTAGATGTTCTTCCTTGGCCTGACTAAAAATTAGAATATCATCTAGAAAAACAACAACAAATTTACCAATGTAATCCTTTAGGACTTCATTCATGAGCCTCATAAAGGTGCTGGGTGCATTTGATAGACCAAATGGCATAACAAGCCATTCATACAGTCCTTCTGTGGTCTTGAAGGCTGTCTTCCACTCATCTCCTTCCTTGATTCTTATTTGGTGGTATCCACTCTTCAGGTCTATCTTGGTGAAATACTTTGCTTTTCCAATACAGTCCATGAGATCTTCAATTCTGGGAATTGGGAATCTATACCTTATAGTTATCTTGTTTATGGCTCTAGCATCTGTACATAATCTCCATGATCCTCCTTTCTTGGGTGCTAATATTGTGGGTACTGCACAAGGACTAATACTTTTCCTGATCAATCCTTGATCTAGCAACTCCTGCACTTGCCTGGAAATCTCTTTGTGCTGATCTGGAGTCATCTTGTAGGGTGCCTTGTTTGGCAAAGATGCCCCTGGAATCAGGTCTATCTGATGGCTTATTGCTCTCTGTGGAGGCAATGTGGCTGGTGTACCATCACTGATTATGCTTTTATACTTTTCCAGTATAGGCTGCATCTCTTTGGGAATCTCTGTCTCCTTATCCTGCTATCCTTCTTTTGTTTTCGCTATGATGGCATAGCCAATACCATCCTCCTTAAGAGTATTTAGAAATTCTTTCCCACTCAAAACCAAGATATTAGGACTCTTTGTTTGAACTGCATCTTAATCCTCCAATGACTGAATCTTATAGGTGACACCATCTTTCTAAAAAGAATAGGCATTCTTCTCACCATCATGTACTGCCTTTTGGTCATACTGCCATGGTCTGCCCAATAAGAGATGGCATGCATCCATGGGTAGTATATCACATAATACCTTATCCTTATAGCCACCTATACTAAACTCTACCCAACTTTGTTCATTCACTACCACATGTTGACCCTTATTCAACCATGTGACTCTATATGGGTTTGCATGAGTAATTCTTTTCAAATTTAGTTTCCTAACTGCTTCATCAGAAATAATATTATCAGTAGATCCTGAGTCTATGATTATTTTACATACCTTATTCAAAATCTTGCATTTGATTCTAAATAGTGCTCTCCTCTGGCTTAATTCAGACTTTACTGGTTCCTTCATCAAGGTTCTCCTTATCATCAGGTTCTCTCCATCTTCTGAGTTCAGATTGACCTCAGGTAACTGGCTGCTGGATGCATTATCTTGGACATAGTGATTTCTCTTATCACCTCCTTGAGAAGAGGATGTGGCCTTTTCTGGACATCTATATGCTGGATGACCTAGATTGCCACAATTGTAACACTTCATATTGGTAAAATAGGATCCTCTGCCTGATCCTCCTAACCTTCCTCTGTTAGATCCTCTTCCTCTGTGGTTTCCTCTACCACTCGACTCCCCACTCTGCTCTGTGAGTTTGGATTCTGCTTGGGATCTATTTTCAGCATTCCTTCCACCAAAACCTCCTCTGTGTCCTCTGTTATCTCTGCCTCTTCCTCTTCCTCTGCTATTTGAGTCTTGTTTCCTCTTATTCTTTTCCTCCACTTTTAGTGCCAGCTGATAGCATTTTTGCACTGTTGTAGGACACAACAAACTGATTTCTTCTTGTATATTCCACTTCAGACCATTAAGGTACCTTGCTACCTTTATGCTTTCATCCTCCATTACTTTGGATCTTAAGCATAGCTTTTGGAATTCTTTAGTGTATGCACTGACATCTAATTCCTTTTGTCTCAGATTCTGTCTCTTCCTGTGCAGCTGTATTTCATAATCTTCTGGCATATATGCTTCTTTAATTTTAGCTACCATTCCCTTCCAAGTAGCTATGGGCTTCTTGTCTTCTTTTGCTCTTTCAGTCTGGACAAATTTCCACCAGGTTAAGGCAGCTCCCCTGAGTCTGGATTTGGCCACCTTTACTTTCTGTGCCTCGCTTACACCATCACATTCAAAGTGATTTTCTAGTCCTTCTATCCACTCCATGACCAAATCTGGGTCCATTTTCCCACTGAAAAGTGGTACTCCTTCCAATGTTTTACCACTCATTGCTTTCAAAGCTTTCAAGAATGGTTCTTCTTCCAACTTAGGATCAGGTGTGGGCTCTTCATCTTCTACAGATACACCTTTCCCCTTATCCTCAGAATATTTAACTCTCTAGCTGACTTCTTCAGTCTTTTGCAACATTACACCTAGTTTACTCTCCATTTTTGCTAGTCTTTCTTATAGGAGTCTATTCTCCTCTTCTTGATCTTCAACCTTCTTTGCTAACTCTGCATTAGTCACCATTTTCTTGGATGAACTAACAGACTCACTTGAACTCGGTGATGACATACAACTCTTCTATTCCTATCTAGGAATAACCTAAATCTTACTGCTTTGATACCAATTTGATAGGGAGGACTCTAGGTTGCCTGCTCTGCATCCTGTAGGTGTACAAGACTGTTTGACAACACTAGCCTTCCTACCAATTCAAAGTGCTAAAAGACATACTCTTTGCAGAGATGGAAAACTCTAATTCTCTACTTGGTGTGGGACACATACCTTGTCCTCACTGCTTCCAAGATACTGCCTCAATGGCACACAACTTTCTGAGCCCATTGCCCACCCTTCTCACTCTGTTCAAGGGTCTGGACTGCTTGGTGCTCACTTTCTTTCTCTCTATTTTCCACCCCTGCAAATCTATTTTCCTACTTGTTTATCTAGCCGGACTCCTCACTGAGCTCGCCTAGAACAAGCATGCATTGCCTCTAACCAGCAATCCGACCACACCACAAAAGAAAAACAAACAAAAAGCATGGCTCTACTTGATGTCCTCCATACTGTACAGTGGAACTTGAGGAATCATCAAAACAGAGTCATGGTTTGCAAAAGAGAATAAAATTTTAGAAACAGAAATGACTAATCTACTTCAGAATGGTAAACTGAAAACAGAACAGAATATACAAATGATCGAACTGCTGTATTTATTTCTATTCAAAAATTCTGATTACATCAAAATGCTTTGCACATCAAAAACCTTCTTTTTTTTTCTTCTTCTCCTTGCTGAACTCCTTATAGAAAGAATGCTGTATTTTATATGTATTCCATGTCCGTTACAAGACGGTTCAGCTACCAGAACTGTTCGTATTCTAACTGCCGGTTGAATTCTGCATTTTCTTGACTATCGGCTAGACTTACCATGATGTCTCTCCGACATATTGTATCGGCAAAACTGATGACTATCAGCCTAGCCTAAGTCCCTTCTGCCGATGGACCATTTCTCTCCGACGGCTTTAAGCATTCATTACTCAGACATTACATTGTCGGTGTAGCTTTTCCTTGGTTAGCCGATATGCATTTTTACTCCGACGGTCCTAACAACCGCCTTCGGTGAGACCACATTCTATCGGCAACCTTCACATTCAACTCACCGATATCTTTGGTCATGTTGATGTGCTTCCTTCATTCCTTTCTGTTGGTGTGACAGTACATCGTCGGTGCAAAAAAAGAAACTTGTGCCGATGCCTTTTATCACCCCGATACATACTCCTTCACTAAACCATTGAACCTCAACAACGGTTTAATCGCAAGGTTCAACCTCCAACAAAAAGATCAGTGCTTTCAACTCCACCATCCTCTATGCGTGAACCTGTTGAACCTTTGAACCCCAACAGTGGGTTCAATCGCAAGGTTCAACCGAAAAGGTTCAACCTCCAAACAAGTGACCAACAATTTCAACTCCGCCATCCTCTATGCGTGAACCCGTTGAACCTTTAAACCTCAACAGTGGGTTCAATCGCAAGGTTCAACCGAATGGTTCAACTGCAAGGTTCAACCGATCAACAAAATGACCAACGATTCCAATGAACCATTGAACCTTGGCGCGGGGTTCAACCGTGGGGTTCAACAAAGAGGTTCAACTGAATGGTTCAATGGCGCGGTTCAACCGCGAGGTTCAACCGTTGAACAAATACCGAACACCTTCAACTTGAATTTTCACTAGGATCAAAAGCTGATCAAAATAAAATGCTTCTCCCGCCAATGCATTTTCAGAAAACTAGAAAAACTCTAAAAAACAAAACTACATGCTGCAAACTCAAAATTGAAAAATCAAAACAACTAAGTATGGCTACATTGAGCCTTGGTGCTCCTGCACCAATTTAGGTTAAATCCTAAGGTGGTGCTAACTTGCGTATGCTCTCCCTTTGCACTTAGTGTAAACCTGGGGATCAAAAGCAATTACTATCTATCTTTCACATTAGGAGGCCTACTAGGGGATTTCATCACCCCTAGGGATGACCTCAACCACACGTTTTGGTGAGGTATATCAAAGGGAGGAGAGTGAAAGTTGTACCTCAATCTAGTCATGTAGTTATTAGCACAGCCTTGGGGCCCTGGGTGATTCTAGACACAAGGTGAAGTGACATTCACTTAATTGCTTATGTCACATGCTTTCAACAGACTAGTGTTCGAAGACATGTGCTTCATAGTACCTTGTGTATATTGAGGACTCCCCTAACAAGATTGTAATAACCTAGATAAGACCTTTCAACCATTTTCTAGTGTGGTGCAAGGGACATTGACCACCCCCTGAAGTTACTCACCATCATACCTCCTTGAGGTGGAGATAGAAGTTTTATTTGGGTAAGGCATAAAAGCCTCCAAGGAAAGGGGTATTGGGTGCAACGCCCTTATCTCTAGCTATCCACTCAGGGTGAAGTGTTTTTATTTAAGTAAGATCATGGATAGGTATTCTATTGTGTAGGCCCACATTATGAAATCACTCCTACTTGAATAATATCTAGGAATGTTCTCAAGTGATTAGTGTATTTTTCTTGTGAAATACCTATAATATCTACTTGTATCCACAAAGGTCTAGAACCTTTTGCATCATTTTATACCTTGAAAGTTGTGTCAGCCATCGTGTTTCTTGATTGTAGTAATCTCTTGATCCAAAACTTTTGTCAAAATCAGCCTTTGTAATACTTGTCACATTTGGTCAAACTATTTAGGAGTTTGCAGAATACACTTAGTATCTATCTATCTCTTCCTCATTCTATGGAAATACTTTCCATACATAAACTTTTTCCATATCATACCATTTTCCAAGCTTTATTTCACCCATTAATCAATTTCACCATTCCTTCAATTTTACTCATAGACTTGGATTTGCTACCCCAACACTTTGAGACTTCAATTTTGCCAACCATATTGATATTATCAATCTCCATCCCAAATCATCTTTAAATCCAAAATCCAACTTGTTAAATCTAAATCTTTTTATCTTTTCATCCTTAGCTTGGCATCTCACTTGAGATCTCATCAACCTCAAGTAGTGTTAAGTTAATCTTGTGGACTAATTAGCTTAGGAGTCTTGACTGCTCTTGAGTTAGTAAAATCCTTATCTTACTCCCTATTTTGCTTGAGATCTTGTCTACCTCAAGTAGGAAACAGAGCATCCTTACCTTTTTATTGCTTAGGTATTCATCTCTCCTAAGTAGTGAAATGTATCGTCATTTATCATCAATAAAAAGATCTAGATTTGTACTTGAGGACATTTTGATTCCTCATCCCAAACATCATCCCCAAGATACTGAAGTCCAAATTTCAAGTACCCCAAGTCATAATCACATTCTCTTTCTCTCTTCCAAATATTAGCACATCTTTTCATCTCATTTTCTTTTACCCAAGTCCTTTCTTTTCATGCCAATCACAAGGTCACAAGCAAGAAAGCTTATGGAATCAAACATTCAAATAGACCTTACCAAAAAACTTATCCCTCACATTGAAGTTGGAAAAGAAGTTGGGACACCACCTCATATCTTTATCCCAAGTGACTATAAAGAAAGCTCTCAACCATCACCACCAAATGCGCATATCTTAGGCCAAGGTTCTCAAGATCATCAATTCATTTCCCCACACCTACACGAATTTTCACAAGATGATGAATTCATGGAACTTATGCATTGAATGCTTGTAGCTAATCCTAACAAATACTTTCTCATGTTGGCTCAACGTGGAGCTCAACTACCATTGGACTATTATATTTCAAATCTTAAGCCACAAGATCCATTTGCATATCATCCTCAAAATCCTCCATCAGCATCACAACTTCCCAATCCTCCATCTCATATTCACATCAACGCAATCATTAGTAAATTCATTCATACTAATGTACCACAACTGTCAATTCCAACTTATGTCTCACAACATCAGAGTTAACCAAAATTGTTAGTTCCAATCCCCCAAGTTGCAACCACCATTCCACAACTAAATCCTCAAACTTCCCAATACTCACCATCAATCTCCTTCATCCATCCCCAAATTTATCAAATCTCCACCTCATCCTCCTATATCAACCCCCAAGTTTCCCATCTACCTTTTAATTCCCATCCTTTCCAAACTACCAACCCCACCACATCACAACAACAAAATTCCTTCATCCAACAATTGATCAATTGACAACCTCTAAATTTATACCAATCCAAATCCACCTCCTCTTACTAATCTTTCCCAATAAGTCAAATAATTGAGGAAGAAGGTATATGGAGATGGGACATCCAAAGAAGAAATACTCTTTTGAAGAGATATGTCCCTATCCTTTTGATAGATCCTTGGTCATGATCCCCTTTCCACATAAATTTGATATACCCAAGTTTGACAAATATAAAGGGAAAGGTGATCCTAGGGACCATCTAAAAGAATTTTACATAGCATGTATGGAAGTCACTTTTAATGATACCTATCTCATGTGACTCTTTCCTTGTAGTCTAGGAGTCCAGGCTATCAATGATTCTCCCATTTACCTCATGGCATTAAGACATTTCAAGAACTTGCCGTGAAATTCATTGGACACTTTTCATATAACATCAAACATGAGGTATCTATGACAAACCTGTGCAATACCAAGCAAAGGAATGGAGAATATTTTACTGCCTTCCTTCAACATTGGAGGAATCTTGCTAGTAAATTAAACATATTTGTTTAGAACTTAAATCAAGAGATGGGTTTTCACTTGCAAATTCAATGTGCGAATACGTTTGATGAAATCATAGATAAAGGTGTCACTATTAGAAAGTCCTCATAGCTAAAGATTTAGTCAAGATTTACAAAGAAAACAAAGACAACAACAACAACCAAACTAATGACAAACCTCGTTTCTAGGTGAAGAACAAAAATGTTATGAATGATGGTGTAATTGATGTCAAACACATTCAAAACATGCAAACTACCACACCTTCATTCTGAAAACCCACAAATAACAACATTACCATTCTTAAGGGAACATCTAAACAAACATCTACACCTAGAGGAAGATTCATGCCCTTAGGTGAACCCATCGAATCTACCTTACACAAATTGGTGCAATCAAATCTCATAAAACTACCCACTATAAGACAACATGACGAAAATCAAGTTAAACCCCCATGGTTCAATGAGAATGAATATTGTGAGTATCATAGGGTAAACAGACATAAAACATCAAATTGTATGTGGCTCCAAAATTGCATCCAAGACCTCATAGACCAAGGAGAGATTGTGATAAAAGGACACCCTCAAAAGACAACCAGTGTAGATGGGTGATCCGACAATATGTCCCAATTTTTGGCCAAAGGAGGACATTGAAATCAGTGCACTTTTAACTAAATTTTCACTTTCAAAAACCTACAGAAACTAAACCATTAAGAATTTTATTAAGATGATGTGAACTAGTTTTGTGTGTAGATTCTAAATATATTTTTTTCAAAATTAAAAAAAAAAGTGAATTTTTTACGTAACTTTTAATAAGTTGTTTTTTTATAGTTAACAATGCTTTTAAAAAGTGTCGTTCAAACCATATAGTATAAATATTTTTTATAGAAAAGATAAAATTCTAAATCTTTAAATATAGAATCATAACACCAATATCTAGTGCGTGGATTTTTTTATAATTTTTTGAAGTATATTTTTTTATTAATTTTTGAAGTGATCTTATTATAATTTAGACATGGGTTTGAACCATATAGCGTAACTTTTTTGTATGTATCCAATTTTTTTTTTTTTGTTAAAACGAGGAGATCAATAGCTAGTGCACAGATATTTTTTTCATAATTTTACTATTTTTCCATATGTGTAGAATAGAGAGCTTGATATTCGGTGAAAAACCTATGTTTAGTAAAAAATAGAAAATAAATATAACAATCAAATTAAATATATTCAAAATTATACTTGTTGGAAAGCTCATTTTGAGGGAGCTACAACCCTATAAATTATCTTATCAAGTTCATTCCATTTGGAGGTCCAACCCAAGGTTTGAAATTGAAAATTTTGAGGAAATCTTGAGGCCTAGAGTGGAAGAGGCCATCCAAGGACCTTTGTTCAAAGGTACCTTCGAACAAAGGTACGTTTGTTCGAAGGTACTTTGGGCCACTTAAAAAAAATAAAAAATTCATAACCGTCCACCTTCAAACAAAGGTGGCCGACTAAAAAAAAATTAAAAAATTCATAACAAGAGACCTTTGTTCGAAGGTCTTGAAGCCGACTTTTAAAAATAAATTAACTAAAGTTTCATATATATAAATAAGTAATTTAACTAAAACTTATTTGTCTTGAATTATATTTGCATTTAAATTCAATTTTGGAAGGTTTTTAAAGACAGTAGATAGATCTAGTGGAGGAGTTTTCAACTAATATTTTTTGAAGGAGGAAATGGGCAATAAAGGACAAGGCAAAATAAAGCTATGTGATCATTTTCTAAAGAAAAGGAAAAACAATCATCTCAAGAAAGGTCAAAAAGATACTACAAAAAACAAGGTATGTACATTTTTTTCTTTTGTATAAAATATTTCAAAAGTATTAGATCTAGATATGTATGTTTTAAATAGTTTTCAATAGTCTAGAATTTGTCGTATCTAGGAAAAATATCACTAGCACCTTATGTATCAACTCCCTCCATGACAGGCTATTCCTTAGGACCATCTAGTCCATGTACAATGATCAAGGCCTCTCCCCACCCAGCGATGTAGGGAATTCCTAGGAGATATCGTTACATCACCACTCATAGTTATTAGTTGTAGCAAGATACACCTCATTATCTTGGGTTCCAACCTAATTTGTCAATGTAGGCCAATCCTTCTGCCCTCTCAAGTGAAGGGAAACTATTGGTGACACATATTATAAAAAATATGGTCAAGGGAAACAATTTACCAAATAGCAAACACATGCAAAACATAGTCAAATTAAAATAAATCCATGATAATTTTTTGACAACTAAAGAACCAACATGATGGTGCCTAATATGACCTAACTAGAATTTGTCATCCTCATCTATATGGCTAGTTGTTAGCAGGGCCTCTACATGATATTTCTTGATGTGCTAATCTATAAAAAATTATTGTCATGCCCTAAGGGTGCAACCCTTCCTCCATCTACTAATGTTGTTGATATCCCAATGGGATACTAGTATCATATTTGTTCTTCTTGTTGTTGTTATAGATCTATATATGGGTAAGTGCAAGAAGATGGGGAGCCAAAAAGGGGTCTTAAGTGGCCACTTTTTTTTTTTAATCTGAAATTAGGAAATACTGGCATTGGATGAGAAATTGAGCATAGTTACACTCAAAATTTTAAGATGTAACAAAAATAATTTTTGTAGTGCTCCTAGTCTACTTTCTAAACTACTATTTTTTAAAAAAATGGTATAGATTAAGGGGTTCAAAAAAGGAAACCACATAAATTGGAGTTGTTTCTATCAAAAAAACATAGCATAGTATGTTTTATGGCTCCCACAAAAGGTTAACATTTTTTTGGTATTTTTAAAATCACTTCAGTGAGAAATTAGCTAACAACATGCAGTTTATGCTTGATTTTTTTGATAATTTTTTAATGAATATTTGATTTTTTACTAATTTTCAAAGTGGACACATCCTGAAAAATAGAATTTTGGCCGTGTTACCCCTATAAATTTTGAAAACTATCAATTTTTTTAATATGTGTAGAATGGAGTCTAGTTTATAAAAATGTAATTTATTTGAAATTTCAATGATCGGTTAATTTATAAAGAAAAAAAGACCAAACACTAGTTTTTGCAAAAAAACAGACACACAAACAAAAGAAATTAAAGATGAAAGGCTTAACATTGTCAAAATGTGAAAAACATTAAATTGTTAAATAGCTAAGAGAAAGCCTAACATTACCCAGGTGTTCGATTTGTTCAACCTTGAAACACGTGTAAATTTGAGGGTTAACATGAATGAAATTATGTAAAATACTGTAGAATATGCAAAAACATATCTTTGGACATTGGGAAGGCACTCCAAGCCTTTAGGTTGGAAATCCACAGCAAATCCCAAGCCTAAGGCTTGGGATTCCCAAAGCAACATATAACGTGAGTGTGTTATAACATGCTCACGTTATGTTTTGTTTTGCATTTTTCCCTTTTTTGCAAAAGTTTGCCCGATATTTGTTAAGTTTGACATAACATGAGCACATTATAACATGCTCGGGTTATGTCTCGCTTAGAATGTTTTATGTTCAAGATTTTTAAGTATGTTTGATATATGTTTGTTTGTATATATATTTGTATTTATGTATGTATGTATGCATGCATGTATGTATGTATGTATAGATGTATGTATGTATGCCTATATGTATGTATGTATGCTTATATGTATGTATGTATGTATGTATGTATGTATGCATGATTGTATGTATGTATATATGTATGCATGTTTGTATGTATGTATGTATGTATGTATACCTATATGTATGTATGCTTGTATGTATGTATGTAATGGTTTTGGATTTAGGGTATATAAGGACCTGAGCCTGTATAGTTTTTAGGGTTGAGGGTTGAGGTTTTTGGGTTTAGGGTTTAAGGTATAGGGTTGAGGGTTGATGGATTAGGGCTTAAGTAATAGTTTGAGGGTAGAGGGTTACAGTTGAGGGATAATATTCAACTTGTTGAGTGTACAAGATTAATTATGTAAGGTATGGGGATTAGGGTTTAGGGTTTATGATATGGATTAAGGGTATATAAGGCATCAGGTGACTTGGGTTGAGAGTGTATGGTTTAGGTTTTAAGTATTGGGTTGAGGCACAATATTCAAGGTTTAGGGTATAAGGGTGAGGTTATAGGGTATAAGGATGAGGGTTTGTGGGTGTAGGTTTCAGAGTTTAAGGTATAGGGTCGAGGATTGACAGATTAGGGCTTAAGTATATGGTTGAGGGTAGAGGGTAGAGGGTAGAGGGTTGAGAGTTTACAGTTGAGGGATAATGTTTAAGGCTAAGTGTCTAAGATATAGGGGTTAGGGTTTAAGGTTGAGGGTATAAGGCATATAGATGAGGGTTGAGGGTTTAGGGCATAAGTATAGGGTTGACGGTATAGGGTATAGGGTAGAGGTTTGAAGGTTGAGGGATAATGTTCAAGGTTGAGTGTCCAAGATTAAGTGTATAGGGTATAGGGTTTAAGGGTTTAAGGGTATCTAGGGGTTGAGAGTTTAGGGTTTAAGGGTTGAGGGATTAGGGTTTAAGGCATAGTTTCAAGGGTAGAGGGTTTAGGGATAGGGTTTAGGGTTGAAGGTTTAAGGTTGAGGGTTGAGGCTTTAGCACTGAGGGCTAATGGATTAGGGTTTGAGGTATAGTGTTGAGGGAAGAGGGTTTAGGATTTAAGGTTTAAGGGTTGAGGGTTTAGGGATAGGGTTAAGGGATTAGGGTTTAAGGTATAGTGTTAAGGGTTGAGGGTTTAGGGATAGGGTTTAAGATTTAAGGTTTTAGGGTTGAGGGTTGAGGCTTTAGGCATAGGGTTTAGGGTTAAGTGAGAGACCTAGATGGCTAAGGAAAGATGGAGAGGCAGACAAGGAGTGATTGAGAGACATAGAGAGGGGACAGGTAGAGAGGTGGGGGGAGACATAGGTGAGAGATAGAGAGGTGAGGGGAGAGATAGAATAAAATGAGAGAGTGAAGTTGACAACTTGAGGGAAAGATAGGTAAGAAGGAGGGAGAGAGGTGGAGAGGAAGGGAAATATCTAGAGAGCCCTGAGAGGTATACAAGTGAGATACCTACAACCTAGGGAGAAAGGGGTGAGAGAGATAGGGGTGAGATGGGGGTAAGGCAAATAGGGGAGGAGAGGGGTACATAAGGGTCAAGGGTTTAAGGATTTATGGTTTAAGGGTCAAGGTTTTAGGGTTTAAGGGTTGAGGGATTAGGGTTTAGAGTTGACGGATTAGGGTTTAAGGTATAGTGTTGAGGGTTGAGGGTTTAGGGTTTAGGTTCAAGGGATTAGGGTTTAAGGTATAGTGTTAAGGGTAGAGGGTTTAGGGATAGGGTTTAGGGTTTAAGGTTTAAGGGTTGAGAGTTGAAGCTTTAGGGATAGGGCTTAGGGTTAATGGATTAAGGTTTAAGGTATAGTGTTGAGGGTTGAGGGTTTAGGATTTAATGTTTAAGGGTTGAGGGTTGAGGCTTTAGGCATAGGGTTGAGGGTTTAGGGTTAAGTGAGAGACCTAGATGGCTAAGGATGGATGGAGAGGCAGACAAGGAGTGACTGGGAGACGTAGAGAGGGGAGAGGTAGAGAGGTGAGGGGGAGACAAAAGTGAGAGATAGAGAGGTGAGGGGAGAGATAGAATAAAATGAGAGTGAAGTTTACAACTTGGGGGAAAGATGGGTAAGGAGGAGGGAGAGAGGTGGAGAGGAAAGGACATATCTAGAGAGCCTTAAGAGATATACAAGTGAGAGACCTACAACCTAGGGAGAGAGGGGTGAGAGAGACAGGGGGGAGATGGGGGTGAGGCATATAGGGGAGGAGAGGGGTGGATAAGGGTTGAGAATTGAAGTATTTAGGGTTTAAGGGTCAAGGGTATAGGGTTTAAGGATTGAGGGATTAGGGTTTAGGGTTGAAGGTATAGTGTCGAGGGTTGAGGGTTTAGGATTTAAAGTTTAAGGGTTGAGAGTTGAGGCTTTAGGGATTGGGTGTAGGTTCAAGGGATTAGGGTTTAAGATATAGTGTCAAGGGTTGAGGGTTTAGGGATATGGTTTAGGATTTAAGGTTTAAGGGTTAAGGGTTGAGGCTTTAGGGTTTAGGGTTAGGTGAGACCTAGATGGCTAAGGATGGATGGAGAGGCAGACAAGGAGTGACTGAGAGATGTAGAGAGGTGAGGGGGAGAAATAGGTGAGAGATATAGAGGTGAGGGGAGAGATAGAAGAAAATGAGAGAGTGAAGTTCACAACTTGAGGGAAAGATGGGTAAGGAGGAGGGAGAGAAGTGGAGAGGTAAGGAGTTTTGTATAGAAAGCTAAAATGTGCTCATTTTATAACACAAGTGCATTATAATGCGAGTACGTTATAACACGAGTGCATTATAATGCGAGTACGTTATAACACGAGTGCATTATAACGTGAGTGCATTATAATGCGAGCATGTTTTGTCTTGCTATTGAAATGGTAAAATAGCCAGGACACCTATGATCCAGGCCCACATACTCTATTTTCTACAGGTTGTGTGTGTGTTCTGACAAAAAAAAGCTTTTCATGTTGTTGGGAAGTGCACATGCAAATTTTTCACATTCTAGCACCTTTGCATGAACTTTCCACCATCTTTTTTTGGTTTGCCAACTTAAGGAGGAAATAAAATAGTTTTCACATCGAATTTGATATATATCAATTCAAGTTTCAATTTTTGTAGTGTTGCAATGTTAATTGTGATTGAACTATAGGAATTTAACATTATACATTGGTTAATTGTATTGTTGTTAGTAAATCTATTTGAGTGATATACAATTGAACGTTGAAAAGGAAGCAAGTTTGTGAAAAACTCAAATTGTTGAGAAGTTTGATGCAAGAAGAAAAAAAGACTACATAATTTGGTAAGTACTCTCTTCATTCGAATCTCTATTTTTTAGGTATGTCAAGTATTTACACATGTTCTTTACATTTTCCTTAATTCTATTATGTTTCTTTATCATCCCTTATCATACATGCTTAATACAATGCTTTGATTTTGTTATTATGCATATTCCATGTTCATCATTTTTTGTTTCTCATTATAACATTAGCCTTGTCTATGTTGTTTGATAAAATGCTTTGATACTCATGTATGTAAAATGTGGTAGCATAGACAAGGCCATGAGCTGTTTGAAAAAATCCCTCAAAGAAATACCATCTAAATTATTTTTGTTGTTCTATTCAGAATTTGTAACTATAACATTTGACAAAAATCCCCCTTCCATTATGCTTTGAGGGATCATGCCCATACCTTGTTTGAAATAGCCCATTTTTTAAAATGTAGGGGGATGCTATCAAAGGTTGTCGATTTTGGCTTTACACTTTCCCATTGCATTAGCTTGAAAGATTAAAAAAATTTTTTAACAAATCCATTTTCTACATATTTTATAATCATTATGCTCCATGAGACCATATATCTTTGAGGCATTTTTTCCAAACAATCCTTTCATGGCATGGGTATGGAGGATCTTGACAAAGGTTGTAGAATTTGGCTTCACACCCACTGATTGCATTTGCTGGGAAGTTTCCAAAACCTTGTCAACAAACCCATTTTTTGCATATCCTGTAATCATTGCAATCCATGGCATATCTCTTTGATGCATTTTGTCAAACAATTCACATGCCTTGTCCATGCTTCCACATTTCTCATACATTGTTGTGAAGGGATTTGCAATTATAACATTTGACTAAAATCCCCTTTTCTTTGAATAATTTGATTGATGCCCATACCTTGTGAACCAAAGGTATGATGTTGAAAAAAGTTGTGGAATTTGGATTTATACTGAAGCCAATTGTATTTTCTTGAAAGTTTGCAATGTATTTTAAAAAATCCATTTTGTGTTTATGTTGCAATCATGGCATTTCATGAGACCACATTTCTTTAAGGCATTTCATCAAAAAATTTATGTGCTTCGTCTATGCTACCACATTTTGCATACATGTCTATTTGTGGACATTATATTGGTAGGCTATACGTTAGAAAATGGCTAGAGAAAAGTCACATGATAAATTCTTGCAAGGTATAAATACTTCCAAATATTTTTCTTTCCATTTTCCTTGTGTTCTTAGTGCACTTGATTTAGGAACTAATATTTGTCTCTTTATCATGATACAGATAAATTATCTGTCATGCCGAAGAAACAATCAAGGATTAAACCAACACAAGAAGAGAAAGAAGATAAGAATGCAAAGAAAGCAGTAGGTATGAGGGAACTTCATGAGAAGAGGAAATTGGAAATGATTGTTGAAGACATGCCAATTGAAGAGGAACCTCAACCATTAACAAGAAATATGGTATTGGTGGCACAAAGGGAATGAATGCAAAACCTTCATTCTATGAGAGATTTGAATACCATAGTTGAAGACACGTCCTCTACCACAAGTGAAGATGGGGGGACACCATCTACCACATCTCAATTTGAGAGTACATCATCACTCACATGTAAGGAAGGAGGTATGCCATTGTTCCCACCTCAACCTTAAGGTACGTCATCTATTCCATCTCCAAGAGAAGCTATTCCATCTACCCCATCCCATTTAAATATTGATGAAATTCCAAATGTTGAGATGAACTTACCTTTCACAACACCACCTAAAATTTTGCATAGAAAGCCAAAGTATTTGATTGATATTGATGAGAGTATTTTGCAGCCAATGGAAGGTAAGATTCCAAAACACACTTGTAGAAGATATACTCATAAGATTTGGAGAGTGTTCTTTGATAAGTTAAATGAGACTACAAGATGTCAACTATTCGTTGAAATGATGTGAAGTATAAAGTATAGGTCCATCATGAAGATTCTTGGGTTGAGAACATTGGAGGCTTCAAGTGAAAAATATATTGTCAAGAATCTAATGAGTGCATATGAGAGTGTGGGTAACACCTCACGCACAAAATATAGTAATGTCACACGACGTGTCATTACATCGACAATAGTAAGTAATCAAATGAGGAAAGATCGTCTCATTAGTAGGATGAGTCAATCATTGAGAATTAATAGAAAAACATTATCAAGAGATGTTGGAAGGCACCAAAGAATCGAGGACACCGAGCCAATGAATTATGGGCATTCTCAGGGAGACTACCACGTAAAGCTAAACTGATTGTTGAAGCATTGAGATCACTAATTGAAGACTTTTGGAAGAATTACACAAGGGCATCTCCAAATCAAAGGCATGTGGTAAGTGTTGGCAAGAGACATTGCTCTGATGAATGTTAAATGTTGTCATTGATCCAGCAACAAGGCAAAAGGTTTCTACCAGCACAACAAAGAGACCTTACTCCAGAAGAATAAATGACTATGAGTAGTGTACAATATACCAAGTAAGTGACATTTTTTTGAGATGGTATGCCTTCGCAGTTAAAGACATTTGTATGCAGTTTAGGTATGTTGTTCATAGCTACCTAGTGATCACTTATTCCAGTGTTTAAGTCCTGACTTCTTCTGGAAGTCATATAGTGAAATAGTTAAGTCTAAGCGAACAGAGTTAAGTCAAGAACAGTGCATAGTACAAAAGAAAAAGGGTCCACATTCCTCCACTGCAGCATATTTTGTCTTGCAGTTTTGAGGTAGCAAATATACATACCATTGTTGCAAATATGTGCCTAAGTGGTGTTATCATTGATGCCAACATATCCTTGTTGCCATTGGTGTCAACTGTATCCTATTTTGCTACCTGTATAGAAGACCGGATTGTTGAGGATATTGAGAAAATTAATGGAGATCAATGTATGTGGTGTTAGATTTGGCTATGATTGGAGCCACCCAGGATCTAGGACTTCATGAAAGCACAAGAGAGATCAAATGAGAGAATAATGCTATTCTATCAATGAATGCAAAGATTGTTGTTGTTTCAACGTACATGATATGCCTTGCTTATAAAGGCAAGGTGGGAGCTAGAAAGGTGGAGTGGAAAGTGGAGATATTCCTACAACATGTGCCAATTAGAGGATGATAACTAATTGCACATGTGGAGGATAAGACAAGTCACTCCAACTATCAACAACTCAACACACAACTAGACTTAACTAGACACAACTAGACATCTAGTAGACTCACTAAGTCAACTTAACATATGTGATTTATGTGTGATGTGTGAATATTATTTAACTAGTAAATAGTTAAATAAGATGAATTATCCACACTAGGGTAAACCGGTTAGGTGATAACCCTGTTCACACCAACACCCCCCTTAAGTGAAACTTAGGGAGTAGTTGACTAAAGCAAGATGGAAAGATGGATGGGTCCTATCTACTAGGCCATGTTAGGTACCCATGTATAACAAATCTCAAGTGGAGAAAAGGAGAAAACCTCATGGGAAAAAAAACTCCTCTCCAAAAGTGAGAATGCATGAAACATGAAATTGAAAGAAGAACTCAACATGACCCCCCAAGGACAACTTCTATCACATATATACAATCAAATACGCCCCCATAGGAGAGCAAGTGTGAGACTATGGGTCACCCCCACAATGAAGTAGCTCCTGTGCCGATGATGAATGCCTGAAGATGAATGCAGGGAAGTGTTCTATACCTGCAAACAACATTTCTCCCCTTAGGAAGAAACAAGTCCAAAGGCTGATGTCGAAGAAACTCCATCTCGAGGAAGGAAGGTAAAAGCCTCATGATGGGTGCCTCTGAAGACTGCTGAAATGTCCACATGTCAAAATCAAGGAATGCCACAATGCAATGATGTGTGTCCAATCCAAAATCCTATGTAGACTGATGAAGAACAACCTCCAAAGATGAAGTAGATGGGATAACAATTGTGTTATAACTATCATCAAAGAGGAGAGATATCCCCTCAAGTGTGTTCTCCAAATCTGCAATATGAGACTCACAAAACAAGTCTGATATACCTGCCAAGAAAGTATCCCACAAAGTTGTGTCTGAAAGACCTGTATGATCCTGCTCAACTGAAGTAGAGCAACCATGTCAATGTTGATCTCTGAAGAAGTAAGAGGTTGAGGTGATGGAAGCTCAGCACTAGTCTCATGAACCAAAGTGGGTGAAAGAACACCAAGGTTCAAGTGACCAAACTTCTCCTTAGAAACATGATTCACACTTGATGCATGAGTGTGAATATCAATCAATGGATCTACATCATCAGAAGAAATAAAATAGGAGAAAGTATACAAGTGAGATGCATGATTAACCATCCCAACTACATTGATATCGTTGCTCTCCAAGTCTCGTATGATCACAGAATCAGGAGTGAACTCAACTGTCTTGCCTGCACCACAAGGAGTAATCTGGTAGATGGAAAAGAGATTTGTTGAGAAGGAAGATACACACAAGACATTGTTGAATGTACACTCTTCAACATCAATTGTCTCTTTTCCAGATGCATGCATGTATGTGTTGTTACCCATCAAGATAGGTGTCGAAGTGCATGACTCAAATGGAGAAAACATGCCTTGTGAAGATGCCATATGATGAGAAGCCCTAAATCAAGAAGCCATCTCTCTGACTGAAGACTTGTAGAAGCAAAGAGTACATGTCCTTTTCCTTTGTATGTCCCATTAGCAATGCCTGTTGTCCCTGTCTGTGTAGATGATGATGGTGTCAAAGAAGAGGATGTACTAGGTGATGATGATGGCACTTGGATATTGTGCTTTTGAATAATGTGAGTCAACTCATCAATTTTCTTCTCATAACACTTATGCTCATCATGTCCTAGTTTCTTGCAAAATGCACACTTTGGTCTCTCCTTCTTAGATGATTCCTCCTTGGGAGAGGATGAGGACTTAGGTGATTTGGTTGATTCCTTTGCTTGCTCATTGATCTTGAAATCCTTATTTTTCTATTTCTTGCCTTTGCTAGTTGAAGCCTTTTGATCTTTTGTACCTTGACTAGCAAGAAGTACTTGAGGTTTAGGAGACTTCAATTTGCCCATGTGAACTAACTTAGCTTGCTCCCTTGTGAGTGATGTAGCAAACTCATCAAGTGAAGGCATTGTGAAAGCTTTCCCAAGTGCATCCATAGTAGCATAGAAGGTAGAAACAAAAATTGAATAGTCAGGACCAAGCTTGGAAAGGATTGAAAGAATCAATTGAGTGTCCTCTTTCTTAAATCCACATTGTTTGAGCTGCAATCTAAGTGGCTTTAGTTTTGTGAAGAAGTCTTGGATGCTTGCAAAATCGGTTGGATTCAAACCAATTAATTCATTCTCCAATTTGAAACCTCTCATAGTATCTTGTTTACCAAAGAGATTTTGTAAGGTAGTCCACACTTCATTAGGTATTTTACAAGATTTAATATGAAAAAGAAGGTCAAGAGAGATAGACAAGCATAGTGTTCCATAGGCTTGATCACATCTATTATACCACTTTCTCTTTTTTGTAGCTGTTGTTGGTTCAATTTTTGTACCCATTGTTACTCTATGAATTTTTAAACTTCTTAAATGAATCTCCATTTTACTTTTCCACTCATGATAGTTATATGGTGTGAGTAGAGGAAGTTTGTGTGAATCCATGATGCAAGAGTACAAAAAAGAACACAAGACACCCCCCTATTACTCAATCAAAGAGATCAACCTCGAAAAAGAATGATTGTGGCACTTTATACTTGGTGCGATTTACAACTATCCTCAAGGGACCAAATTTGGGAAAGTATGAAAATCTCTTAAAAAAGAGATCCAAAGGAGATTGCAATTGCTCACAATGATTAACCATAGCAAATAGATCCCTTCAAAACAAGTTTCACTTCCTCAAGTGTCAAAATGCCCAAGTTATCACTCAAAAGCCAAAAAATTGACAAATGAAATAAAATGAACTTCGAGAAAAATTTGAGAAAAGTGCATGGATGAATTTGAAGAGCTCCTGAATACCTTTCTGATGCTACAAGAATTGTGAAAATTAGAGATCGTGGTAAGAAGTTGTGAGCTCGGAAGTGAAAAACAAAGACCTGTCTTCAAACTGTTGTAGCAGTCACTTGTAGTAGAATTTCAGAAAACTACTGACACCACTACGAAGTTCTCTCTATCATCTTTCCAATGATATCTCATTTGCCTAATTTCACCTCCGTGGACAAAAGTTATGCAAAAAAGAAAAAAAACCCCTTTTAGGACTTTGAGGGGCAAGAATGGCCCCCTGGCGCTGACGCAGTGCTGATGTCATCAGAATATTCTTTTTTGATGCAAAAAAATGTTAGATTTGACTATGATTGGAGCCACCTAGGATCTAGGACTTCATGAAAGCACAAGAGAGATCAAATGAGAGAATAATGCTATTCTATCAATGAATGCAAAGATTGTTGTTGTTTCAATGTACATGATATGCCTTGCTTATAAAGGCAAGGTGAGAGCTAGAAAGGTGAAGTGGAAAGTGGAGATATTCCTACAACATGTGCCAATTAGAGGATGATAACTAATTTCACATGTGGAGGATAAGACAAGTCACTCCAACTATCAACAACTCAACACACAACTAGACTTAACTAGACACAACTAGACATCTAGTAGACTCACTAAGTCAACTTAACATGTGTGATTTATGTATGATGTGTGAATATTATTTAACTAGTAAATAGTTAAATAAGATGAATTATCCACACTAGGGTAAACTGGTTAGGTGATAACCCCATTCACACCAACATGTGGACCATATGGCTATGTAAAGGTTTGTCTGAAGAAGCTCCAGTTATGATATGAGAGGTTCGCATTAAGAAATGAAGAAGTTATGGCCATCTGAGTAGAACCAGTTCTTGTAATACTTAGGAGAGACAAAGTGACAGAAAAGAGGTTCAAATTTCTCCTGTAATGTAATATGATGATCTGCAGATCTTGAGGCATGTTTGGGAAGTCAGTGTGTATCATCAATACAAGCGGTCCGTGGTTTGGAGGTCCACAAGCAATCTTTCTAGTTTGATAGTCATGGCAAATAGTGTTCTTGAGGTTTCAGGTAAAGATGCAAGTGATTCTGATGATTTGGAGGAGTACAGATGTTTCTGTTGAATTCAATGTTCTTGTGGAGATCTCTGGATTGTATAGCTATTGTGTTGGAGGTTCGCATTGAAGTTTGAGCTCATTATTGAAGATTTTCCTTTTTGTGTTGATGTTCTTCCTAGTCTTGGCCGACCGGATGATCCTGGCATGTTGCGGATGATCTAAAAGCAATTTATAAAGCATGGCATATTTATAGAGGAAGATTCAAGTCTCAATTATATTTGGTTGACAGTGTAATGATCCGCGTCAAGTTTAGCCGACCTTGTTGATCATTCCAAGTTTGATGAAGCGTATAAATACTTGTTGAAGAGTTGTTGAAAATTATCCTTGAGCAAAATGAATTAAATCCAAAAAAGGATCAGAAGCAGGGTAGAGAAGAAGAGGAGCGAGAGTAGTATAGAGTGAAGAGTTAGTAAAGAAGAATTTGGAGATAGAAGTAGACGTTTTGTGAGCATTCAATGAAACTGAACCAGACATGAAAAGATGCTAATTATTAGTTAGTTCTTTTTGTATTAAACATAAATTCCTTGTAGGCAGTGAGCCTCTCTTTTGAGCAGTGAGCTCTAGGCAGTGAGCTTGAAGGCAAGTGCCTTCCCATTCTATTAAGTACTTTTAACAGGGTACGAATCTTGTGGGCTAACAACCACCATGGTTTTTCCCTTAACTGGGTTTCCACATCAAAAATCTTGGTGTCAAATGTGTTGATTATATTTCTACTTATGTGTTGTTGTGATACACTTTAATGCTTACATCAATAATCAATTTGCTAATTGTGAAAGAAGATTAAAAGAAAGAAAAGGTTAATTTTGGGGACAACTGATTCACCCCCCCTCTCAGTTGTCTGAACTAATTCCAACAATCGGTATCAGAGCCAAGTTCCTCTAGAAGAAGCTTAACCGCTGAGGAGATCTAGGATGTCGACTTACAATAAGGAGAGTTTGAGATTCGATGGAACAAATTACTCTATTTGGAAGAGTCGCATGGAATGCCATTTGCAATGCATGGATGATGCTTTTTGGCGATAACTGAAAATGAGTATAAATCTCCAGAGAAACCTTCAACTCTAGATGAAGTAAAAAATGCTGAAAATAATCTTCGAGCCAAAGAAGCCTTGTTAAGTGCTCTGACTGATTCAGAAATGACAAATGTCTTTGGACTAAAAACTGCTCATGAAATCTAAAAGAAGTTGGAAAATCTTTATGAAGGAGATGAATATGTTAAATGTGCCAAGCTACAAAGTCTAAGAGGAAAATTTGAAAATCTGAGGATGAGTGAAGATGAAAATATCACAATCTACATGCAAAAGATAAATGAACTTGTGTGTGGTATTAGGTGTGTTGGTGGAACTTTGGAAGAATCATAAATTGTGGTAAAAGTGCTCAGATCTTTACCTAATTCATACAAACACAAGATTGCTGCTATAGAAGAGATCAGGACTATCTCAAAAGTTACAAGAGATTAGCTGGTTGGCAAAATTTCAGCTTTCGAATTGAGTGAGTTTGGTGATTCTCTTCCTAAGTCTGAATCTGCATTCAAGGCAAGTGTTCATGGAAAACAAAGATATGATCCAGGTGAAAGATCTTCAGGAAGATCAAACATATTTGCTAAGACAACAAAGGATCTTGAAGATGATGAAATTGAGTCTGCAGAACTTGAAGCTCTTATTGCCAAAAGAATGCCTAGAGGATCTGATAAGTATGAAGGAAAGTTGCCATTAAAATGTTTTGCTTGTAATAAGATTGGTCATTTTGCGTCAAGATGTTTAGAGAGGTTTTCAAAACCAAACCCTAACAGATACAAAAGTTAGAAGAATTACTACTATGTCCAAGAAGCTAGAGAAGAAGGAGTCAGATGAAGAATCTAATCATGGAGAAGGTGATTGGGTGTTCATTGCTATCAAAGAAGAAGATCTAATGTCTACTGAATCTGCTAGTTGTACAAATGTGGAAAGTGCCTTGGATTCTCAGGTTGTTGAAAAGGATGAATGGGTGATTCATAGTGGATGTTCTCATCATATGACTAGTGACAAGAGTAAGTTTGTGATTTTTCAAAAATATGAAGGTGGGCTTGTGAAATTTGGAGATAATTCAGCTGGTAGAATCCGTGGCAGAGGATCCATCTCTTTTAATGGAAGAATAGCACCAATGATGTTCTGTATGTGGAAGGACTGAAACATAATCTTCTTAGTGTTGGACAATTGGTTGACAAGGGTTATGATCTTCGATTCAAGGATGGAAAATGTAGAATCTTGGAGAGCTCGGGAACTGAAATTGCATCTGGTACTCAAACTAGAGGTAACATCTTTCATTTAAGTAGTTCTAGAAAAAGTTGTTTGATTGCTCAGACAGATCAAAGTTGGTTATGGCATAGGAGGACATGTTATGTGAATTTTGAGAACATTGTCAAAATAAGTTCCACTTAGGCTATAAGCGATCTTCCAAAACTTGTGAAACCTGATAGCATATGTAGAGAATGTTAATTGGGTAAACAGAGCAAAATTTCATTCAAAAGGAAGGAACAAGCTTCAAGTGGTCAATTGGAACTGGTACATACTGATCTCTGTGGTCCTACTAGAGTTAGAAGTGTGCAAGGAGACATATATTTCATGTTGTTGATTGATGATTGCTCCTGAATGATGTGGGTAACTCTCCTAAAAGAAAAATTAGAAGCTCTTGACAAGTTTAAGGTGTTCAAGGTGATGGTTGAAAATGAGATTAGTGAGAGATTAAAATGTTTGAGATCTGACAAAGGTGGAGAATTTACTTCTAGTGAGTTTGATGCTTTCTGTGAAAAGCCTGGAATAAAAAGATAGTTATTTGCTCCTAAGACTCCTCAGCAAAATGGAGTTATAGAAAGAAAGAACCAGACCATTCAAGAAGATGCCAAGACCATGATGATGGAAATTCTAAATGTTCCTCAAGTTTATTGGAGAAAAGATGTGAGTATTGCTATCTACACTCTTAACCGGGTGCAGATCAAAGACAATTTTGGTAAGACCCCTTATGAACTATGGTTTGGTCATCCTCTTGCTATGAGATATTTTAGAGTTTTTGGTAGTAAATGCTATATCAAAAAAGATGAGGATTTAGGAAAGTTTGATGCAAGAAGTGATGAAGGAATGATTTTAGGATACTCTACTCAAAGTAAGGCTTACCGGTGCTTTAACAAGAGGTTGAAAAAGATTGTTGAAAGTGCTAATGTTAGAGTTGATGAGAGTAAAGAAGGACATTTCAAGTATTGCGGATATGATTTAGATGATTAAGTTAAAAGTCAAAGTCAAGGAAGGCAAGTCCAAACTCAGACTTAGATCTAGATTGATCTGGTAACTACAATGACTCAAGAGGATAGTGTAGACGTTGAGGAACAAACTCAAGAAATAGAAGTTCAAACAATTCCCAAAACTCCTAGGTATGTAAGGCTGAATCATCCTGAAGACCATATCATAGGAGATAAGAGTAAAGGTGTTCAAACTAGGAGAAAATTTTCTAAAGATCAAGAGGAGATTTGCTTGATTTCAAAGATTGAACCTAAATCAGTAAGTGAAGCCTGCAATGATGAAAACTGGGTTAAAGCAATGGAAAAAGAATTGATGCAAATTGAAAAGAATCACACTTGGGATCTTGTTCCTAGACCTGAGGACAAAAATGTGATTGGAACCAAATGGGTCTTCCAGAATAAACTAAATGAAGATGGTGAAGTTGTAAGAAACAAAGCAAGGTTGGTATGCAAAGGTTATTCTCAAGTGGAAGGAATTGATTTTGAAGAAACTTTTTCTCCGATGGCAAGAATAGAAGCAGTTAGATTATTTCTTGCATTTGCTACCTTCAAAGATTTTAAAGTTTATTAGATGGATGTTAAATCAACATTTGTGCATGGAGAGTTGGAGGAAGAAGTCTACATTGAGCAACCGGAAGGATTTCAGTTGTCTGATCAGAGAAATATGGTCTACAGACTGAGAAAAGTATTTTATGGACTCAAGAAATCTCCAAGAGCCTGGTATGCAAGATTGGATAAGCATTTGCTTAAGCTAGGATTTAGCAAAGGTACCACTGATAGTAATCTTTACTTCAAGATTAATCATGAAGACATTCTAATTGTTGAGGTCTTTGTTGATGATATCATTTTTGGTAGAAATTAATGTATGTGCAAAGCATTTGCTGATCAAATGAAAAGTGAGTTTGAGATGTCAATGTTTGGTGAGATGATTTTCTTCCTAGGTCTGCAAATTCTTCAGTCAGATAAAGGTATCTTCATATCTCAGTCCAAGTATGTGAAAGAATTGTTGAAGAAGTTTGGAATGGAAGATTCAAAGCCAATAGGTACACCTATGGTAACCGGATGCAAGTTAAATAAAGTTGATGACTCCCCCAAGGCAAATCAGAAAAGGTATAGATCAATAATTGGAGGATTGCTCTATCTGACTCAAACTAGACTTGACATCATGAATGCAGTTGGGCTTGTTGCCAGATTTCAAGTTGATCCAAAATAATCTCATGTTGTGGCAGTCAAAAGAATTTTTAGATATCTCAAGGGGATGATTGATTATGAATTGTGGTATCCAAAGGATAATGACTTCACTCTTCATGCATATACATATGCTGATTGGGCAGGAGATGTGGATGACAGGAAAAGTACTAGTGGTGGTGCATTCTTCTTGGGAAGAAGATTGGTCTCTTGGATGAGAAAAAAGCAAGAGGCAATATCTCTGTCTACTGCAGAGGCAGAGTATATAGTAGTAGAAAATAATTGTACTCAAGTTTTGTGGATGAGGTATATGTTGAAAGACATCAGAATTTTGTTTAAGAAGCCAGTCACAATCTTCTGTGATAATTCAAGTACAATAAGCATTTCAAAGAATCTGGTGTTGCATTCAAAGACAAAGCATATATCTCTCAAGTTTCATTTCTTGATAGAGAAGATAAATGAGAATGAAGTCAAGTTGGAGTTTGTGTCTTCCAAAGATTAGATCATGGATATCTTCACTAAGCCTCTTCCCAAGGATAATTTTGAGTATCTCAGAGAGAAGTTACGGGTTATTACCCCTCCTAATTAGAACTAAGATGCACTAAGGTGCATCAGTCTGGTGGAATTCACATTCATATCTTGTCATATGGATTGATGTTAAGGAGATATTACTCAGGGGGAGTAGTTAGTATGCAAATTTTGGGATCAGTCTGAATCAAAAAGGGAGAAAAGAATGCAAATATGTGCCCTTTTCCATTGATGTCAAAGGGGAAGAGAAGTCATGTAAAAAACTAGTTGCTGATGAAAGGGGGAGTAGTGAAGAAAGTAATTATAGAAGTGAGAAGAGAAAGGGGGAGAAGTTCTTGTCTTGATGATTGAATTCAATTTTTCACATCGCATATTGCCATCAATGACAAAGGGGGGATTGTTGCAAATATGTACCTAAGCAGTGTTGTCATTGATGTCAACATATCCTTATTGCCATTGGTGTCAACTATATCCTATTTTGCTACCTGTATAGAAAACTGGATTGTTGAGGATATTGAGAAAATTAATGGAGATCAATGTATGCAGACCATATGGCTATGTAAAGGTTCGTCTGAAGAAGCTCCAATTATGATATGAGAGGTTTGCATTAAGATCTAAAGAAGTTATGTCCGTCTAATTAGAATCGGTTCCTGTAATACTCAGGAGAGACAGAGTGATAGAAAAGAGGTTTGGATTGCTCCGGTAATGTAAAATGATGATCTGCGGATCTTGAGGCATGTTTGGGAAGTTAGTGTGTATCATCAATACAAGTGGTTCATGGTTTGGAGGTCCACAAGCAATCTTTCTAGTTTGACAGTCATTGCAGATAGTGTTCTTGAGATTCTAGATAAAGATGCAAGTGATTATGATGATTTGGAGGAGTGCAGATGTTTATGTTGAATTCAATGTTCTTGTGGAGATCTCTGGATTGTATAGCTACTATTTTGGAGGTCTGCATTGAAGTTTGAGCTCGTTATTGAATATTTTCCTTTTATGTTGATGTTCTTCCTAGTATTGGGTGATTAGATGATCCTAGAGTGTTGTAGATGATCTAAGAGCATTTTATGAAGCATGGCGTGTTTATAGAGGAAGATTCAAGTCTCAGTTATGTTTGGCCGATAGTGTAATGATCCACATCAAGTTTAGCCAACCTTGTTGATCATTCCAAGGTTGATGAAGCGTATAACTACTTGATGAAGAGTTGCTGAAAATTATCCTTGAGCGAAATGAATTAAATCTGAAAAAGGATCAAAAGCAGAGTAGAGAAGAAGAGGAGCGAGAGAAGTATAGATTGAAGAGATAGTAAAGAAGAATTTAGAGACAGAAGTAGAAGTTTTGTGAGCATTCAATAAAACTAAACCAGACATGAAAAGATGCTAATTATCAGTTAGTTCTTTCTGTGTTAAACATAAATTCCTTGTAGGCAGTGAGCCTGTCTTTTGAGTAGTGAGCTCTGGGCAGTGAGCCCGAAGGCAAGTGCCTTCCCATTCTTTTAAGTGCTTTTAACAGAGTACAAATCTTGTGGGCTAACACCCACCATGGTTTTTTCCTTAACTAAGTTTCCATGTCAAAAATCTTGGTGTCAAATGTGTTGATTATGTTTTTGCTTATGTGTTGTTTTTATATGCTTTAATGTTTACATCATTAATCAATTTGCCAATTGTGAAAGAAGATTAAAAGAAAGAAAAGATTAATTTTGGGGACAATTGATTCACCCCCCCTCAGTTGTCTGAACTAATTCCAACAACCATGAATACCTAAATCAAGAGTTATAGCTTCTAAAGTTCAATAGATCATATTCTACAAGTTCTCCAGTATCGGCTTCCTGTTTGACAGTTTTTCACTGTGACAAAGAAACAATTCCAAGATCCACATTTTTCTATAAAAGACTATTATGTCCTATGGATCCGAAGGTATGTCAAGAGGAAAATGATGAATGTTATTTATGAATCTTAGAGTCTCCTATGGTCCATAGTGAAATTTATTATGTGATAGTTGAATTAGTCAAGTGTATTCTTAAGGGATAAGCTGACAAACATGTTAGATCTATTTGTGGAGAAGATATATTGTTTAAAAAATCAATCTAAGTGGTTGAATGTTTGGTGCTGACCTATATGAAGACTATTGTATGTATTTTTGGATTTGCATTGTTGTTTGAGCACAAGATCAAGCCGACAAGGTACAACACTTGTATACACGTTTCATGTCTAGGTTGCCGACCTGATTGTGAGATGAATCTTATTGCAAATATATATATTCGATGGATTTTGGTGTTAGAGATATGGATATGTGTGGATAATCTGCAAATTCAATATGTGCACAATCTAAGGTAGATTGCAGAGTAGAAAGGATAATAAGGGCAGAAAATAGAAGTATATGTAAAGCAGAATAGAAAAGTAGGGCAGACAGTATGAAGTCCTTTGAATCTATATACTAAGCATATTGGTACTATAGTTTAGCATTCTGTAGATGCACCTGTAGCAGTCCTCTCTTGGTAGTGAGCCAATCCTTCTTCTATCCTCTTGTCTATCCTTCTGGTAATGAGCCTTTTTGCATTGAGCACTTCTTGGACAATGATTCCTTGGGAAGTGAGCCTAAGGCAATGATCCTTCATGTAATTTGGTATTGCTATCATAATATATTGTGAGCTAACACTCACCGTGGTTTTTCCCTTTTTGGGTTTTTCCACATAAAATCATGGTGTCTATGTGTTATGAATTTGTGGCTGCTCTTCTCATGTTTATTTTGCTTACATATTATTGAATTTGGTAAATGGATCAATGATTGTGTAAATGAAAAGGTTTTAGGAATACTGATTCACCCCTCCTCTCAGTATTCTTTGCATTCAACAATTGGTATCAGAGCAAGGTTCCTTGGAAGAAGCTTAATAGCTTGAGGAAGATCTGGGAAGGTGTACTCATGGCATCTAGAAGATATTTGACTTCTCCTGAAGCCTCATATGAAAGCAATGATGAATTATGAGCTGCTCTTGAAGATCTTGAAAAAATTGAAGCTCAAATCAGGGATTTGAAGGATAACATACAAGAAGCTGATGAATACATTCTAAAGCTAAAAGAACAAGTCAAGAAGTTTAAAGAAAAATACAGGGAGTTTAGTGAACAATTGATATCAACCAATAAAACCTTAGATGATTTGAAAGTGGAAGTTGCAGAAAGAGCTAAAGTACAAGATGATCTAAATCTATTGGTGAAAAGCAAGTTAAAAGAATGTGTTAAACTTGAAAAGGAAGTTGTGAGCCTGAAATTAGATTTAGAGAAGGCTAAGAGCTATGAATAAAAATTTAAAATAAGCTCTGCAAAACTTGAGGAGCTAATTGAAACTCAGAAGAGTTCAGATGACAAGCAAGTCTTGGGATTTGAAAAAGGAGAAAGTTTAAAATCAAGACAAGCAAACATCGAGTTCAAGAAAAACAAATACAACTTGCTCTAGAATCAGAAAAGAAGACCTAGAAGACCTCCGATCAAACAGCCAAATGCTCAAAGGTACCCATCTTTTAATGGCTATTGTTTTAATTGTAATAAGTTCAACCTCACAAGGCTACTCAATGTAGGAGTAGAATAAATCAAAATGTTCCTTCATTCCCTAGTCAATGCTTCAATTGCAAGAAAATTGGTCATAGATCAAACAAATGCAGAGGTCTAGTTGGGAGTGGTTTTAACTATGGAAGGAATACTCAAACCTTCAATGGAAAGTGTTTTGCATGCAATAGATTTGGACATATGGCTAACCAATGCAGATCAAGAATGAATTCAATCAATAGAAGGAAGCGAGGACAAAGTAATGTAGTATGCTACAATTGCAATAAGTTTGGGCATGTTGCAAAATTCTGTAGAAGCAAGAATGAGAAAAGAAACTATCCTACAGAGAAGATGAAAATAGAAAAGAAAGAAGACAAGTAAAAACAAGGTTGATTTGGTAGAGATCAAGAAGGAAATGAGCATGGTCTAGAGTAAGAAGGATGTTGATAATATCAGGGATGGATCCGCACCAGTCTCTAGTGTATTTACTTCCTCCAAGAAGTAAATTGGGAGTTCTAGCTCAAGGGGAGTTGTATTGAAAATCCAAATCCCCTCGCCAGATAATTAGTGCCGAGATTTGGCATGAAGATATGATGTAAAGATTCATATGATAGATCTTTTAAAATAAATTCTGGAAGAAAAGAATCAATCGTGGAACATTGCGGAGCAATCCTAATCTACTGAACTCAACAGAGAAGGGTTTGATAACTTTTTAAAGATAGTATTTATGATGATTTGGTCAAGACAAAATAAATGATTAAAAAAGAGTTCATTCAATGGATAATTCATTTTGCATTCAAGCTCTCAAGTGTCTAAGGCAATCTAAAGTGAAATTCCAAGCAACTATAGTGATTTCAAAAGAAACGAGTAAGGAAAGATCAAGCAAAACCCTAATTCGACAAAAAAGGTATTTTTTTATTCAAAACCCTACTGTGAATTTATCTGAATCTTTACAAAGATGGCATCTCCTCAAGTAGTCGATATCACTTAGAGACCATAGCCGAAGTTCAAGAAACATCCATACAAATCAACAAAGATTGATCCTAATGGTGCATTTTCAAAAATTTTGTTTGGTGTAATGCATGTAGAAGATGTTAGGGCATACATTCATGTTGCTCTAGAAGAGTTTGGTAACAGTAGGTTTGACGATCTCTATCTGAAACATCTAAGTCATGGTGATTTTGATCTGAAAGAAGAATATAAGGCGCTAAGTGAGAAGAAATTCATTCAGTACATAGAATTCCCAACATTTGTGGAAGATGAATGGGTCTGGTATGTCTTAAGTAGGATACATGAATTCATGTGGCTGGAAAAACTTTTTATGATCACAAAGGATGAGATAAGGGTCGTAACCAAATTGAATTCTACTGGAATAGTACCTATGCTAAAAGCTGTGAAAAATGACACAGTGATGATGGCCACCAGAGCCAAATTTGACAAAAGGGCTTTAACAATCAACAACATTGAAGACCATGTAGTAAGGTTTGCATCTATGGTAATTGGCTACAAAATCTACTTTTCAAATTGGGAGAACTCTATCTCAGGTACTGCTATATGCACAACCTATGAGATGATTAAGGAAAATAAAGACTAATCTTTGCGAATTGTTGTGGCAACAACTAATGGAGAATCTAAAGAAGATAAAAGAAAGCAAGTATCCATTCAAATTTGGTATGTTGATAATCTGCTTATTTTTCTATTTTATTCAAGAATTACTAGGAATGAAGTTGATCTAGTCTAGTAGTCAACCAATTGCAACTCAAATTAGAAATCACCTGAGTTGCATAATAAACAAGGATGCACAAAATACAACGCTGTGGGGCTATTTTAAGAATTCTCAAAAAGCTATGCATTCTAGACAAAGGATACCTGAATCAATTGTTGAGAGATATAAAAGTTACATATGCTTCATTGTCAACAAAGATCAATGTATGATGGAGGCTATTGAGCCTAGAAGAGTTTGGATTATGCCAATGGGGTATGAAGTGGATGCAGATGTATTAGATAGTTATGCCAAGCACATGTTAAGCAAACCTAGGGATAATCTGAGCCAAGATTTGGCACTTATGAAGAACTGTCTGTAAAAACCTATGTTGAATTAAGGAAACCTGAAACTCAAAAAAAGATGAGGAAATTGGTGGAGGAATATACCTAAAGCATAGGGATTACAAAAGAAGAAGTTGCCAAAACAAAGGCAAGAATAGTTGAAAAATTGAAGGAAGTTAATAAAACTTTAAAATCTCATAATGTACAACAAGAGACACAAACATAAAGGGCTGTAGAAGAGAACACAGAAAATGAATCGATCAAGGCTTCGAATGAGTCTGAGGCAAAGGCAGAGGAACTTGTTGTAACAAGAAAGAGGACAAGAGGTTCAGTCTCTATAGGAACTGCATCAAAAACTTCTAGTTTGACCTCATCTATTAGGGTAGAAGCACCCACCAAGAAGCCCATTGACAAAAGTTTCAAAAGATAGAAAACCAAAGGTTGTAGAATGTATGTTAGTATAGGAGTAGACGAGGAAGAGACAAAGTCAGATGAAGAAGTGAAGAAAATGAAAAATGAGGCCACCAAAGCCTCTAGGAGCAACAAGAAGAAACCCTCTAGTAAGGGTAAAGCTGAGAAAAGGGCACGGCAAGATAAGTCTTAGATAGGAGAAGCCACTATAAGTCTTGAAGACGTCCTGAAATCCATAACAGTTGATGGAAATTTGAAACCCATAGCTCAACTAGGTTAAAGCAAGAAGTTGAGTATACATTTCGTGAAAGTCTTCTGCGGATGAAAAATACCGCTTAGAACGGGTACCTGTTTTGAAAAAAATGGGTACCCATTTGGGATCGGGCTCCTGAAGCAAAATAGGTACCGATTATGAAACGGGTACCCATTTTCAAAAAAATAAAAAAATTAGCCATAGGCATGTAATTTTTTTTTTTTTGGAAAATAGGTACCCATTTTGAAACGGGTACCCATTTTCAAAAAGTATTATTTTTACATGCCTATGGCTAATTTTTTTATCTTTTCGAAACGTGTACCTATTATTTTTAAAACGGGTACCTGTTTATAATGGGCACCCATTTATAATGGGTACCCATTTCTAAAATTTTAAAATTTCAAACCCACCAATTTGTATTGGATTTAGGCTTGGAAACCCAAGCCTTAGGTTTGGACCTGCAACTAGGAGACAATGAAAACAACAAGAGAAAAAACTAGTTTCACCACTATGGATGACGACCTTTTTTTCAGAATATTTTAACAAAATTAAAACCCATTATAGATCTCAAAGTCTAGTTTTCAAATATGTAATTTTTTTTTACTATTGAACATAATTTTCTATTTATTATTTATTCTCCAAACAAACTAACTCATAAACTCGAAATAACATAGGTTACTATTTTTTAATAACTTCTAATTTTAAAAGTTTCTTGACAAAAAATTATGTCTGACCAAACTAGACATCATTCTCTACATGATGAAAAAAAATATTAAGTGAGTTGATTAGTTTAGCTCAAATTATGTTGGTCGTACACAAGGGGTTTTAAAAAACACTAATTAGGGCCATTAAAAAATTAATAAAAAAAATCTATCAAAAAATTACAAAAAAATCCTAACCAAAATTCAACATCTTGAGAATCTTTCCACAAAAGGAATTAGAAAAATACATTAATTTAGGTCAAAATTATGTTGGCCGTACACATGCATGCTTTTGCAAAAAACAGGGGACTTTTAAAAAGCCACCTTTTGTACATCCAATAAAAAACTAACTTGCATCATCTGGGTATTAGAAAAAATTACATATTTGAAAACTAGAAACAAAATCCTACATTTCTTATTTTTACATCATCTTAATATTTTATGTGCAAGTGCTTCAAATTGTCACTCCAAGTATGACAAAATTTGAAAATAGGAAAAACACTTCCACTTTTTGGCCAAATAGTGAACTCATCTTCTTGCACTTACCCAACTGCATGATGAGTATGATGATCTAGACAAGAGGATCATTGAGACTGTTGTCGTTAGATACTTCGACATCTACAACAAAGCCCTTATTGAGATCATTATTGATCTCCTAGATAGTTTGGGTAGTATAATGTCTACAAGAAAGGAAGCTACTATGGCTAAGGATGTTGAACTCAGAGAGTATACACTGATAAATTTATGTCTAGAGATCACACTAGAAGAAAAAGCAAAAGTCTCTAAAGTGTTGCATAAAGAATTCAGAAAAAAGAAGAGGATGAACACTCTCATGTTAGATGACATTGAGAAAGTAGTGAAGGATACTGAGGAAATCACTTTGAGAGTGTTAAGGGAACATCATCTTCCAACTATATATGATAGAGCAGAAACAAATGTTGAATATGATACATTTATTCCTAAGGAGAACATGGATCTAGGATTGGACATAAGTGATGAATAGATGAAGGAGAAAGATGATCCAGTCCTTGCTACTGGTTCAGACACTACTGTTAAGGGTCAATCCAAAACAAGTATTCCTCTGGAACAACAAACTAATGATCAAATAGACAAGGAAAAGATTGAGGAACAAAACAAAGATGATGATCAACAAGAGGAACAAATTGAAGAAAACTCTGCACCGGAACAAAAGAACGATGCAAATGATGTCATGGATTTAGATCTTTCAGAACAAAACCAAGAAGAAGTCTCTGGTATAGCAAGAGACACTGCAAAATTTGTCAAGTAATTCTTAGAAAGATAAAAACAAGTCCTGCATGAACCTAAATTTTTGCATGGACCAATAAATTTGGATTCAATATCCCCTGTGCAGAAATTTAAATTGGTATCAATTGTTCAAGCAAAGGAACAAGAAGAGATGATGAAAACACACATACAAGACAATGATCTCATCGGTGCATCATTTGATGTACTGGAGAAGTTGATGCTTGAATATCAGAAAGATACATCATTATCATCAACTAATCAACTTAAAGGTATGATAAAATCAATCAACAATCATTTTAAATGTTTTCAAAAATCTGCAGAAACAAAAGTTAGAAAAGAGTTTGATGAGATAAGATTAGCTGAGTTAAAGACCATGTTGATCAATGATAAAACTTCTTTAGACAATGGAATAAGAGGTATACAAAGTACCATAAAAGAAGCCTGTGATTTGTACAATTTTTTTTATTATGGCTGGGAGCCACAAAGGAGTTAGAGGTGAAAATTAACAACCTAAAATTGCAGCTGACAAATATTCCTAAGTCATTTGATCCATCAATTGAGTCAGTAAGCAATAAAGAGATACAAGTGATCAATATCCATAATGAGTTAAGTAATCTGGTGAATAAGAAAGATCAAATGAAAAATATAATGTGTCAATTGAGAGGACTAATAAGTCCCAAGCGAGATTCAATGTCAAATCTTGTAGTACAAAAGCACTACAGGTAAGTGCACTAATTGAAACACCTTCTAATATAAAAAAGTAGAGAAATTAATCTTCTTAATAAGTGGCCATATTCAAATTTTGGACAATGCTAAGAAGAGTTGGGATAGAGAGTTCAAATGAAGAACATTTTCAATGACATCCTACAACCCACAACAAATTAAGTTGAAGATTGTACCTGTATATATGCAGCATAGTATGACAACTTTTGCATTTTTGACACAATTTTGACTCCTGTACATGCACCTTTGCAATTGATGTCAAAGGGGGAGAAGAAAACCAATGAAAAATAGGTAAACACCTGAGAGGGAGAAGAAAATCATAGTTCATACAGTAAGGGGGAGCAGATGAGCATTTTTCACTAAGCATTGCCATCAATGCCAAAGGGGAGATTTTTGGCAAGAGACATTGCTCTGATGAATATTAAATGTTGTCATTGATGGCAACAAGGCAAAAGGTTTCTACCGGCATAGCAACGAGACCTTACTCTGGAAGAATAAATGACTAAGTATGAGTAGTGTATAATATACCAAGTAAGTGACAGTGTTTTGAGATGGTATGCCTCCACAGTTAAAGACATTTGTATGCAGTTTAAGTATGTTGTTCATAGCTACCTAGTGATCACTTGTTCTAGTGTTCAAGTGCTGACTTCCTCCAGAAGTCATATGGTGAAATATCTAAGTTCAAGTGAATAGAGTTAAGTCAAGAACAGTACACGGTACCAAAGAAAAAGGGTCCGCATTCCTTTGTTGTGATATATTTTGTCTTGCCATTCTGAGGAAGTAAATATACATACCATGACTACCTAAATCCATAGTTATAGCTTCTAAAGTTCAACAGATCATATTCTACAAGTTCTCCAATATCGGCTTCCAATTTGACAGTATTTCACTATGACAGAGCAACAGTTCCAAGATTTGCATTTTTCTATAAAGGACTATTATGTTATGTAGATCTGAAGGTATGTCAAGAGGACAATGATGAATATTATTTATGAATCTTAGAGTATCCTATGGTCCACAGTGAAAGTTATGATGTGACAGTTGAATTAGTCAAGTCTGTTCTTAAGGGACAAGCCGACAAGCATGTTAGATCTATTTGTGGAGAAGATATATTGTTTGAACAATCAATCTAAGTGGTTGAATGTTTGGTTTTGACCTATATGAAGACTATCATATGTATTTTTGGATCCACATTGTTGTTTGAGCACAAGATCAAGCTGACAAGGTACAACACTTATATACATGTTTCATGTCTAGGTTGCCGATCTGATTGTGAGATGAATCTTATTTCAAATATATAGATTTGATGGATTTTGGTGTTGGAGGTATGGATATGTGTGGATAATCTATGAATTTGATATGTGCATAATCTAAGGTAGATTGCAGAGCAGAAAAGGATAATAAGGGCATAAAACATGAGTATATGTAAAGCATAACATAAAGGTAGGACAGATAGTATGAAGTCCTTTGAATCTATATACTGAGCATATTGGTACTGTATTTCATCATTTTGTAGATGCACCTGTAGTAATCCTCTCTTGGCAGTGAGCCAATCTTTCTTCTATCTTCTCTTCCATCCTTCTAGCAGTGAGCCTATTTGTAGTGAGCACTTCTTGGATAGTGAGTCCTTGGGAAGTGAGCCTTCATGTAATTCAATATTGCTATCATAATATATTGTGAGCTAACACTCTCTCTGGTTTTTCCCTTTTTGGGTTTTCCACGTAAAATCTTGGTGTCTATGTGTTATGAATTTGTGGTTGCTCTTCTCATTTTTACTTTTGCTTACATGTTATTAAATTTGGTAAAAGGATTAATGAATGTGTAAATGAAAAGGTTTTAATAATATTGATTCACCCCCCTTCTCAGTATTCTTTGCATTCAACGGTAAGAAGAATCAGTAGTTGAAACTGTGAGCCACATCCAAAGCATTTTTTAAATACGACTCAAACACAATTTTTTGATAAATTCCTAGAGATGTATCCTCAAATTAAAATTTGTTAAAGATATTTTGAAATTCTAAAACCTTTCTATGTCAAAATAAATCACACATGCACTACTTGTTGTTGTAGATTTCATATTGAATTTTCTAACCATTTTGATGTTTATCGGTCTATATTTTTAGATTTGCATACTAACAATGTTTCACAAGATTGTGGAATACAGTCCCTACCAACATCTTCAAGGGACTTCATATCAACAATTTTATGTGAAAGAGAGGAAGGTCAAATATTCTACAGGAAATTATGCTTGGATGGCACATGTCAGCATTGTGGTGGCTTGCAACGTATGCCAATATGTGAATATATGGAAAGCACACATGCGGTTGGAAATGAACTAGTAAAGTTTGGCAAATATAAAATAGTGGCCTACAATACAAAACATGGTAAAGAAGCAAAGAGGTGTGATTTGGTTATTCAAAATATTTCAATGTATTAGTTTATGTCTACATTTCGTGACAGTATAGTGTATGAGTATGCAAGGCATACCCATAGAGTTTGATGGTTGGACTTGTAATTCAAGTTATGCAAGGACACATTTCCACTTGGTAGCATTGTTTTAGTCATTGACTTTGCAGAGAACTACACTCTATAGCCACAACGTGAGGTGCAATCATAATATTACAACTCCACACAAGTTTCTATATTTGTGCACATCGCATTCATTCATACGAATGATAGTACAGAGGATGACAAAAAGATCAATAAGGGAGTATCATTTTTATATTAGTGATGATTGCATGCATTCTATGAAGTTCATGCAAGGTTGCTTTTAGGTGTTCTACAATTATTTGGCTAGAAGGGGTATATCATTCAGTCAACATATCATATGGTTGGATAATTGAGCATCATAATTCAAGAACAATTGGATGTTCTATTGGTTGAGCAAGAAGCATAATATTACAAGTGTCCAGCATATATGGAACTTTTGTGAGACCGGGCATGGAAAGGGGGAGCATGATGGTGCAGGAGCCTATATCAAAAGAGCCATAGCATGAGAAGAGTTAAAGTATAAAGACAATGCAAAGTTGACAAATGCAATATCAATTGTCGAGTGGTGTAATGCTTCGATGGGTCCAGGTAATGAAGGTAAGTCTTCAGTTCATAGATTTTTTTATTCATAGATGATACTAAAATTGCACCATATGAGGATTGTTATACACTAACATGATCAAGTGAGCTACACTCTTTTAGAAGCTCAAATGCAGGTTCATGGAGTATTCATATGCGAAAATATGTATGCTTTTGTTCTTTATATACAGTTCAAGCCTGGAACGAGTACAAGTCAAAGGAGTCTTGACAAATGGTGGTTAAGTTATCTTAGGCCACTTGACACGTATCAGTCCCCGATGGCACTAGAATTGACACTAATGGTATCATCGGCTGACTTTGGCCACATATCAGATCTAGTTCAACCATGTAATATATCTACTTGCATAGTTTTTAAAATTCCTAATGTTATCTTACTTTGTAGTGTTTTTTAATGTTGACTAATTTCATCTAATTTTCTACACATATCAATGTAAGGCATGTTTATGCAGTTATTGCAGATAAAGACAATGAAGAGGGAACATATTATTACTTGTGTCATTGTGTTGAGGCCAAAAAGAAATTAGAGGCCCTACTTACAAATGGAGAAAAGATCGAATACCCTACAGGCTCAGTGGTTGTTACTAGAACATGGCTTAGAAGGTACCCACATAAGAGTGTTAATATTTGGTTGTTTCAAGACTTTGACATGCATCAAAAGATTCTTCATTACTCGAACCTTGTCATGGCATCAAATGTTCATTTGATATAATATCAAGCTAGACCTTTGAACAAGACCTTGTGGAAGGTGCGTGAGTCTAACAATGAGGCAATACTTGACACAATAAAGAGTAGAGCAGATTCAGATGGTTTGTTGGATTATTTTATAAGTATGCATATTGATTTTGTAAAGTCATGTTATTGATATTAATGTATTGTAGTTGATAATTAGACCTTTCATTTCTATATTTCTATATTTCAATATTACATATATTTTTGTTGCTACATTTTACACATATACAGTGAATATTGGGTAGATTGTACACATATTTACGGTTTCACCATTTGGAGAACTCAATTTGCAAACTTGACCTTTTTAGCCCTAGATCAGACTTGGGAGACCCTTCCTCAACCATCATTTCACTTGAAACATGATCATGAAAAGGAATAACGGGGGGTGTTAATAGGGAATAGCCCTTAAGTGTCTAAAGTGCAAAAATGTAGCAATCTTTGATGAGCTATTACTAAGAAACCATGTCACTTAGAAACATTCTATCTGAGGCTATGAGATTACATAGGGCCCCTCTACAATAACCTCTCTCAATTTTTGATATCCTTGAGGTGTTTCCCCATGGTGTCTAGTTTTTAGTTGATGAAAAAAGTGTTAGATGTATGTAGTGCAAAGTTGCAAAGGAGTGTAGCTTCTGTTCTGTTCCTTGTGTGACCAAACCAATAGTTCCAATGCATCCAGATTGGTATGTTTAGGCTAGGCATGGTCCTGTTTCACACACAAACATGCCAAAATAGTATGAGCTACATTGTATTGGTGATAACCCTTGAGAGAACAATGTGCAAAAAGGCAACAATCTTTGACGAGATTTTACTCAGAACTCGTGTCACTTAGAAATATTTTGTCTAAGGCTATGAGATTATGTAGGGCCCATATACAATGACCTCTCTCAGTTTTGATATCTCTGAGGCATTTAATCTTGGTGTCTAGTTTTTAGTTGATGGAAAAAGTGTTAGATAAATGCAGTGTAAAGATGCAAAAGGGTATAACTTTTATTCTACTCGTCATGCGACCAAACTAATAGTTATAACACATCTGGATGGGTACATTTAGGCTAGGCATGGTCTTGTTTCACACTCAAACATGCCAAAATAGTCCAAGCTACATTGTACCGACAATATCTCTTAAGAGACCAAAGTACAAAAATGCAACAATCTTTGATGAGCTTTTACTTAGAAATTATGTCACTTAGAAACATTTCATCTACAACAACCTCTCTTAGCTTTTAATATCTCTGAGGTATTTGCTTGTCGTGTCCAGATTTCAGTTGATGGAAAAAGTGTCAGATGCATGCAGTGTAAAGTTGCAAAGGGATGTAACTTTCATTCTACTCCTCATGCAACCAAAATGATAGTTCCAAAACATCTAGATGGGTACATTTAGGCTAGGCATGGTCCTTTTTCACACCCAAACATGCCGAAACAGTCCGAGCTACATTGTACTGATGATATGCCTTAAGAGACCAAAGTGCAAAAAGGCAGTAATCTTTGACAATTTATTACTCAAAAAATTTATCACTTAAAAACATTCCATCTAAGTCTATAGGATCATGTAGGGCCCCTCTACAATAACCTCTCTTAGTTTTTTATATCTTTGAGACATTTTCCCATGGTGTCTAGTTTTTAGTTGATGGAAAAAGTGTCAGATGCATGCAGTGTAAAGTTGCAAATGGGTGTAACTTTTGTTCTGCTCCTCATACGACCAAACTGATAGTTTCAATGCATCTGAATAGATACGTTTAGGCTAGGCATGGTCTTGTTTCACACACCAAACATGCTGAAATAGTCTAAGCTACATTGTACCGACAATATCCCTTAAGAGACCAAAGTGCAAAAAGGAAGCAATCTTTGATGAGTAATTACTTGGAAACCATGTCACTTAGAAATATTCTATCTAAGGCTACGTGATCATGTAGGGCCCCTCTATAATAACCTCTCTCAATTTTTTTCTGTGGTGTCTAGTTTTCAGTTGATGGAAAAAGTGTCAAATGCATGTAGTGTAAAGTTGCAAATGGGTGTAACTTTCGTTCTTCTATTTGTGTAACCAAACTGATAGTTTGAATACATTTAGATAGGTATGTTTAGGCTAGGCATGGTCCTATTTCACACCCAAACATGCCGAAATAGTCCAAGCTACATTGTATCTGCAATATCCCTTAAGAGACCAAAGTGCAAAAAGGCAACAATCTTTGACAAGCTGTTACTCAAAAATTATGTCATTTAGAAATAATCCATCTAAGGCTACATGATCATGTAGGGCCCCTCTACAATAACCTCGTTCAGTTTTTGATATCTTTGAGGCATTTTCCTGTGGTGTCTAATTTTCAGTTGATGGAAAAAGTGTTAGATACATGCAGTGTAAAATTACAAAGGGGTGTATCTTTCGTTCTGCTTGTCATGCAACCAAACCAATAGTTCCAATGTGTTGAGATGGGTACATTTAGGCTAGGCATAGTCTTGTTTTGCACTTAAACATGCTGAAACAATCCAAGCTACATTGTACCGATGATATCTCTTAAGAGACCAAAGTGCAAAAAGGCAGCAATCTTTGACAAGCTATTACTCAAAAACCATGTCATTTAGAAACATTTCATTTGAGGCTATGAGATCATGTAGGGCCCCTCTACAATAACCTCTCTTGGTTTTTGATATCTCTGAGGCGTTTGCCTGTGGTAAAAGTTTTTCTACTACTCCAAAAATTGTCAGATGCATGTAGTGTAAAGTTGCACTTTTTTATTTTGTTCTTCGTGGGGCCAAACCGTTAGCACCAACATGTCTAGTTGGGCACATCTACACTAAGCATACATGTGAAAACATGAAGTATACATAGGAAACATGAATCATACGTGTGAACACATGAAGTATACTCAAGAAGCATGAAGCATACACGTGAATGGTAGCATGAAGCATACACATGGAATGGTAGATGTCTTCCAAGAATTATATGACAAACTTCTAGAGGTATGAGGACACATGTAATAATGTCTTTCTCATTTTTAGTTGCATACTTCAAAGTGCATTGTATAATTACATGAATTTCCTTACCATGCTACAATGATCCTACAGATTATTGGCTTAGATGTGTAGTGGTAGAGAGACCTTGGTGTTAGATTGCATCATGTATTATTATATTCATATGATTGATTTAACCCTCAATAATCTTAGAGGAGAATAATGTTCAAACTTTATATATTTACAATTATATAAAGGAAGAGTGCATGTAATACAATTAGAATTTAAATATTTGAAGTAATCCATCTACAAATATCCATTGTAGCATAGATTTATCATGCAAATATAAACACCATCAACAAAAAATGATGTGTATTAACCAAATAGCCATATATGCATACATCAATATCTATCGATATAAGTATAACATATATACAAAATAGCCATATAGGCTTACAAGAATGCCATATAGGCATACAACAAAGGAACCCAATAAAAAGTCATTCCCCTCTGCGTGAAGAAAATAGATCATGAGTGGCCTTTGATCTTTAAGAGGATGGAGATGCTTATGAGAGTGGTCTACTTCAAACCTAAGGGCTGCTCCTCCTATTTAGTGTTAGGAATTGCATGCAGAAGATATCAATTAAATGCAATAAAGATTAAATAGAGGAATGAAAAGTACACAGAAATAACAACAACGAGAGACAATTTTTAACATGGTTCACCCAAACTCAGGCTACATCCACCAACAGAGAGTCCAATATTATTATCCAACAAATCATACTGATTACAACCAACAATGCTTGCAACTCAATACTGCTACAAATGCTACAATACAATATCAACCAAAACCCTAACCCTTAGCTGCTTTTATCAAGACTTATATCAGTTACAAAATAGGATTTTTTATGTCAATCAATAGAAAAAATAACTCCCTAAGCCTTTGTAAATGAAAATTTGTCATCTATCAACATGTACTTATTAGTTATGCAATGTGTAGTAATGCTTTGAGTTTGAAAGATGTACAATGAAATGTAATCAATAATATGAATATAAACTACAAAAATCTTGTAAGTACAATTCATTAGTTAAACTCTTTATTTTATTACCTGAGTGAAGGTTTGAACTCCACCTCCACTGGAAGGTGTTGCCGTGAAATCTCCAAGATTAACCTATTCAACATCCAAAATCAGATATTAGAATACCATTCATATAACAATGCCATTCACATGTAATATTTATAATTGTTTACTAGTTACATAGCTCGACAATACTTGTTGTAGAGTAATACAGAGGTGGAGAACCATTAAAAACTGAATGAATGTTATGACCCTGAAATTTCATTACAATATTAAACTAAATTAGTTAATCTTGCATTTCAAAAATGAAATTTAATAAATTAAATTCAATGAAATTGCTAACATTTACCTAAGTATCAAGGTCAAAAGTCTTGGTCAGGAGTGCATCTATCATCACCATTTACTCAGCTGTAGATGTAACCTATGCACCTACATCTTGCCTATGCATGGGGTCATAACCACAGGCTAACTTGCAAGCCTGACAAGTATGGGGTGGAACCCTACTCCTTGAAGTCTCCCCTAGTCCATGCTGTGCTGCAAGACTGGCATGCTCTCTGATGCTCTAGGTCAAGGAACTAATGGACTAGATAGTGTCTCGACCTCAGCACTCTCCTTCACAATGAAAGTGATAGACACGTGCTCATGGGCTGGTCTGGCGAGTGCTCCTCTTGCCAGTCATTGTGGGTCAAGACATGCCCCTGGTCTATCCAGTGCTGACCCCCCACCTCTACCCTAGCAGTCCCACATATCAAAATAGTTTGGCACTGTATTGAGGATAAACTCATAGTAGAGTTTCCTCAAAAAATATTGCAAGACCTCATTATTGTTGCATGGAGGATGCTCAAAAAGCATCCACCACCTCTACCCAAAATGGTCCTTTATCGCTTGGTTGTTGCACCAATGGATAGGGAACCTCTTGCATGTAAGGGGTAGAGGTTGATTTTTTTGTGGGTCTATGAAAACAGAAAACAAGTCCAATTTTGTAATTTGTTCTTCTTTTATTTGTTCATAGGATAACTTATCTACATAAAATTCTCTAAACTCTCTCCTCTTATCCGACCAACTAGAGATTTGCTTGCTAATTGAATCTACATTTGATAAAATAGATTCAAGAGATTGAGCAAGCACATCTATATGCGAGGTTGAATTTGCAAAATATTTCAACCTTGCAATTATGTCCTGAATTTGTCTTATTAAATTTTCTTTTGTTCTATGGGCATATTTAGGAATGAGTGGAGGTGTTTGTTTTTGGGGTTGTTCTTCAGCTTGTATTTGATGTTCAGGTGATGGAGGATTTAGAGGAGGAGGAGGAGGTGCATTATCAATTCCTATAAATTAAAGAAAATTACATTAAAAAACCACTACAATAAACCTATTTAGTAACAAATTCACACAAAAAAATAAATAGAACTTACTCCTTTGGCCTCCCTGACATCATGGTGGCATTTTGATGACTAATTGGTGAAAATCTGGTGACAATTTGGCCTCCAATAATGCGAGAGTGCTCTCCCCTATTTGTAGGCCGTGGGTTTGCAGAAAACAGAGATGGAAGAATGATAGAAATGTTGCCTATTTTTGGTTTATAGTAAGATATAATGCACTCGCATTATTTCTTTTTAAAATTTTTTAAGAAAATTGGCCACTTTTTGGCCCCCCATCTTTTTGCACCCACCCATATAGAAGTTTATGACTAATTGGAATTGTTGAAGAAACAATGTCCCCTTGTGTTTTAACACATGCACACCCAGTGTGCTTTTTCAACCTTATATTGATCTTGTGAGCTCATTGGAATGGTCAGTGGTCCATTTAATCAAGGGTCTAGATTTAAGGCCTTGACAAATAGTGCTTCCAAATTTTCCTAGTTCAGTTGCACACTTCAAAGCATAAATCTCAAATTTTGTGTAGTCACTATCTAATCTAATATTCATTGTCTAGTATTTGACATAGTTACCATGTTCTTGATTGATATATGTCTAACAATTGTGTTACAAAAAATGAACCCCTAGTCAACATGATCATAGTGTGTTACTGTAAGAAGATGATTGGGATCCATTATCTGTTGCAAGTATGGGCCTAACCGGTATTGTCATTGATGTCAACATACTCCTTTTGCATTAATGATAAGGATTGGATGAACTGTTTGCTGAGGATATTGAGAAAATTGGTCATATCAAGAACAGTGAAGATAATAAGGTAAAAGTCCTAGTTAAGATGAGGATCAGAGGATGCGGTTCAAAGGGTTTGTAGATATGTGTCTTAAGGAGTTCCAGTAAAGATTTTAGAGGTCCGCATGAAGATATGAAGAAGTTATGGCTGCTCAAGTAAAACTAGTTTTGATAGGTGGTCAGAGGTGACAGAGTGATATAGATAGGTTTGGTGAGATCTGAAAATGCATTATCCTATTCTGCAGATTTGGTGGAGTGTTTAGTAAGTCTTTAAGAAGTGTCAACATGATTGGTTCATGGTCTAGAGGTCCGCAAGAATCTATTTCTTTGTGACAGTGATGACAGACTGTGTTCTTGAGGTTCTAGATGAAGGAGAGAAGGATTTCAATAAGAAGATGTAGTGTGGATGTTCTGTGATAATTCAAGTGCAATAAATATATCTAAGAATATAGTGTTGCATTCAAAGACTAAACATATATCCATCAAGTTTTACTTTTTGAGAGAGCAAGTCAACAAGAATGAAGTCAGATGGGAGTTTGTGCCTTCCAAGGATCAGATTGCAAATATCTTTACTAAACCTCTACCTAAGGACTCTTTTGATTATCTCAAGGAGAAGTTAGGGGTTATTACCCCTTCGGTGATGAACTAAGGTGCATTGATGTGCATTAGTCCGGTGGATTTCACAATCATATCTTGTGGTTTGGATTGATGATGGGGAGCTACTACTCAGGGGGAGTAGCTGGTATGATTCTGAAGTGTTAAGAGTTGCAAGTATGTGCCCTTTGCCATTGATGTCAAAGGGGGAGAGAAGACATGTGAAAAAAAAATGGTTGTTGATCAAAGGGGGAGTAGTAAAGGAAGAGAAGACATATGAATGGTTGTTGGTGTTAGGGGGAGTTGTGATAGTAAGGAGAAGTTCTTGTCTTGATGGTCAAAATAGCTTTTCACATCATATGTTGCCATCAATGACAAAGGGGGAGATTGTTGCAAGTATGGGCCTAACCGGTGTTGTCATTGATGTCAACATACTCCTATTGCATTAATGATAAGGATTGGATGAACTGTTTGCTGAGGATATTGAGAAAATTGGTCATATCAAGAACAATGAAGAACAGTGAAGACAGTAAGGTAAAAGTCCTAGTTAAGATGAGGATCAGAGGATGCGGTTCAAAGGGTTTGTAGATATGTGTCTTAAGGAGTTCCAGTAAAGATTTCAGAGGTCCTCATGAAGATCTGAAGAAGTTATGGCCGTTCAAGTAAAACTGGTTCTGACAGGTGGTCAGAGGTGACAGAGTGATACAGATAGGTCTGGTGAGATTTGGAAATGCATTATCTTATTCTATGCATTTGGTGGAGTGTTTAGTAAGTCCTGAAGAAGTGTCAACTCAATTGGTTCATGGTCTGGAGGTCTGCAAGCATCTATTTCTTTGTGACAGTGATGACAGATTGTGTTCTTGAGGTTCTGGATGAAGGAGAGGAGGATTTTAGTAAGAAGATGTAGTGTGGATGTTCTTGGTGATTTAGGAAATCTTGTGGAGGTCTTTGGATCAAGTCTAATTCATTTTGGTGGTCTACATTAGATGTTTACCGACTTAGATGATTATTCCTAAGTCGATGTCTTGTATAAATAAGGGATTGGAAAGTCATTTCAATGGTATCTTGTGGAAATAAGAGTGTGGTAGAGACGAGAAGAGTGAAAGGAAGAGTAGAGGTTTTTTGGGCTTAAATGGAATTGACTCAAGCATGATGAAGATGCTATTCTTCAGTTCAAGTATTTGATACTTATTCTTCTGTAGACAGTGTGTCTCTTGTCGTCAGTGAGCCTCTTGTGAGCAGTGTGCTAGGACAGTGAGCCCTAATTGGCATGTGCCATTTTGTTCGTTCTATTCTTCTAATAGAGAATACAATCTTGGGTTAGTCACCCCGTAGTTTTTCCCTTAACGAGGTTTTCCACATTAAAATCTTGGTGTCTCATTTGTTAGTATGTTTCTGCTCTTGATTTAATGCATTATGTTTCCATGATTGATTTATTATTATGCTGCTGAATTACAAAGTGGATTTAAGTGTTTAATTAGAAGAAAGTTTTGGACAATTGATTCACCCCCCCTCTCAGTTGTCTGAAACTTTCTTCCAATTAAACACTTAAATCCACTTTGTAATTCAGTAGCATAACAATAAATCAATCATGGAAACATACTCAACCAAATAATATGAGTATCATGTAGATGTTAAGAGGCTTATGGTATTCCATTATTATGTACATACTCAACCAAATAACATGATATTTCAATATGGACCCTTTTCAAATAATGTGTTGTTGCATAGGAATGGAAAGAGTAGGCATTCAATATCTAGTTTATGCAAGTACAAACCTAAATGCTCTCTATAAATATCAAGCTAGAAAATCTTGTTGTACTTAACTTTTATGACAAATCTCCTACAAATCTTCTCAAAGTTATTAATTGTTTAAAAATTTTGTGTACAAGTGATTATTTCTGAAGTTCTCTTAGAGATGTTTGTAATGAATAGAACTCTATAATTTAATCCTAGAAATCACGGGTATACTAGAAATTAGATTTAATTTTAATTTAGTAGAATTATCTATTGGAGTGCATATGTATCCTACATTCATCTTTCATAGATGCACATGTACACGTAATATATGCACATGGACAAGTACAATATCTCATATATTCATGGAGTTTCAAGTAAAATTTGTTTCCCGCATCATGGGCACCAATTCAAGTGGATTTGAAATCAAGTGTACATGTTATAGTAAATAATTTAAAATATTATATGCTTGAGTCACCTCAAACTATCTTTGTATACATAATTTATGAGCTACCATTGTAATGTATTGAATTTATATATAGATAGAACATGAGGGCAATGATATTAGAATTTTATGTACACATGTGTTCAACATTATAGTAATTTGAGCTCTAAATGGAAAAAACAATGCTATGTACATTTAAGCTTATATTTAATATTATAAAATCTATATAATACTAAAAAATTTTATTTTAAAACTTACATGTCTAGTTTATTGAAAATGAGTTTATATATCCATGTCCCTTAAATAAACTCTAAAATCTTCTTTCTTTTATATGATATGTGTAGGGGCTCAACATATGCAAACTCAAGTAGAAGTCAAATCTAATTTAGATATTGTAGTAGAGGAGGCCCAACCACACATAGTTGATGTTAGGGAGGAGGCCTGACCATACACCATTGATGTTAGGGAGGAGGCCCAACCACACATAGTTGACATTAGAAAGGAGGCCCAAACAAACTTTGATGTTGGAGAAGGGTCAGGATCACTTCCTTCTACAACTATGTGAATCTAATTAATGAGGTTAAGAGAAAATTTTTGTATAGAAATATAGATCATTTACTTGAAATGGATGTAGAGAAATTAAAATTGTATGCTAGACAACCTGCTCATGTTACTAAGAGGTCAGTGAGTAGAACTCCAAAGGAAATACTTGATAAACATTTCAATCATCATGACACACTTGGTCAAGCCCAAATATTATCAAATATGCTTCTTCATGACAAGATAAAAGAGGCATTAAAGTTGTTTGGTGTAGATTTCACAAAAAGGAGGAGAGGACACATAGAAAAAGACATTGTTCAAAATATTACAAAAAGGTTTGACTTTCATTGGCAAAAAGTCTTTATCAATTGATAAGAGAATTTCAAGAAGAGTGATGTTGACATCTATTGTAAGTGCACAAATGCCTAGAAAACATTAGATCTCTTCACTTTCAAGTGAAATTGGCTTAAGTAGAAAGACACTAACGAGATATGTGAAAAGAAGAAAGGTTTTGGATGATAGTACTGGAGAAGGCAATTGGGCAATAATGTGTAGGGCTCCTTGTTATGACAAGATTGAAGATGGTGTTAAGAAGTTGATCTTAGGTTTTTGGCTCGAACATATCTAACCTTCATCAAATAGTAGAAATGTTCTCAAACACCATATCTGACCAAATAGTTATGAACTGCATACAAAACATTGGTTAGACATAAATAACACAACATGAGATGTATGTGATGTTTTGTGATGCAAATCCTCATATAAAGATTGGGAAAATAATGTTTGAAATGTTAAGGCTACATTATGTGAAGGAAAACAAAGTTTTGGAAAATTGTTATTGTTGTTATCATTGTTGGCAACTTGGCAAACATCATAGTGAGAGAGACACTACAAATATGATGAAGAGTGTTTGTGCATGATGTTTGAAGACGTTGTAATTGATGGAAACAAGCAAAGGAACAAGATTGGAATAGTGTGTTTGGTCCGAAGAAGAAGACTTAGCCATTTTGGGTTAAGTATTGGTAGTATATTGAAGCAGCGACAAGGAGACAGTGTTTGCAGCGGTATTAGTCCGTAGTAGAAGATCATATCATGTAATTTAGGTATGTTATTCATAGTCCTCAAGTGATAATTTCTCCAAGATTGCAGTCCTTGATGAGTACCAGAAGTCCATCTTCAAAAATCTAAGTTTGGTAGTGCAAAGAATAGAGGAAATCAAAACAGAATATTCAACTAAATTAGTCTGCATTCCTCTGCTGTGGCACATCTTGTCATGCAGTTTTGAGGTGTTGTAAACACATATTTGAAGTAACCAAATCTAGAGTTGCAATTTCTAAGTTCTATTAGAGAGTTAGTTATGAATGCTTAAGTTTCACTACTTGGTATGGTGTAATTTGACTATGACAGGGCATGCATTCTTATGGTACGCATTCTACCGCAAGAAAATATTTTTCTTTGCAGTTTTGAAGGTATAATTTGTGATGTATGAAGAGTGTCTAATATGATTTTGGAAGCATCTTGTGGTCCATAGTAAAAGCTGTTGTCTAATAGAGGAAGTGAACCAGTGATAAATTGTGTTGGAGGCCAACATGAAAAGTTTGATCTGCATGCGGTAAGTTCTATTGTTTAGAACTTAATTCTAAGTGATGAAATAGTCAAGAATGACATGTGTGAAGGTATATTGAAGCAGCGACAAGGAGATAGTGTTTGCAGCGGTATTAGTCCATAGTAGAAGATCATATCATACAATTTAGGTATGTTATTCATAGTCCTCAAGTGATAATTTCTCCAAGATTGCAGTCCTTGATGAGTACCAGAAGTCCATCTTCAAAAATCTAAGTTTGGTAGTGCAGAGAACAGAGGAAATCAAAATAGAATATTCAACTAAATTAGTCTGCATTCCTCTGCTGTGGCACATCTTGTCATGTAGTTTTGAGGTGTTGTAAACACATATTTGAAGTATCCAAATCTAGAGTTGCAATTTGTAAGTTCTATTAGAGAGTTAGTTATGAATGCTTAAGTTTCACTACTTGGTATGGTGTAATTTGACTATGACAGGGCATGCATTCTACCGCAAGAAAATATTTTTCTTTGTAGTTTTGAAGGTATAATCTATGATGTATGAAGAGTGTCTAATATGATTTTGGAAGCATCTTGTGGTCCATAGTAAAAGTTGTTGTCTAATAGAGGAAGTGAACCAGTGATAAATTGTGTTGGAGGCCAACATGAAAAGTTTGATCTGCATGCGGTAAGTTCTATTGTTTAGAACTTAATTCTAAGTGATGAAATAGTCAAGAATGACATGTGTGAAGGTATTTCAAATATTGTTTGGGTCTGGTATAGATTTTGGAGAATGAATTTGACTGACAAACTATAAAGTACACTTTATTAGGTCGATCTAATATGAAGATTTTGTATGTTACGGATATATATTGGATTGAATTTAGTGTTTGGAGTGAGTGATGTAGATGTATGTGTGGAATATGTGAAATGTATAATAGGTGACAAGAGCAAAAGAAGAGAGATCTTGCTAATGTAAAAGCAGAGCAGTGAAATAGAGCAGTCAATATGAAGAGTATTGAGACAATATTTTGATCATTCATTGGAGTTGCATCCATTCATGTGTAGATGCATGTCATGCCCACACAACACACATGTCATGTCCACATTTGACATGTGGTCATGACATGAGTTACAAAAAACTTTTCTACTTATCCCTAGGAACCCCCTCGCACACGTCTGTGTGCTCGGTGGCATTATGCATGCGGCGTAAACATGTCAAACATAATTCGGGAATGTGCATAATCCTACGTTGTCCCCTGCATGATGAAATCCATCTAGGGGGTATGCAACGAGAAGCGTGCCACTTTTAGGGTTAGGACGGTTTAATTTGAACCCTAGGTTTCCTAGGTGAGAAGGCAGTTTCATCAGATTCAAAACCAAACCCTATCTCTAAAACAAAATGAAATCAAAATAATAAATATGAAATAATGTCATAATGGATGCATGATAAAATGGAGTGGTAAAATGAAAGTCAATAAAATGATGTAAAATTAAAACCTTGAAATCTAGGAAAAATTTGACAGCATAACGCATTTTCAATAATCGAATTAAAAATTTTAAAATAAAACTCCAACAAGAGCTCAAGCAAAATTTAAAAATAAAATTAAACTTAAAGAAGAATTAAAAATTAAAATTTGAATACCTTGCCAAGGCCAATTAAATTGACCTTGCAATTAAATATTAAAATTTGAAATTAAAATAATAAAATAATTAACTGACACCAAGATTAAATTTCAAAATTTAAGTCCGATAATAAATATAATTTTGACATTATATTTATTAACCAACTTTAAGACAATAGAGAAAAGGGAGAGATTAAAATACCTCTCCCCGTAAAATAATATTAAAATCCAACTGAATTAAAAGGGCTCAACGCACTAGGAAAAAAATGAAATAAATGACCCGATAAAATAATTTATAAAAAGGGAACACACTCCCCATCAAAAATAGTTTAACCCTCTCCCCTAAAAAAATACATTGCCACAAGCACAAAAATTCAAACCCCCAATTAAATTAAAACAAATTAAATGAAACTCAAGGAAATTCAAAAATGCAAAAGCAAAATAGAGAATTTAAAATAAATGATAAAACAAATTCCTCACATCTCCACTCAACCCTAACCAACATTCTATTGTTTTCTTTGAGAAGCCCTAATATTATTTTATTAGTTTCCTTATGGGTTTGCCCTAACTTTTCTTTTGTTTCCTCTTCTCATTTGTTTTTCTTCCATTTTTATTTTCTTTACACTTTATTTGCAGGTTTGGACTCCATGATAGCCATGAAAGACTACCATAGAGGTTTCATTTCACACCCTGGTATATACTTGTTCTGCAATAGACACAGGGATTTCCTCTCTTTTTTTTTGCACATGTTTATATATATATTGCAAATGAGATAAATGATAGATAGTCTACATAAAAGATCAGAGGCGATCAAAAGAGGGGAGGACGGAGTGTACATTGAGCCACCACTGCCGCTGCAGACATTAGGGTTTAAGGCCGAAAAGTGGAGGGGAGGCAAAGAGGGAGAGGTCCGTGCGGAGAGTGGGGAGTAAGGAGGGTGTGGTGAGTGCCGCAGAGGGGAGAGGAGTAAGGGAAGCACCGTAGAGACTATGGTTAGTAGGGTTTGGGGTGTGGGGAGGAGGTGGTGCCTCCACCCACACCCGCAGGTGTGGGTGGAGGCACCACCTCCTCCCTACACCCCTCTCTCTCAAAAAAATAATGGGGACTATGGGCATTGCCGCCCACAGTCCCCCCCCCAATTTTTTTTTTCTTATTTAAAATATCTACAGTACCACACAGTCCGCCATAAAAATTCATTCTCGTTGGTATATTTTTTTTATATACTTTAACTCAGTTTTAAATAATATTATGTGTGTGTGTGTGTTACACAGTGACAAACATATTTTCTTTTTCCTCTAAAACAGTAGCAGCTTATATACATATTTATATATATATATATTTATATATATTTTAAATATATATATTCTCATAGTTACATACATTTTTTTAATATTAATATATATATATATATATATATATATATTTATATTTATATATATATATGTGTGTGTGTGTGTGTGTGTGTGTATTTCAATATATACACTAAATATAAATCCATTTTTTTCTAATATCATACATAGTGACATCAAATGAATAGTAAGCTTAGATTTCCATACACACACACACACACACACACATACATATTAAACTAATCTTCAAATAGCAATAATTTTAAATAAGAGAGAAAGCTAATTTTCAGTTTGTAACTTAGAAATAATCCAGTAGCATTCTGTTTTGAGAAATCTAAATATACAAAACTTTTTTTTTGAATGAAATCTATAAGGGGGAATTTATAATTTCATCTATATTTTCTACAACTTATTTTCATAACAACAACTACTAACATGAAATTTCAATGCAATATCAGAAAATAATACATTTAAATTTCTCTCTTTTTTTTTTGCAAACACTAAAATTTATTCAGCAACACATATATTTATTTATTTTTTGTGAAGAACAAATGATAGCAAAAGTATCTTCTCTTGCATTTCTACTTTTCTCATAAACTTCAACAACATAAAAATAGTAAGCAACCTTTCTTCCTTTTTTTTTTCTAATAAACCATAATAGTGCACTCATTACAATCTCACCAAACAACCAACATAATGGGTAGAATAACTTGTCAAAAATTACAATAGGGCCTCAAGGCCATGGCTCAAATAGCCAACAACATAATACTACAACAACACTAAAATGGACTTCTCCAAAGCTCCATTTCTTCAATAAATACCTGCAATAAAAAAACAACAAAAGGGGGAACCAAGCCACAACGAAATGCCCTCCTCCCTACCATAGACCCACAAGTGGGTCACCCCCAAGCTAGGGAGGTAGGAAACACATGATTGCACACACACACACACCACAACAATCAATCACAAAAATAACACTGCAATAACCCATGGATTAACACATAACAAAACTTATGAAAATGAGTTTGATGGGGGTAGGGAATGGATCCCTCTACTCAAAGGCCACACCAAAAATATCAAAACACCAAGTCTCATGGCCTTAAGCCAAAACCTCCAAAAACACATATCTCCAAATATCTCAAAAACTGTCATGGCACTCTTGCCATCAAAATGATCTCAACACCAAGTAAAAAGCCCTTAAGGCTATAAGTAGCACAAATATGGGGGTGACCTCAAGGAGGTTCACTTTTCCCTACCCCAAACAAGTTGAGCCTTACCTCCAAATGGAGGTGCTCTCACCAAACTCCCAACCCACATAAAAATGAAAACAACAAACAACAAAATCCACAAACACAACATAAAGAAATATGCAAGGGTAATGAACAAGTCATGGATCTTACCTTCAAAAGCCCTAATAATGGAAGCACATTTGGTGAAGAGCTCCAAGCTTCTCCAAATCTTCCAATCTCCAAAATTTTCTCTAACTCTCCAAAGGAAACTCCAAAAATAGAAAGAAAATCCCAAAATGCAAGAACCCCACACTCCTCAACAAGAGAAGGTAATATAGGCCTTCTAAATTGGCCTTGAGGAATGAGAAGGTGACACTTGTCACCCTCTCCTTCCTCGTCCTATGCCACTTGCAAGGGAGAGGAAGTGTGAGGGTGACAAGTGTCACCCTCCAATTCCATCCCAAACCTCACCTTATCCACTTGTGCTCTCACACATGTGTGAGAGAACAAGTGGTGAAGTGGCAATCCCCTTCAAGCCTCCATGAGGATAAGGGATGCCATATGGCATCCTCTCATTCTCCAAGAGAGCCATCTCCCTCCAAGATGCTCTGACACATGTGTGAGAGTCTTGGAGGGAGATCCCACACACTTGGGAGTCTTGGAGACCTCCCAAGTCTTCTTAGTGAAGGGATCCCCAAACTTTGGGAAGGGAGATGAGTCTTTCCCAAAGCATGACTCATCTCCCACCCTTATACATTTCAAAATTCGTCACTTTGACTAAACCTCAGTTTAGAGTGACCAAAAGTGAGTTATCCCAAGGTCTAGTTAGTCAAAATTGACCCTAGACCCATGGGTAACCACCTAGGGTAAGTTTTACGACACTAAGGTTCACCTAGGGAGTCATAAATCCACTTTCAATGGCCTCAAAATTAAAAACAATACCAAATGGTATCAAACAATAAAATTTATACAACACATGATATTAATTAATTAAACAAAGGTGTACTAGGCCAAAATGATAAAATAAACAAGCAATTAAACAACACTCAAATCAAACGTGATCCTCATCCCTCTTGGGAATGGATCAGTTTCATAGGGAATAACATATGTGTGAATACTACCTCCAATTTCCTGTGGCCTGGGAATATAATCCTGCACATCTAGATCAAGTGTCAATCATATCATGAATAATCATAGCTAAAGCAACTGGAATTAAATTCATTCCATTGAATGCAACATTAATCATCTACAACATAATTCAAGATTAAACTACACTTTCTTTCTAATGTCGCATAATCATCATCACATAAAGAACTAGAAATCACATCACAAAACATTATCTAATATATCTCGCATGTCTAGTCTCAACATAGCATCAAAATATGATCAAATCGAATCACCATATGGCTAATCAATGTCATATCAAAATCAAGAGATACAATCAAATTAACATAATGGAACCATAGTCTCTAAAAGTATGATAATGTCATCAACTAAAATGTAAAATGATCAAAATGAGGAAGGAAAAATAATTGGCCTCACAATGCAATTTGAGAAGTTCAAATTTGTAGTGAGCCACCCTTCTTCTTTCTTTCTTTCTCTAGGCAGTGAGCCTTCTTGTAGTGAGCACTTCTTTTGAGCAATGAGCCTGTATTGTAATTCAGTATTGTTCCTACATAATATATTGTGAGCTAACACTCATTGTGGTTTTTCCCAATTTTGGGTTTTATACATAAAAATCCTGGTGTTCATGTGTGATGGATTTTGGTTGTTTCTTATATGTTTAATTTTCTTTGTTATTGCATGCGGTAAATGGATTACTAGTTTAATAAAAAAGAAGTTTAATACAATACTGATTCACCCCCCTTTCAGTACTTTGGGTGTTCAACAATTGGTATCAGAGCCTGGTTCCTCTGAAGAAGTCTAGCAACTTGAGGAAGATCTTGGAGATTGAACACATGGCAGGTAAGAAACGTCCTACTCCTCTTGAAGAAATTGATGCAACTAAAATTGAAAAAGAATGCACACTTGTCAATGAAGAAGAACTCAAGCTTGCACTAGCAGATCTTGAAAAGGTTGAAATAGAAAACATGGATCTAAAAGATAATGTCAAGGAAGTAGATGAGTACATCAAAAAATTGAGGGAACAAGTCAAGAAGTTCAAAGAAAAATACAAGGAGGCTAGTGAATAATTGATATCTACAAATGACACCTTGAGTAATCTAAAAGTGGAAGTTGTAAAAAGAGCAAAAGCAAAAGAAGATCTAATCAATTGGTGAAAAGCAAAACTGAAGATTGCACAAAGCTTGAACAAGAAGTTGTGGATCTGAAAGCTGATCTGAAACATGCATGGAATCATGATGAAAAATTTAGAGTGAGTGCTACCCAACTTGATAGAATACTTGCTAGTCAGAAGAGCCCTGATGATAAAGAAATCTTGGGATTTGAGAAAGGTGAAAGTTCCAAAACTGGTCAAGAAAAGAATGCTGAGATCACGAAGGACAAAGGCAAAAAGTTTTAGAATCAAAGGAACAGACCTAGAAAACCATCAGTCAAGCAACCGAAATTTTCAAAGGTACCCTTCTTTCAATGGTTATTGTAATACATGTAATAAGTTTGGTCATAAGGCTACTTAATGTAGGAGTAGAATGAGTCAAAACATTCCATCATTCTTTGTTCAGTGTTTCACTTGCAATAAAGTAGGCTACAAGGCTAATGATTATAGAAGTTAGATAAGGAATGATTATAACAATAGAAGGAATGCTCAAACCTTCAAAGGTAACTTCTTTATATGCAAAACTTTTGGTCATAAAGCTATTGATTGCAGAAGTCAGATAAGGAACAACTATAACAATGGAAGGAATGCTCAATCTTTTAATGGGAATTGCTTTGCATGCAATAGATGTGGACACAAGGCTGACCAATGTAGATCAAGGATGAATGAGAGAAATAATAGATATAGAAGTGTTGTATGTTTCAATTACAACAAGCCTGGACATATTGTAAGGTTTTGTAGAAGAGTAAACATAAAGAGGAATAATTAGACATAGATGAAAGAACCAATACAAAAGATAGATCCGATAGAGATCAAGAAGGAGATGAATCAAATTTGGGTCAAGAAGAAAGTTCAAGAAGTCAAGGGTGAGTCCGCACCAGACTTTGGCCTTGGTACTTCCTTTGGGAAGTAAATTGAGAGCTCCGGCTTAGGGGGAGCTTAATGCAAAATCCCATTCCTCCAGCCAGAAGTGTGGTGTTGATATCCAACATGAAGGTATAAGCTAGAAAATAAGAAAATAAAGCTTTTGGAGATGATTTTAGTAGAAAAGAACCTAATGCGATGAATTGCAGAGAAATCTTGATTGACTGGGGACAACAGAGAAAGGGTTTGTCAGCTTTTTGAATGGAGCATTTATTGTGATTAAATCCTGGTGAAAAGAATATAAGGGATCCACTTGAATGAGAAATTACTTTTCTTTCAAACCCTCAAGCAACTAGAGAAACCTGCGAAGCAAGCTAAGGCAAATTCAAGTGTCTGATGAAGAAACCCTAACGGAGGCAAAAGGTATTTACCACTCTTTCTTTTGAAAAAAAATTCCTGTTCTGAGTTTGTAAAAATGAATACGCCTCAAGTAGTTGAGATAACAGAAAGGCCTCACCTTAAGTTTAAGAAACATCCCTTCAAATCATTAATGACTGATCTATACGGTGCATTTTCTGAGATTCCACATGGTGTTATGCATACAGAGGATGTTAGGGCATATGTACATGCAAACCTAGAGGAATATGATCACATAAAATTAGGAAAATTGTACTTGGATGAGATGAGTACTATTAATATCATGTTAAAGAAGAATACAATGTCCTACATGAGAAGAACTTAGATACATGGTTAGACTTTCTGATATTTTTAGATGATGCATGGGTTAGATATGTTTTGAGTAGAATTCATGATGAATTCTTCTAGCTTGATGTACCCCACATGATAACTAAGGAAGCTATCAAAGCAGTAACTAGCATGAGCTCTACTGGAAAGGTTCCAACCCTAAAACCCATGAAGAACAATGTAGTAATGCAGTTAACTGGTGCCAAATTTGATAAGAGGGCACTAATTGTGAATGATATTGAGCGACAGTTAGATTTGCATCGATGGTTATTGGGTATAAGGTCTATTTCTCCAACAGGTAGAATTCAGTGTCTGTAGCTACTATATACATAGCATATGATATGGTCAAGAGTAACATAGACTATGACCTATGTGAGTTGCTCCAGGAACAACTAATGGAAAATTTGAAAAGAACAAAGGAAACAAAATATCCCTTTAAGTATGGAAATTTGATCATTTGTTTGTTCTTTTATTTTCTAAAAGAATTACCTGGTATGGACAATATAGGTTGGCTTGATCATGCACCTGCAACTACTCAAATCAGAAATCATTTGCACAGTTTGGGAAATGCTGGCAAACAAAATGCAACTTTATGGGGTTATTTCAAAAACTTCCAAAAGAAAATGCAAGCTAGGGCCAGAATCCCTAAATAAGTTGTAAAGAAGTATGAAAAGGATATTGTGTTCATGGTGGACAAGACAAATTCCTCATGGAGGCTATTGAACCTAGAATTACATGGGTCCCAACAATGGGATATGAAGTCTCAAAGGAGGTATTAACTAGTTTGGGAGATCTTATTTTGATCAAACCAAAAGACCCCAAGGAGGAAAGGTTTGGTACATATGAGGAACTATATCTCAAAGTTCATCTAGAGCAAACACAACTGGAGACCCAAAGAAAGGTCAAGAAGTATGTGGAGGAAGTTGCCAAGAGACATGGGTTCACAGATGAGGAAATAAGTAAAGCAAGAGCAAAGGTAGAGGCATCAAAGGCTTCAAGTGCTCTAGAAGGGAAAACATCAAAAGCTCCAGAGAAGAAGGAAAAGGAGAAAATTGAAAAAGAGAAACCTGCATCTGGCCCTGCAAGAAGAACAAGAGCATCCACCTCTGCAGTTGCTTCAAAGAGTTTTGGACTCTCTGCAGAGAAAGAGGCATCTAAGAAAAAGACTGAGAAAGAAAAGACTATGCATGAATAAAGAAAACTACAGAGAAGAATAAAAGAAATAAAACAAAGGCAACAGAAAGAGTGTATGTGAGTCTAGGTGAAGGAGAAGAAGAAGATGAAATAGAGACAGATGAGGAGATAGAAGGAAAATGGGCAAGAACAGAGGAAACCATCTCTGGTAGGAAGAAGAAGCCCTCAAAAAAGACCAAGAAGAAGAAGGAAGATGAAAAGACTGAAAGTAAAGAAACACTTTCCTTGGAAACCTTAGTTAGTGCATTTGTTCAACATGGAAATTTGAGACCCATTACTAAAATGTATGATGAAAGATCTAATGTAGACAAAGTAATTATTGAAGCTACAATTGTCAAATATTTAGAAATGTTTAGCAAAGCCTTAATTGAAATCATAGATCAATTATCAGATAGCCTAGCCAGCATCATGTCATCAAGGAAGTGACTATGGCCAAAGATGTAGAGATAATAGAATATGTCTTGTTGAATCTTTGTCCAAACATAACAAAAGAAGAAAAAGCTAAAGTCACAAAGATACTCAATGATAAATTCATAACAAAGAGAAGAGTTAATACACTTATGGTCGGTGAGACTGAGAAATTAGTTAAGGAGATAGAGATAACATTAAGTGTGTTACATGAATTGAAAATTAAAACTATTGTAGATACCAATGGAGAAGAACAAGTTAACAATGCTGAACAAAGCATGGACCAAGGTACAATCAATCCTCTAGAGAGTTTAGGAAAGGTTGAAGAAATAAAAGAAACTAAAGAAGAAAAGAAGTCTAAAGAAGCAAGGACAGTCCTTGAACAAAATATTTCTAAGGAATAAGAAGAGTAGAGAGAAGAAGAAAATGAACAAATGATGGATATTCCTGCTTCAGAACCTGAAGGAAATGGACAAGAAAACATTCAAGATCCCCCTCCAGAGAGTTAAGATACTGAAATGTCTCAAGAAGAAATAAAAAGAGACACTGCTGACTCATTAACGAAATTCTTGTTGAAATAGAAGGAAACACAAATAGCAAATACATTTAAATTATTGCAAGGACAAATAAACTTGGCAACCATGTCTCCCTTGTAGAAATTGAAATTGTGTACAATGTTCCAAGAAACTTCCCAAGAAGAAATAATCAAGTCTCACATGGAAGACAATTAGCTACTTGGTGAGGTAATAAACATTTTTGAGAAGATTATGCCTGAAATTTAGAGAGATAGAACACTCTATCCTGCACCACAAATGAAAAGGCTTATGGAGTCCATGAATTCCCATTTTGAATCTTCTGAGCAAACTACTGACAAAAAGGTAAGAGTTGAAATAGATAGTAAAAGATTAGTTGAGCTAAAAGATAAAGCCTCTCAAGACAAAATTTTGTTAGATAAAAATGTAGGATATGCATAGTTAACCCTTAAAGAATTAAGTCAACTATATCAATTTTGTCTTACATGGCTAGATAAAACTAAGGACATAAAAGATAAAATAGATAGATGGGAAGCTTAAATAATGAAGATATCTAGAACTTATGACCCAGGAAAAGATGCTATTAGTAATCAAAGGGCAAAAGTTGAAACCATTCATTCTAATATACATAAGTTGTAGATCCAGAGGGATATCATAAAGCATAGAATGAGTTAGCTCTGGGAGGTAGCAAGCTTCAAAATTCCATCCCTAACCAAGTTGATAGCAACGGCAGACAAGACAAGGCAAATCACTAAAGCCCTAGATACAGTGAAGAAAGGAGAAGATTTGGTGTCTCAGATTAATGGGCACATACTAATTTTGAGTGATGTCAAGACCAGTTGGGATGAATAAATGGTGCAACTAAAAATAATCTATAAAGATGTTCTCCTAGAACAACAATAGTACGCATTTCTTATATCACTTGTATATATGCGGTAAAGTAGAAAAATAATTTTGAAATTTTGGCAACTTGTACATATGTTTGTATCATACACTTTTGCAATTGATGTCAAAGGGGGAGAAGAAATGAATCATGTGAAAAACTTTTGAAAATTAATAGAGCATGAAGACATGGGAAGTAGTGTATAAAGAGACATGGGGAGTTGTATCAGTTTTTCACATCAAGTGTTGCCATCAATGCCAAAGGGGGAGATTGTTGGCAACTTGGCAAACATCATAGTGAGAGAGACACTGATAATATGATGAAGAGTGTTTGTGCATGATGTTTGAAGATGTTTTCATTGATGGAAACAAGAAAAGGAACAAGATTGGAACAATGTTTTTGGACTAGAGAAGAAGACTTAGCCATTTTGGGTTAAGTATTAGCAGTATACTAAAGTAGAAGATCATATAATGCGGTTCATGTATGTTGTTCACAGTTCTCAAGTGATCATTTCTCTAAGATTGTAGTCCTTGATGAGTATTGGAAGTCCATCTTTAAAAATTCTAAGTCCGACAGTGCAGAGAACATAGGAAATTTGAATAGAACACTCGACTAAATTAGTCCACATTCCTCCACTATGGAACATCTTTTCATGATATTTTGATGTGTTGTAAACACAATTTTGAAGTATCTAAATCTAGAGTTGCAAGTTTTGTGTTCCACTAGAGAGTCAGTTATGAATGCCTAAGTATCGCTACTTGGTATGGTGCAATTTGACTGTGACAGGGCATACATTCTTATGGTCTGCATTCTACTACAAGAAAATATTTTGTTTTGAAGTTCTAAAGGTATGATCTATGATGTATGAAGAGTGTCTGATATAAAATTTTGGAAGCATCTTGTGGTCTACAGTAAAAGTTGTTGTCTGACAGAGGAAGTGAACCAGTGACAATATGTGTTGGAGGCCGACATGACAAGTTTGATCTGCATGTGGTAAGTTCTATTGTTTAAAACTTAATTCTAAGTGGTGAAATAGTCAAGGATGACATGTGTAAAGGTATTTCAAATATTTTTTGGGTCTGGTATAGATTTTGGAGAATGAATTTGGCTGACAGACTACATAGTGCACTTTATTAAGCCAACTTGATATGAATATTTTGTATGTTATGGATATATATATTGGGTTGAATTCGGTGTTTAGAGTGAGTGATGCAAATGTATGTGCTAAATATGTGAAATGCAGAGCAAGTGATGAGAAAAAGAAGAGAGATCTTGTTAATGTAAAAGCAGAGCAGTGAAATAGAGTAGTCAATATGAAGAGTTTTGAGACAGTATTTTGAGCATTCATTGGAGCTGCATCCATGCATGTGTAGATGCAATCTAAGCAGTTCAAATTAGAAGTGAGCCACCCTTCTTCTTTATTTCTTTCTCTAGGTAGTGAGCCTTCTTACAATGAGTACTTCTTTTAGGTAGTGAGCCCTAAAGCAGTGAGCCTCTATTGTAATTTGGAATTGATCCTACATAATATATTGTGAGCTAACACTCACTGTGGTTTTTTCTAATTTTGGGTTTTCCACATAAAAATCTTGGTGTTCATGTGTGATAGATTTTGGTTGTTTCTTCTATGTTTAATTTTCTTTATTATTGCATGCGGTAAATGGATTACTAGTTTAATTAACAATAATTTTAATACAGTACTGATTCACCCCCCTCTCAGTACTTTGGGTGTTCAACAATCATATTGAATTTTATCTTTACTATCAGGTGTTTCAAAAGATCAGAGAAGAAAGTGATGGTGTTCAAAACACACATCCTAAATGGGTAAGTGAGTTCATAGCATCCATCTTATGTGATAAATCTGATGACGATGCAGATGGCCCAATGAAATTCATAAAAAGACATTGTGAAACATGTGGAGATTTGGCTAAAATGTTTTTGATAAATGACGATACTGACATGATGAAGATGGTAAATTGTAAGAGTTACAAGTACATAAAGTTTGAAACAAAATTTGGGAAAGAATCCACAAGGTTAGATTACATAGAATAAGAACTACCTATTGGAACATTTATGGAAAACTTCTATAAATTGATACAACCATACATACATCATGCATATTTGCTAAGTGGCAAGTTAAACAATTTTAGTTATTGAGAGATACTTTCCCACTTGGAACAGTTTTATCAGTAGTGGACTTTGAAAAAAATTACTTTTTTACCCATCAAAAGGAGATTCAAACACAGTATTATTATTTAGAGCAGGTCACTATTATGGTGCATGTGTGTTATCAACATGCACAATTGGATTTGGATGGTGTTGAGAGTACATATCTAGAATGAGACATTAAAAAGAATATCACTTTTATATTAGTGATGATAAAGAACATAAAACACATTTTGTACAACATTGCTTTAATAAGTTTTTGAAGATTTCACAACAAGCCTAGGTGTCAAAATTTTGTATGGTTAGATGGGTGTGCATCACAATTCAAATCATCAAGACCATTTTATGCACTTTGTAGGTATCATTGACTTGACAATATACCACATGTTTGGAGTTTCTTTGAGAGTGGGCATGGAAAAGGTGAACATGATGATGTAGGAGCTTGCATCAAACATGCTCTAAGAAAACATCAAATGAATTATGGGGTAACAAACACTTCACATCTGAGGTCTGCACATCTTTAGGGAGGAACCCACATCCAAATAAAGTGTTGTGAGAGATATCAGGTACATGTATATTGTTTGAAAAAAGTTTTCACTTGTTTAATATTTAGTACTTAATAGTTTATTTTTTTCCTATATGTATCATGTTTATAGTTTTTTATTTTGAACAAAATTATGTCTAAATCAAGTTTGATGTATATATAAAATTTGTAGGTATGGATAGAAGAACAACGCATGGATACAAATGGGTAGAGAAAACAAGATCTTTACATTGTGTCATGAGTACAAATAGACACACAGGGACATTGTGCACTAGGGATTACTCTTGTTTTTGTTATGATTGCATTTTGGGAAATTGTGAGAATTGCAACAACCAACAACGTGGATATGTTAGTGAACGGAATTTAGTGCCACTAGTTGTTACTGACACATACAATGAAGATGAAGATGAAAGCGTTGAAGACATTGCTTTGATTTCAATTGATTATGACCACATTTTAGGATTGATTAAAAAAGGTGTGTGTGTGTGTATCTACACACACAGAGAGATATATATATATACCTGTGCAACTTGTAGAACTCAGTTTTTTTAATTTTCAAAATATACATGCATATTGATAAAATTTTAATTCTTAAATATTACAATTCATGACAGGAAAGATTCTATTTTTATACAAATTTCATTGTGGTGTAGGAGATGTTTTTGTAGTCATTGCCATGGTCAGAAAAATATACAGTGTTAATTATTATTTGTTATGTTGTACAGAAGAGAGGAAGAAGTTAAAAAAACCAAAAACAAGCGATGGAATGTTGTTTCCCATAAGTTTAGTTGTAGTGCAAGGGACATATCTCAAACAAGTCAAAATTATTCTAAATGGGATTCATTTTATTGATTATCAAACTCACAACTTGGTGTATCAGTATAGCCTCCTAGTAATTTCTATCGGCCTATCTCTTCGTCAAGTTCCACATGCATGTGGACCTCATAAGTGGAGACTAGATAGAGATGACCATAAAAAAATATTAGATGTTATTGAAGAGTGAGCTAAACCAAGGGATGTGGTATGAAATATGTGGACCTCAAATGTAACTTTCCTTTAATTTTATGTATTCACTAGACCTATTATGGTAGAATTTATTGGATTAAATGTCTATATGTTTAACTTAGGTGTCTTAAATTATTTTAATTTATGCTTCAATAACTTTTTTTGATGTTCAATTATAATTTCAGCCCAATTTCTAAAATTTTTAGAGTTCACATGATGTTTAGTTTCTAATTTTTTACATTTCATTGTGTAAAGGAGATATGTTTTTGGAATCATGTAGCTCAAAGGATTTCAAGTTATTTTTTCATTTTAGGTATGTGATCTTTACACTATCTAGACATATATATATATATATATATATATATATATATATATATATATATATATATATATATATATATATATATATATATATATATATAATAGGTGTCTTTTGTATGGAATCTAGGTGTCTTAGGTCTACTACCTATTTACTAGGTATATTATAAAATCTAAATACATGTCTTAGATATATGTCTTAGGTCTATAATAGAAAATTTAAGGTATAAGATCTAGGTGTAGATTAGATAACAATATGTGGGTATAGACTATAACAAGGTATAAAGTCTAGGTGTCTTAAGTCTATGATCTAGTCTTAGGTCTAGACTCTAGAATAAGGTTGATGTAGTCAAGGTTGGAAGGTCCGGTGAGGGACTATCTAGCCTTGTAGCCTTATATAAGTTACAACATGAATAATTAGATTTGCAACGGAAGTAAATATTTAATAATGGAAAGAAAAGACATTCATAAGCACATGGCACAAGATATATCCTAGGAAAACCCTAACAGGGAAAAAACCCAACCTTCAAAGCTCATTCTTCATATATTATACTTCAAATAGAATTACGCATGCCTCAAGGGCTTTACAAATGATAGGCCACAGCCCAGGGATTACGAATAATTCATACAACATTACTTCATGATTCCTTCTCCTTGATTCTCTGCTCTGCAACTTATTCTATTTTCTACTCTGCACTCTACTTCACTTCTACTTCTTCTTCAGATCAAAAACTTATGAATTTTCTTCATGTCTTCGCCTAATCATTCATTTCATCACTCTTGCTTTGTAAAAAATCATTATCCTTCATTTATATCCTCTGTTATGTAGAGGCATGGAGGATTCACCCAAACTCACAAACTTCCACTATGCTTTGATGAGAGCAGCAAAAAAGGTAAATTCGACATACTTTTTAGAATACAACTCAAACCCATGATATAAAAACTGATTTGGATACCTTTTTTCCTCTTACGCAACATATCTCACATTCAACATAGGTTGTTTTTGGACATATGCCTCAAAAGGTGACTATTCTATTCTTCCCTAGGTTTTGAAATGGAGCGCCAAATAGGGTTTTCTTGGCCATAATTTTTGACCTAGAACTCATCTCTAACAAATAAAACCTGATTCAAATACTGATTTGGCCCTTGTTTAACATATCTCAAAATGGGTATGGGTTACTTTTGAAGGTATGCTTCAAAAATGGACTGTTACAAATATGGAAACCCTTGTAGATCATAGACCTGTCCTCACAAAAAATAGCATAACTCACTCAATTCTTAATTAAAATTGCCCAAACTAAAAGAATATAAAACTAGACTCATATATCCATCATTTTACATTAGTTTTAGTCCTATAATTGATCCATATAATTTGTACAATTCCAAACAAGATGATTGTTATAGTGAAAAAAACTAGAAGTGTCAATCACTAAATTCATCATAACTTTCACACAATATAATAAAAATTGATGAAACCAATGCCAAAAGAAAGAAGATTTATAGATATTTCCAAAAAATCTAATTTTATACATTTGGATTCCATACAGGGCTATACCAACCTCAGGAACAGTGAAAAATAGTCCAAAAAAATGCAGAAAACTAAACTTTTATTTAATTTCTCTTCTCTAAACTTCAACCAAATCTCCAAATTCGACCATACTCCTAAAATGCCTTTTACAATTGTTTTTGTATCCTCCTACAATATTCCCATTATGGGAATAAGGCTCGAAATAGCCTAAACTTCTGATTTTTCATAAAAAAACTATTTTTTACTAATAATAGACTGTCACTGTTTTTATGACTGCAGACCCACTAGAAGAAACTAACTATTTTCAAACTCCACTAACATAAAATGACTAAAATCATCCTCCTATGCCTTTTTAAGGCTCTATTACATTTATTTATTTATTATTTTTTTTGAAACTCATTTTGCCTTTTGACACTAAATTTTAAAAATTTGATTGAATGCTTAAACTAGGTGCACTGCACCATATAGCCTAACTTGAAAATTTTCTAAGTCCTTTGGAAATATTCTTGCAAATTGTCCTTCATTGCTCCATGCTTGTCTTCATCAGGTCCATCTTCATTGTCCATGGCATGCTTACCAATATTTCTTGTTGTTTGACCATATGCACTCTTTGTGGATTGTCCCACTCTTGGTCCTTTGACCTTGTCATCTTCATCAGAAACTATGCATCTCTCTACTGTCCTTTCACTTAACTCCTTACCTTCTTGTTTACACCATGGTTTCATACTCTCCTTTCCATTGTTCACTATCATCTTACCTTTACCAACATCTGTCAGGTCTTTATCCAACTTGCTTACTTTGCAAACTACTGCACCAACTTCTCTTGGCTATCTACTCATCACTACAGGGCACATGATTGTCCCTACCAAGACTCCTTCACTCACTCCTTGCCTTACGACAGTCTCTACACTCTTGCACTTCACATTTTTAGTCACTTCCTTCTTCCACATGAAGATATTTCTCTTCTCAACAGGCTGCAAATCAGCTCCACACTTACTCTTTGCTGTTTCAACAATTTCATGCCTTGAAAAGGCTGCACACTCCTTGTTTTCACACTCCTCAAACATCACTGTCTCCTTGCCAAACATAATCATATTTGCTACTCTTGACTGGTCCTCTAATGGCAGTAGCACAAAAGTCTTCTCATCCTTCTTGATAGTGAAGGTATTAGCTCTTCCATCATAGACTGCAAACCTATCAAACTGCCATGGTCTTCCTAGTATCACATGACAACAATCCATTAGTAGGATGTCACAAAGTACTCTATTCTCATATGCTCCAATCTTGAACTCAACTAATGCTTGCTAAGTCACTAAAATGGACTGATGACCACTCACCCAAGAAATTTTGTAGGGAACTTCCCTAAGAACTTTCTTTAACTTCAGTTTATCCACCATCTCACTTGACACCATATTGTCAGTACAAATAGAATCCACTATAACTTTACATACCTTGTTCTTGCTTTTGCAATTTGTTCTAAACAATGCTCTCCTCTGAATCAGTGCCTTCTCCTTAGAGGTCTTCAGTAGTGCTCTTTCTCTCATCATCAATATTTCTCCTGACTCAGCATCACACTTGGTGTAACTAGAACTACCACACTCTTCTTTTTCCTCAAACTCAATCTCTTCACCTAGAGCCACTCCTCTTCTCTAATTTTGTTCTAGGGTAGCCATTCTTTCCTTTAGCTCCCTCAACTCTCTAACATGCTTCTCTTTTAGCTCATTCATCTCTTGAGCCATGTTTCTTGCTCTTGGAGGCATCTTGATAAATTACCTCTTCAACTCAACACTTAATAGACCTACTAACTATGCTCTAATACCAATTTGATGCAGAGGCATGGAGGATTCATCCAAACTCACAAACTTCTACTATGCTTTGATGAGAGCAGCAAATAAGGTAAATTTGACATAATTTCAGAATACAACTCAAACCCATGATCTAAAAACTGATTTGGATACCCTTTTTCATCTTACATAACATATCTCATATTAAACATAGGTTGTTTTTGGACATATGCCTCAAAAGGTGACTATTCTACTCTTCCCTAGGTTTTGAAATGGAGTGCCAAATAGGGTTTTCTTGGCCATAATTTTTGACCTAGAATTGATCTCCAACAAATAAAACCTGATTCAAATACCCATTTAGCCCTTGTTTAACATATCTCAAAATGGGTAGGGGTTACATTTGAAAGTATGCTTAAAAAATGAAGTGTTACAAATATGGAAACCCTTGTAGATCATAGACCTGTCCTCACCAAAAATAGCATAACTCACTCAATTCTTAATTAAAATTGTCTAAACTAAAAGAATATGAAACTAGACTCATATATTCATCTTTTCCCATTGGTTTTAGACTTGTAATTGATCCGTACATTTTGTACCATTCCAAACAAGATGACTGTTACAGTGAAAAAAATTAGAAGTGTCAATCACTAAATTCATCATAACTTTCACACAACAAAATAAAAATTGATGCAACCAACGTAAAAAGAAAGAAGACTCAGTGATCTTTCCAAAAAATTTAATTTTATGCTATTTGGATTCTGTACAGGGCTGTACTAGCCTCGGGAACAGTAAAAAAAATAGTTTAAAAAATGTAGAAAACTAAACTTTTATTTCATTTCTCTTCTCTAAACTTCAACTAAATCTCCAAATTCAACCATACTCCTTCTACAATGTCTTTTCCAACTATTTTTGCATCCTCCTACAAGATTCCCATCATGGGAATAAGGCTCAAAATAGCCTAAACTTCTGATTTTTCATAAAAAACTATTTTTTACTAATAATAGACTGTCACTATTTTTATGACTGCAGACCCACTAGAAGAAACTAACTATTTTCAAACTCCACTAACATAAAATGACTAAAATCATCCTCCTATGCCTTTTAAGGCTCTATTACATTTATTTATTAATTTTTTTTTAAACTCATTTTGCCTTTTGACACTAAATTTTAAAAATTTGATTAATGCTTAAACTAGGTGCACTACACCACTCTACAAGCCTTTGAGTCATCATCAAGTCAACCTAATTGCAATAGCTAGTAAAAAACATGTACACAAAATAGGTCAGGTCTAAACATAAGGTATTGCTCCACAAATGCATAGAACTTCATGCAGATCTCACTAAAGGTTGGCTAGGTCCTAAGCTTCATCGAACAATGCTCCTTTTTTGCTCCACAAGTCATGGATTTGCTCTGCAAGCTGATTTAGACTCCACTGAACACAATCGGCTCTATTCTACAAAAACAATCAATCTTCCAATAGCAATATCTCTTTGGAATCAAAGAGAAATGATCTGAATTCTTGATATGTTGTAACTAACTATGTCTAGATGTTAATTCTAGCTCCGTAGTCTCTTATACTCAAATGTGGAAAAACATGGTATCTCCCAATTCACTGTCTCAATACTCTATTTTCACTATCAATTATCTCAACTATCTTGAATTATTCTGGATGCTCCTGTATCAGACTCTTGGGGTTATTTGAAAAGTGAGCCTCATCACTTGGATCTGTATTATATCAAAATCAAATAGGTTCGGTGATCTATCTTCAAGTACTTGCAACTGCCTCAAAGTCAGCGGTCTGTCCAAGTCCACCCTGCAAAACTACCTCAAAAGTGATCTAGATTCGGCAATCTATTTTTAGGTACCTGCAACTGCATCTAAGTCAGCAATATGTCCAAGTCCACCCTACAAAACTGACTCAAGTTCATCATCTTATCATGGTCTAGGTTTGATAGTCTACCTGCAAGCCTTGCACTACCTCAATTATCGACAGTCTGAGAAAGTCTTCTCCACAAGTTGCCTCAAGATCAATGTCTGTTTCAATCAAATTCATTCATGCATCTCTAGAACAATCAAGTTACTTTCTGATTTAGTTAATACACTTTCTTAATTTCTCTGCAACACTGTCTACTCTCTGGTTCTTATCACAATTTTCCTTGCACTCATCAAAATCTTACAGCTTCCACTCTGCTTACACTACTTCTATACTTCACTTTGTTTCCTTTACCATAATCACTTCAATCTGGTACACATTCCTTCTCCTTCGGTACAATATCCTTTCATTCCTCTTTCTCTGTCACATGAACTCTTTTTTTTTATCTGCTATGCTTCACACTTGACCACACGAACTTTCTTTTGCACTACTTCCTTAGTTCTATAACACAAATCTCCTCAAGATCAATGCTTCTCCTTCTTCTGGTTTCTCTATCAAATCTAATGTCTCAAAAGGTTCCTCTTCCTCTGCATAAACTATCTCTGCATCAATAGGTTCTTCTTCTTTTGCATAAATTATCTCTGATTTATTTACTGCTTCTCCTTCCTCAGCTTTTCTAGTAACACATTCTTGATGACATTCACTGCTTGATTCTTTTCTCCTCCAAAATTGAAAATAGGTTCTTCTTACAAATCCTTTTACATTCCTCTGGTATCTTTTACTGTGATAAGAATTACGACTCTTGTCACTTCTCCCTCTATAGTTTGAATTACTATCCTTGTTCTGCTCCACATAAGGTCTTCTTTCCCTACATCCTGATCCAACATATGAATACTTCAGTCTATATCTCCCTCTGAACATACTAGTAACATTTCTCCATTCCGGTCCATCAATCCATCCATAATCTTTCTGTATACCACCTATCATAGGTTTGCTTCTTCTCATTTTATTCCAACACAACTTTTTAGAATGGTTCCTCAATCCACAAAACTTACAAGGATGTAGATCCCAACACAATTCCTTTTCATGTCCATATCTATTACAATGTGAACAATACATACCTCTTCTTCCCTAATTTGATTTATTTTGAATTTACAATAACATCCTTACCTCTATGATATCCAAGGCCTTCACTTCTGGATCTGATTACTGGTTCAACACATTCTATAATTCCTTGTTGCTACTTTCCCAATCCTTTTCCTTCATACCCCATTCTCTGCACAATCTTGAAACCAATACCATCACCAACAAGTCTAGGTTTAGTCACACTTCTACTTTTGTCTACACCTTCTAAAGCAACTTCCGCAACATCACACAAATCATTAGTATCACAAGAAACATCACAAAATTTAGATTTAGATCTCAAATTTTCATTTTTTTCTCTGCATGCTACAAGTGACTGCTCTAATTGATCTTTCTGTTCTTTTAATTTTGATATTTCACTTTTCTGCAAACTATTCTCCTTTAATTCTTCCAAACTGTCTTCTAGATCTCTATTCCTCTCTTCAACCTTATAAAACAACTTAAATCCTTCTTCTAGTTATGCAAATTTCTTTTCAACATCCTCAAACAATTTCAGCTCTGCTTCTAGGTCTTCATTTATGCTCTTTACATCTTCCAGTTCTTCTTTAAGGGCATCAAACTTGTACACTCCTAGATCTTTCACCTTCTCCAATAATTCCGCATTATACTTCCTGATTTGGCACAGTTCATCTTCCAAAATATCTTTTTCACATATTAGGGTTTCATTTTCTTTCTTCATCCTCTTTCCAATTTTCCCCATTGAAATGAATTAGATAAACAACTTAATTTTGAAAAGCTTACCCGAATCCTTCTTGCCTTGATCGTCTTCCACGTTGACACTTGTTGCTTCTAGGGTTTTACACTTCTTTCAACACTTTTATCAGATTCACCATTTTCTAACATATTCGTGACCAGCCCAACAGATTTGAAACCAGCTCTAATACCACTTGATGCAGTTAAGGTTGGAGGGTTCGGTGAGGGACTATCTAGCCTTCCAGCCTTATATAACTTATAGCATGAATAATCATATTTGCAATGGAAGTAAATAGTTAATAATAGAAAGAAAAGACATTCATAAGCACATGACACAAGATATATCCTGGGAAAACTCTAACAGGGAAAAACCCAACCTTCAAAGCTCATTCTTCATATATTATACTTCAAATAGAATTACACATGCCTCAAGGGATTTACAAATGATAGGTCGAAGCCCAGGGATTACAAATAATTCGTACAACATTACTTCATGATTCCTTTTGCTTGATTCTCTGCTCTGTAACTTATTCTATTTTCTGCTCTACACTCTACTTCACTTTTGCTTCTTCTTCAGATCAAACACTTATGAATTTGCTTCATGTCTTCTCCTAATCATTGATTTTGTCACTCTTGCTTTGTAAGAAATCATTATCCTTCATTTATATCCTTCGCAAGGCTTCGAATCATCATCAAGTTGGCCTAATTGCAACGACTAGTAAGAAACATGTACACAAAATAGGTCGGGCCTAAACATAAGGCACTGCTCCACAAATGCATAGAACTTCATGCAGGTCTCACCGAAGGTTGGCCAAGTCCTAAACTTCATCGACAATGCTCCTTTTTTTCTCTGCAAGTCACAGATTTGCTCCGCAAGCCGATTTCGACTCCACCGAACATAGTCGACTCTGTTATGCAAAAACAGTCAATCTTCCTATAAAGATATCTCTTTGGAATCAAAGCCAAATGATCTAAATTATTGATATGTTGTAACTAACTATGTCTAGATGTTAATTCTAGCTCCATAGTCTCTCATACTCAAATATGGTATCTCCCAATTCACTATCTCAATACTTTGTTTTCACTATAACCTGTCTCAACTGTCTTGAATTCTTCTGGATGCTCCTACATCAAAGGTACATAAAATATAGGTGTAGATTAGATATGTCTTAGCTCTAGAAGTTAGAATTTAAGGTATACAATTTGTAGGTGTCTTGGGTCTACTATGTCTACTAGAAAATCTAAATATGTCTTAGATATGTCTTAGGTCTATAGAGGTCCTAGAATTATAAGTTATTATTTCTGTATCATCATGTGAGTTTACATGTTCATATTCTACTTAGGTGGGCCTTTAAGTTATGTTATTCAACATTATGTGCTCGTTTGGTATCGGTGAATGTAAATGTTTATTGAGTTCTTTTAACTTGTTTGTATCAAAATTATTTATGGAACTCAAACTTAACAAGCCTACATGTTAGATAGATCTAGTTTAGTTACATACATTCATATGCTACTTAGGTGGGCCTTTAAGTTATGCTATTTCATCATGTGCTTGTTTGGTATCAAATTATGTAAATTTTTATTGAGTGAACTTCTAAAGTTTTTTTGTATCATTATCATTTCTAGGTCTCAAACTTAACAAGTCTACATTAGATAGATCTAGTTTACTTACATGTCCATATGCTACTTAGGTGGGCCTTTAAGTTATGTTATTTCATCCTGTGAGTTTGGTAGATCATTATGTAAATTTATTGAGTTCTTTTAACTTTTTTGTATCATTATCATTTATGGAACTCAAACTTAACAAGCTTGCATGTTAGATAGATCTAGTTCATTTGCATACATTCACATGCTACTTAGGTGGGCCTTTAAGTTATGTTATTTCATCTTGTGCTTGTTTGGTATCAAATTATGTAAATTTTTATTGAGTGAATTTTTAAAGTTTTTTACAAGTATCATTATAATTTCTAGGTCTCAAACTTAATAAGCCTACATTAGATAGATCTAGTTCATTTACATGTTCATATGCTACTTAGGTGGGCCTTTAAGCTATGTTATTTCATCATGTGAGTTTGGTAGATCATTATGTAAATTTATTTTCTTTTGACTTTTTTGTATCATTATTATTTATGGACCTCAAAATTAACAAGCCTACATGTTAGATAGATCTAGTTCATTTACATACATTCATATGCTACTTAGGTGGGCCTTTAAGTTATGTTATTTCATCATGTGCTCATTTGGTATCAAATTATGTAAATTTTTATTGAGTGAACTTTTAAAGTTTTTTGTATCATTATCATTTCTAGGTCTCAAACTTAACAAGCCAACATTAGATATATCTAGTTCATTTACATGTTCATATGCTACTTAGGTGGGCCTAAGTTATGTTAAATTTCATTGAATATATAGTTAGGTTCATTCTTGTCCTTTCTAAGATCTCTATATTTGAATGTTGTATCATTGTGTAGAGTTATAAAGTTTATTTTAAACTTCAAATTTGAGATATGTAACAACTTAATTTAAGGAAATGATTTCAATGTGATTAAAAAATTGTAAATGGCATGATTAATAAAAAAATTATGACATGTATGATTGAGATAAGCATACTACTTTTGAATTTAATATTTTATTATTGAAACTTAAACATATTATATGTCTTAATACACAAGATAAAGTATGTGTAAATATAAAATAGGGAGATGGACATTGTAAATGTAAAGAAGCATTTATATTCAAAAACTTTATTTTAAATATTTCAAACATGTAAATGTGCATCCATGTGTCAAATATAAAGATATAAATGTCCATGTACATAGACATGCATGTAACTATCCATACACATGTCAGATATATAAACATAAATGTCCATACATGACACTTATATTTAAACATATAAACATGTATAAATTTCCATGGATGTCAAACATATGAACCCAACTCAAATGTCCATATATCTCAAACATATAATAATAAACACAAATGTCCATGTCCATAGATCTCAAACATATGTTGGCATTGATGTCAACACTATCGTGGATGTCTGATGGTGTTCATGGTTGGATGTCATGTCTTATCCAATGACAGTAGAGAAGATATATTAAGATGGGAATTAGATGTTCATGGTTGGATGGCATGTCCTAAAGAAGATACATTAAGATGGGAATTAGCCTATTCATGGTTGGATATCATTTTCTCATGATGAAACATTAAGATGGGAATTAGAAGCACTATGATGAATGATGATATATTAAGTTTATGATGGCCTATGGCATGTTGGTTGATCCTTCTTGTTTCTCTCAAGGATATATATGTTGTTATATGAAGCTTTTGGCCTCTAGAAGTTAGTGAAAGTTTTTACTACAAGAAGACTGCTTTGAAGACTGTTTGGGAGATTGCTCTACATTTTCATGTTGTACCTCTATGGATTGGAAGAAAGCTTCATATAGTGTCAAAGCATGTGTGTTCCAAGTTTTTTAGTGTTTGGATTACTGGAAAGGTGTTTTGTAGTTGACAGGTTGAAGACAGTGTTGGTTCTAAAGAAGAGATTCACTATGCAGTAATGTTTGGCTCCACATTCTTTCACGTTTGAAGATGATATCCTATGGTTTAGAAGTTAAGCTCAATGTCTTGTGAAGTTGTTATATCCAAGAGACAAAGTCTGTATGACCTCAGAAATGATAGTTATGAATGATAGAGTTCTAGTCTATGTTCTGGCAGAGTAAAATGGTGATGAAGACTTGTTAGAATATTCTACACTCTTCCAGATGTGAAGATTTGTCAATAGAACTTTGTGAACATGCTTAGAGAGGTTCAATGCATAATTTTGTAAGGTATCTAGCAATTTGGTGTACCGTAAGTAATGTTTGATATTCTAAGTGTATAGTTGTGCTACAAGCTTCATGTGTTCTTACTTAAGGGTGACCTGTTTCAAATAGGTGTGACATGCAGATGTTATTCCTTGAAGAATGATTATGTGAATGATGTTTGGGACCAAACTAAGCATGTATTGGGATCCACAACACATGTTTTTTTTTCTTTTGGAGTAGTGTGTAGTTCATGATAGGGCTTGACTTATGCATTTTCATGTTGTGGTCTCTAGCCAACTTGTAAATTGTAATATTCTTATTGTATTGGTCGACTTGTAATGTAATCAAATTTCATGTTGTGGTCTCTAGCCAACTTGTAAATTGTAATATTCTTATTGTATTGGTCAACTTGTAATGTAATCAATGAAATGTCATGTATATACTATAAACCTAGTTGGTCTAGGTGATGTATGATTGTGAAAATGAATATGTGAGAGTGTGAAGAGAAGAATATGAATATTATATGCACTGTGATGTCTGACTGAAGGAGAAAGAGCTGAAGTGTTAGAGGTTGTCCTGATTCATCTTGAATACATTTATGTGATAGGAGGGAAGTTTAGAGTGTGCCTAACTAATCCAATCATTAGAAGAAAGTGTGAAGAGGCAAAATTGCAATCATCAAAGGTGTGAGCTTCAATGTCAGTTTTTAGGAAGTAGAAGGATTGTCACACTATAATCTTTTCTGAGTTTGTTCTCAATTTAGGGAGTAGTTTCTTTCTTGGGAGTGACCCTAAAACAAAGTCTTCAAGGAGTTGTAACTTCCTTGGGAGTGACCCTAAATCAAAGTTTTAGGGAGTAGTAGCTTCCTTGGCTTGTAGCCCAAAAACAAAGTTGTTATTTTGAGCTTCATATATTGTGAGTTAATCCTCACTGCGGTTTTTCCCTTCTTGGGTTTTCCACATATATATGGTGTTATGTGTTGATGTGCACACATTTTGTTGATCTTTCATGTTTATGTTAATGTTGTATTGCTTAAGTTTTAAATTGCTCTAGAGAGGTTGAAGTTTGTTTAGATACTGATTCACCCCCCCTCAGTATCATAATGTGCTCAACAATTGGTATCAGAACCAAGTTACTTAGAAGAAGCTTAATCACTTGAGGAAGGTCTGGGATGGCTCAAAATGGTTCTCTCAAGGTACCTATGTTTTATGAAACAAATTATTCTTTTCAGAAGCTAAGGATGGAAAACTATCTAACCTCTCTAGGGTATGACATCTAGAAATCAGTTAAGAAGGGCCACACTTCTCCTAGTAGTGAACCTAAGGATGCAGATGAGATTAAGTTGTATGAGAACAATGCCTTTGCAAAGAGTACTATCATGAGTGGACTAGTTGATTCTAAATAATGAGATGTACATCTGATCATGATGTCTAGAACAAACTTGAAAGTATTTATGGAGGAGATAGTAAAGTGAGACAAGCCAAGATGCAAATCTTCAAGAGCAAATTTGAAATTCTAAGGATGACAAAAGATGAATACATTGTTGGTTACATGCTCTGGGTGGATGAGATAGTCAATGGAATCAGAAGTCTTGGTGGATAAGTGAAAGAAGATGAGGTTGTGAAGAAGGTCTTGATTAGTTCTTTGGCTCTCTCACAGCCTTTGAAATGAGAGAATTTGACAAAGGTGCCGCAAAGAAGGAAGCAACATTCAAAGCCAATAAGAAGATAGAAAATGAAGCAATTGATCAAGATGATGACATTTATGAGGTAGAAGAAAACTTTGTAAGAACCCTAAAGAAAGGCATAGGTAAATATAGTAGTAAGTTACCTTTCAAATATTTTGATTGTGGAAAGATTGGTCATTTTGCTTCTAAATGTCATTTTAAAGAATCAAGGGGTGGTAAAAAGAAAGACAAGTTCAAAAGAAGTTTGTATTCAATAAAGGGAAGTCATTCTTTAGAAGATGAGTATCATGATGATTCAAATGATGAAATACTTTTCATGGCCTTGAATATGGGTAACAAAAAGGATGATATTGAAAATTTTGAAGAGACTGATACCTTGCAAGTTGACCAAAACAATGATAGATTAATGGTGGTATGGACTACTTTTCATGCAAGAGAAGAAGCCAAAGCTTGGGTAAATGATAGTGGTTGTTCTAATCATATGACCGGTGACAAGGATTATTTTATTAGCCTTGAGAAGTGGAATGGTGGAACTATCAAGTTTGGTGGTGATGAGTAAACATAAATCTATCGAAAGGGTGCTATAATTATTGATGGGAAGAACATGACTAAGGATGTTCTTTATGTCAAATGACTAAAACATAATCTTCTTAGTTTTAATCAAATGTGCAGAAAAGGACTCAATCTTACCTTTCATGCCAAAGGTTGTGAAATCAGGAAGGCAAGGTCTAGAAAACTAGTTGCAGAAGGCATCAAGTCATATGGTGATATCTATCATCTAAAGGAGGTGAATGGAAGAAAATTCTTATTGGCTCAATCCAGTGAGTGTTGGATATGGCACAAGCAATTGGGACACACCAACTTTGACAATATGGTAAAGATTAGCTATACTTATGCATGGTGAGAGATATGCCCAAGGTAACCAAGCCTGCAAACACAATACACAAAGAATGTCAAATGGGAAAGCATACAAAGACAAGTTTCAAAAGCAAGGAGTAATCTTATTCAATTCCATTGGATCTTATCCATAGTGACCTTTGTGGTCCTACAAGAGTAAGGAGTCAACAAGGTTAAAGGTATTTCATGTTACTTATTGATGATTATTCTAGAATGACTTGGGTTACTTTCTTAAGAGAAAAATCAAATGCCTTTGATAAGTTTAAGGTTTTCAAAGCTATTGTTGAGAATGAAATGGATACTAAGATCAAATTTTTAAGGTCTAATAGAGGGGGTGAGTTCACTTCAAATGAATTTGATAAGTTTTGTGAAGATCTTGGTATTAGGAGACATTTGTTAGATCCTAGGACCCTCAGCAAAATGGGGTAGTGGAAAGGAATAATAGGACTATGCAAGAGATGGCTAGGGCAATGTTGAAGGATGTAGATCTACCTTTAGGATATGTAATGGAAGGAAGTAGTTCACATTGATGCCTATCTAACTAACAGAGTACAGTTAAGGATCAATAACACTAATACCCCTTATGAGCTATGGTATGGAAGACCTCCTACTGTTAGATACTTCAACATCTTTGGTAGAAAATTCTATATCAGAAGAGATGAAGAAGACGTGGGGAAGTTTGATTCAAGAAGTGATGAAGGGATCTTTCTTGGTTACTCAACCAAAAGCAAGGCAATGCTACAACAAGAGATTAGGAAAGATGGTTGAAAGCACAAATGTCAAAGTAGATGAAGATGTGTATCAGATCTCACAAGAACCAGAGGACTCCAGATCTGATATCTTTCCATGCATTGAAGATGAAGAAGAATAAGACAAAGAAGAAAAGGAACAAGAACCAGAGCAGATGCCCAAGACTCCAGCAAAGTATGTTTAGAAGAACCATTCAACATATCAGATCATTAGGGACAAGAATAAAGGTGTGGTGACTAGGAGAAGTTTTACAAAAGCATATGAGCAAGTAAACTTATGTTTACCATCAAAGGTAGAACCCAAAACCTTTGCTGATGCTAGCAAAGATGATGGATCAGATTGAGAAGAAGATCGAACATGGGAATTGGTTCCTAGACCAACCAATAAGAATGTTATAGGAACAAAGTGGGTGTTCTAGAACAAGTTGAACAAAGAAGGTGAAGTTGTATGGAACAAAGCAAGATTGGTATGTAAGGGCTACTCTCAAGTTAAAGGCATTGGTTTTGAGGAGACTTTTGTTCCGGTAGCCAAAATGAAGGAAATTAGAATGTTCCTTGCCCTTGTTACTCATAAGAACTTCAGAGTATATTAGATGGATGTCAAGTCAGCATTTTTGAATGTGATCTAGAGGAAGAGGTTTACATTGAGCAACTAGATGGTTTCCAGATATCAGAGGATCTGGATATGGTGTGTAAACTCAAAAAGGCTTTGCATAGTCTCAAGAAAGCACCTAGGGATTCGTATGCTAGGTTAGACAAGTACTTACTTTAGTAGGGATTCAAGAAAGGTACTACAGATAACAATCTTTACATCAAGGAAGAAGTAGATGTGATATTGATATTTGCAGTATATGTTGATAACATCATCTTTGGTGGAGATGATGATATGTGTAAGAGGTTTGCAGAGGAGATGCAAAAAGAGTTTGAAATGTCTATGATTGGTGAGATGTATTTCTTCCTTGGACTTCAAATTACTCAGCTAGATGATAGTATCTTTATTTCTCAAGCTAAGTATGTCAAGGAATTGTTGAAGAAGTTTGGTACGGAGGATTTAAAACCAGTGTGTACTCCCATGGTCATTGGATGCCATTTGAGAAAGGATGATGAGTCTCTGAAGGTTGATCAGACTTCCTATAGATCTATGATTGGAGGATTGTTGTACTTGACTACTTCTAGACTTGATATCATGCATGTAGTATGTGTAGTTACTAGATATCAAGCCAATCCCAAGTAAACGCATGAGAAGGAAGTGAAAAGAATATTCAAAAACTTGAAGGAAACTCTGGATTATGGTTTATGATATCCAAAAGGTAATGACTTTGGTTTGAGTGCCTACACTAATGTTGATTGGGCTAGTTGTGTGATAATAGAGGAAGTACAAGTGGTAGTTCATTCTTTTTAGGAAGTAGATTGGTTTCATGGGAGAGAAAGAAACAAGATTTAGTGTCATTATCAACTACAAAGGTAGGGTATATTACAACAACACCATGTTGTACACAAACTATATTATGGATGAAACAAACCTTGAAGGATATCAAGGTACTATATGATGAGCCTATTCCTATTTTGTGTGATAATACAAGTTCTATCAATATTTCCAAGAATCCAATGATGCATTCTAGAACCAAGCATATAGCAATTAGGTATCACTTTTTGAGAGAGAAGGTTGTAAATAAGGAAGTATTATTGGAATATGTTCCAACAAAGGATCAGATTATAGATATTTTCACAAAGACTCTTGCAAAGGACACTTTTGAGGATCTCCTGAAAAGCTTAGGGGTAATTTCACCTCCTTCTTGCTAGATGCATAGTGATGCATCTATCAAGGGGAGTGGTTTATGTTATATCTTTTTCCTGGATTGATAACTTGGCTACCTCTCAGGGGGAGTAGGTAGTGGTTGTTGATGATAGGAGGAGTCTTTTTATTGCAAGTATAAGCTATGCCCTAAGAAATAAGAAGTTACCCTTTGTCCTTGATGTCAAATGGGGAGAATGTGTAGGCATGTGTTTCTATCAATTCCAAAGGGGGAGATTGTTGGCATTTGGTTGTCATTGATGCCAACACTATCATGGATGTGTGATAGTGTTCATGTTTAAATGTCACGTCTTATCCAGTGAGAACAGAGAAGATATATTAAGATGAGAATTATAAGTTCATGGTTGGATGTCATGTCTTAAAGAAGACACATTAAGATGGGAATTAGAAGTTCATCGATGGATGTCATACAGTTCATGGTTGGGTGTCATGTTCTCATGATGAAACATTAAGATGGGAATTAGAAGCACTAAGATACATGATGATATATTAAATTGATGATGGCTTATGGCATGTTGGTTGATCCTTCTTGTTGCTCTCAAGGATGTATATGTTGTTATATGAAGGTTTTGGCCTCCAAAAGTTGGTGAATGTTTCTACTACAGGAAGACTGCTTTGAAGACTGTTTGGGAGATTGCTCAGCATTTTCATGTTGTGCCTCTATGGATTGGAAGATAGATGAACATATAGTGTCAAAGCATGTTTTTTTCAAGTTTCATGGTGTTTGGATTACCAAAAAGGTGTTTTGTAGTTGATAGGTTGAAGACAGTATTGATTCTAAAGAAGAGAATCACTATGTAATAATGTTTGGCTCCACATTCCTCTACATTTGAAGATGATGTCCTATAGTTCAAAAGTTAAGCTCAGTGTCTTGTGAATATGTTATATCCATGAGACAAAGTATGTATGACCTCAGAAATGAAAGTTATGAATGATAGAGTTTCGATCTATATTTTGGTAGAGTAAAATGGTGATGAAGACTTGTTAGAATATTCCACACTCTTTCGGATGTGAAGATTTTCCAATAAAAATTTGTGAACATGCTCAGAGAGGCTCAATACATACTTTTATAAAGTATCTAGTGATTTGGTGTACTACAAGTAATTTTTGATATTCTAGGTGTACAGTTGTGCTACAAGCTTCATGTGTTCTTACTTAAGGGAAACCTATCCCAAATAGGTGTGATGTGTGGATATTATTCCTTGAAGAATGAGGCTATGAATGATGTTTTGGACTAGACTAGGCATGTATTGGGATCCACAAGGCATGTGTTTTCTTTTGGAGTAGCCTGTTGTTCATGATAGGGTTTTCCCTATGCATGTTTCATGTTGTGGTCTTTGGCCAAATTGTAAATTTTTAATATTCTTATTGTATTGGCCGACTTGTAATGTAATCAATGAAATGTCATGTATCTATTGTAAACCTAGTTGGTCTAAGTGATGTATGATTGCAAAAATGAATATGTGAGAGTGTGAAGAGCAGAAAATGAATATTATATGCATTGTGTTGTCTGACTGAAAGAGAAAGAGAAAAAGTGTTATAGGTTGTCCTAATTCATATTGAAGATATTTATATGATAGGAGGGAAGTGTAGAGTGTGCCTAACTGATCCAAACATCAAAAGAAAGTGTGAAGAGGTAGAATTGCAATCATCAAAGGTGTGAGATTCAATGTCAGTTTTTAGGTAGTAGAAGGATTGTCATAATGTAATCTTTTCTAAGTTTTTTCTCAATTTAAAGACTAGTTGCTTCCTTGGGAGTGACCCAAAAACAAAGTCTTCAGGGAGTTGTATCTTCCCTAGGAGTGACCCTAAATCAAAGTTTTCAAGAAGTAGTAGCTTCTTTGGGTTGTAGCCATAAAACAAAGTTGTTATTTTGAGCTTCATATATTGTGAGTTAATCCCCACTGTTGTTTTTCCCTTCTTGGGCTTTCCACGTATATCTGGTGTTATGTGTTGATGTGCATTGTGTTGATCTTTCATGTTTATGTTAGTGTTGTATTGCTTACATTTTAAATTGCTCCAGAGAAGTTGAAGTTTGTTTAGATACTGATTCACCCCCCCTCTCAGTATCCTAGTGTGTTCAACAACATAAACATAAAAACAAATGTCCACATGTCCATATCTTAGATGTAAACATAAACAAAGATGTCCACATGTCTATATCTCAAGCATAAACACAAACACATGTCCATGTCCACATGATATATCTCAAATTTAAGTTCATAAATAGAAAGGTCTGGATATCTCAAGTTCATAAATATTAAATCTATGAAAAATGTAAACTAGTTGCTCAATCATCATGTCAACTCCTAGTCAACTGACCCTTTGAGTGAGATCGTTGCCCTGGTAGATGCAACAAACCATACAAAAGTGTAAATTTGAATACATAAACATGATATATATATACATACACACATATACAAACCCTACATATAGCAATCAGACATGATATATTTGAATATATAAACATGAGATATATACATACACACATGAGATATATATGAATTTTAGTAAATGATAATCAACTCATGTATCCACTATTGTCACTTGAATCACCCCTGTGTACATGTTGTGGTCTCAAGCTAGGAGTGGCAGCTACAACCTTAATCTAGACATGCACATAAAAAGAAATAAATTAATTTCAAATATAATTTTTTGTACCATAGGAAGTTAGATGCTGCACATATGTTTAAATTTTACAATATACCTATGTTGTACCAAGCCCCTGAATATCACCATTTTGAATAATGGAAACCAACTCTTCCGTTATTTTCTCATCAAATACCTGTAAAAGGGACATGTGCAAAGGACTGTGTAGGTGAGATGGTATAGATCTCATAGAAAGCATCTCTATAAAACTCATATGCTCTAGTGAATCATATCCCATATGCTAAGCCTTTGGAGTGGTAGAATGATCAATAGATGGCTCTACTACTCTAGAATGTGATGCATGTACTCCATCAGAAGATCTAACTATACGCTCTACATTATAATACTACATGTTAGCTATTGGGCTCTATGAATCTACCATGATGTGAGACATGTATGAACTAACACCTGCTAGAGGGATCCCCAACTACATTTATATCACATAGTACGATCTCAACAAGTCCCCAAATAAACAATAGGCTGCCCTCTGCATCTGACCCTCGCTCAGTGTAATACATTCCAAATCATTTGGTGATGGGATGCTTGCAAGATGATAGGGATCCATATGAGTAGGTTTCCTATGTGGATGCCTCATCAAATACTATCCAACATGATCAATAGATATAGACTAAGTTTGCATAGCAATCTCAACAATATTATCAATTGTATCCCATTGGGAAGCAATGACCACGTGGTCACCAATACCACTAAGAGAAGGTGAGATCACAAGCATCCTATCACCAGCCAAGCTCCTATAAATAGAAGGCTCTTGATTTGGTCAATGATATGGCTCCCTATCACATACTTTGTCATGCCTCTACCCCAAATGTGGTGGTAGATCCAAATAGTTGACATTGGGACCTAAATGGACCTCAACATACAACTATTGCACAAAATATAGAGGAATTTGGTTTTTATTTGGGTAATGACCATGTGCAACAAGAAATATAGGATATATCAATGGTGTCATTTGAGGGCACACATACCGAATGACCTGATAAGCCCTAACACTAGTTGTGGGTGCATATTGAGGAAAACATTGTGCCTTCAGAGTTTCTTTCAGCACTCTCAGTTTTACTTCACTCAATGGTACATCACCAAAAACCTATGCCTACATTTAGGCAAGAATGGATGCTAAGGTCTCTCCAGAATATGCACTAACACTCCCTAATGAAGATCTTATATGAACTAAAATATCCAAAATCTTCTTACAATTTGATCTATAAACCCCCGTTGTTTGAGGATCATGTAAAATTGACCTCAATCTAGCAATCTCTATATCTGTGTGGCCAAATATAAGATCCATATCTAGGGTTATCACATAAATATAAGTTTGAGAGAAGGAACATAACATTCTTACTCGATAACATAAAAATAAAGACATAAATCTTTGAAAACAACATATAGACAAATATCTAGAACTCACATCTAGATACATCCTAAATTATCATATTTTAAACTTTAACACACTTTATCTTTAGCACACCTTCTCTTTAACATTTAATGCTACACGCTTTTCCACATAATAAATATCTAATATTTGAAAAATCAAGGAATATAAAGCACTTTAACTTGAGTGTACACATGAACTATATTTCTCACTCCTAATCTTTCCATTCCTACACAAGAGCACATTTTATGTACATGACTAATGGCTGTTTAATTTTCTTAAATCCACAGGTCAAACAAGGATGTGATGAAAGAAACAAGAAAATCATTTTACTATACAATGATATAGATCAAATAGTGACTACACATAATTTGAGAACACTTACAGTACAAATTATGAACTTGTGGTCAACTAGAATATACTTTTAATCTTTGTAAACATATATCGAAAACATGATTTTGAAACCAAACTTTGGTCATTTTAGAAAGAGGCACATCATAGGAAAATTGAAACTGTGAAAAAACTAAGAATGGTTGCTCATGAAGGTGGTTCACAAGGGAACACAATATTAAATAGATAGGATCAACAATCGAACAATTACCTTTGTATTAGGGGAAAAATTAGAGCTATGAATCACAAATAACAATCATTAAACCCTAATAGCACAATGGAGTACAAGATAGACATAGAAATCAAATCATGAAAGAAAACTAAATCAAATCTCTATGCTAAGCTTGGTTCACCTCCATTGCTCTTCTCAATCTTGCATAGGAATGCAAACTATCGAAGGATGAATGTTGATAGCTCACTATTTTAGCAACATAACACTAGCACGAAAGATGAATGAGAATGGAGATCAATAATCATTTTGACAACATGAGGATACTTAAAAAATGGATCCCCCAAATGGCTTGGTGAGGGTTGATTTATAGGAAATGAGTGATTTGAATGAAGGGCTAAGATTGAAAGTTGATTTGAACAATGTGGAAGGTTGAGATTGAATAGGGTTTCCCACTCCACAAGGATTTGTAGTCATGTGACAAGTGTGTGGATAAGAATAGGGCTAACCAAATTTAAATAAATATTATTTAAATTAGTTGGACGTGTGAAGGCATTAAATGAAAAATGTAGTATGGGACATGTGTTGGATTGTGGTGAAAGGTGAGGACTAATTCAAACATTTTATTTGAATTAGTTGGAAAGTGGGAGAGGGAAATTAATTAAATAAATAGGATTTATTTAATTAATTGGCTAGTGGGGTAAATGGGATTAGGAGTGGGATTAGGAAAAAAATATCACAAGATGTCTCACTTAATATGTTGACAAGGTGATGTTGCGAGACATGGACATTTTTAAGTGTCTACATTTTGTCCCTCTGTGAGATGATGCTGTGACTAGAAGTAACATCATTTCAAAGAAGCTAAGGTATGGATAGAGGAAAAGGATGATGATGGGATGATGATATAAAGATAGGATGATGATGGGATGATGCCCCCTCAAGAGGATAGGCAGGTTGGACAAACATAGGTAGGCTCTTGAAATGAAAGGAAATGATAAAGTATGGATAAGAAAATGGAGGATGAAAGATAAGGGATAGAAGAAAGAGATGAATGATACGTTATGTTGCAATGAAAGTGAGAAACCATGAAGTTTGATATAGCACTAGATGTTATGCACCAAGGCATAAGGACCAAGGTGATGATGTGTCTTGTGCACCCAATGTAATACAACCTTGTCTAACGTATGAGGAAGTAAACTTAGAGCATTAAAGGCCAAATGTACAAAAGGTATGATATGACCTTAGATGCAAAGGTTAATGCAAAAAGCTATTCCAACATACACAAGATATGAATATTAGTTGGAAAGATTATAGATGTGATTCAAATGCAAGATAAAATGATAACACACGCAAGCAAGCATGCATGCATAAATGATACAAAAAAAACAAGGTACTGCCCCTATCAAGCTGTAAACCAATGATTGATTGATTGATTGATGATGATAATAATCATAATGTCTGGTTTCAGGAATGAGACACCTCGTATAAGACGTCTGGTCTGGTTTCAAGAGTGTGACAACCAGTATAAGACAATTGATATGATTGATGGACACTAGTGTTGTTGGCCATGCAAATCAATAATAGGATTTGATTAATGATTGATTGATTAATTGATTTGGTTTACAATCAGGCTAGGATCAAGACCATTGATGTAAGTGGATAATTTGACTTGATTGGTATGGATTAAGGATGACTTGCATTTGGAGCATTGCTTGGATTGATATGATGATTTGAATAATGATGATTTGATTTGAAGAATTGATTGGAAGAATTGATTTGACTTGATTGGATTAGAATGATGATTTGAGTGATTTGATTGATGAATTGAATTGATTTGATGGTTGAATTGATTGAATTGAAGGAGTGATTTGATTATTGGATTAGATGAATTGATTTGAAGAAAATTTGATTTGATTGGAATGATTTGATTGACTGAAAGAAAGAATTGAGGAACTGGATTGATTTGATTTGAATAATTTGAATTGACTTTATTGCTTAGATTTTTGTTTGATATTTGATGTTTTTTGTATTTTGGGGAATGTTTGATTTTTTTGTGTTTTGATTTTTATGGATTTTTTGAATGTTGTGATTTTTTTGTATTTTTGGAAATATTTGATTTTTTGGATTTTTGAAATCTTTTGATTTTTTTTGGATTTTGAAATGTTTTGTTTTTTTGGATTTTGAAATGTTTTGTTTTTTTGGATTTGGACATGTTTTCATTTTTTTTAGATTTGTGGCATGTTTTGGGATGGCATTGGATGACAATTTGGATAGCCTTTGTGCTAGATACCAATAACAAGGGAAAAACTAAGCCTAGGTGGTGGGATGGAGGTGGGATTAGATAGATGGATAAAAGGATAGGCAATATTGGATGGAATGGATGTATGCATAAGAGAGGAAGGATGTGATCTCAAAGGACCATGTCGCATAGGAATAACATGCCCCATTCTTGGTGGAATGCTTAAGATTTTGCATGACAAAGCTTATGACAAGAGGGTAATGATATAATTGTTTGAAAAAGATGAAGTATATCAAGAGATATCCAAGCATTTGTCAATATTTTGTCCCCTTATCTTTATCAAGATCAAAAAGAGGAAGGGAAGATGGATGGACTGAATATGATAGGTATGTGGGTGTAATGGATAGGTATGGTAAGATGCTTTGGAAAGATAGGATATGATAGTTTGGATGAGACAACATGCCCCCAAGTGTAAGTGACATAGAAGATCAACCTACATATGATGCTTGTTTGCCAGGTTTTCATCATGGTACTTATCCAAGGCGCCACCAAGGGTGGTTTTCACCGTTGGACAAAGGGGTTTCTCTTTACTATTTTTATTTTATTTTTTTGACTTTTTTTATAGGACAAGGGGAATATGGATAGAAGAGACTCAAGTGTTTAGTTCCATGAAAGGTGATAGTCCCATTAGAGATGGATGTCATCGCATGGACCATGTCAAATGTCATTATGCTCATCGATGTTGGTAAGGGATTAGATTGCATTAGAGGGAGATGAATAGAAGTAGATAGTGGATTATGACATGGATTAGATGTGGATTATGACATGGATTAGATGTGGATTATGAATGGACTTATGCAAAGGGATGGATGGAAGGATTATCCAAAAGCATGGACCATAGGAAGGTGATGGGACAGATATGCATGATAGTGGATGAAGGATGGGGAAATGGAGGTATGGAAAGAAATCATGACCAATAGTTGTACACACCATGATAAATGTTGAATCTTTTGATTTGGTCGAGGTGTAGGAAGCAATGTAGATGTTTTCTTAGGGGATGAATGATGGAGTGATCTAGGAACCCACATAGACTTAAGATTTTTATGATTTTCGCTTCGCTTGTGGGATTTATGAGGTGAAGGAATTTGATAATTTTGAATGGAATAGGAATTTGAATGTATTGGGATTTTTGAGATGTGGATTCTTTATTTGACTTGATTTCTTTTTGCTTAGGGACCTAAACCATTTTAGTTTTGACCTTTTCTTGTGAAGGTATGGGCTTGGGTAGCCTTTTAAATGGATTTGGCTTTGATTCTTTGCATTGATGTCCCAAGGCATGAGGACCTTTATGATTTTTTTCTTTATGGGTAGAGGCATCCAAATTTTTATTTTTGAGTCCCATGGACATGGTGGAAGCTTCATGATTAGATGATGTGTGTTTTTGTTGATCATGATTAGGAATGTGAGGGGATTTTTGGATAAATGGATAAGGTGATTGAATGAGAGGGATATTAGGTTTTGGGAGCAATGGTGGTAAAGTGGATGGAGGGATATTAGGAGTTGGAAGAATTGGAGGTGAAGTGGATGGTGGAAGGTGTATGGTCACATGATTTTGGCATTTGTAGGATAATGGAGGTGGAATGATAACATATGTTTTGGGAATATGATAGGATGCAAGGTGGAAAGGGGTAGATTTAGGAGGCATGGAGGAAGTACCAACATCTTGAGCTTGTTTACCATGGGGTGTATATCCAAGGCCATATGAGCATGGAGGAACTTTGACATGGATGGGCTCTAAAATACCTTGTTCATGAAGGCCTAGGCCTTTACCATGATAGTTCATGTTTTGGAGTATGCGATAGACTATGGGACTAGGTGTAGTTTGGACACTATACTTGAGCTCATTATTGGATGGAGAAGGGAAAGTGGAGAAAGGTTGTTGCTTACCTAAGGAAGAACATTCATGGATGAAGGTTGATAGACCAATAGGATATGTTGGTTGATTTTAAATGAGGTTGATAGTGGATGAGGAAGGATCATTAGGATCTTGATTATCATTATGCTCACTAAGATCCAATGTATTGATTTGATCATCTATGTGTACTTGCAGGCAAGTGTCTCATCAAGGAAAGTGGATGGTATAGGATTATGGATAGGTGGAGTGATAAGGTCTTAACCATGGAATGCATAAAGTTGACTAAGAGGATCATCATGGTTTTCTTGATCATAGAGGGGATCTTGATCATATATGGGAACTTGATCATAGATAGGATTAGTTGTGCTAGGTGTGGGTTAGACGGAGGTGATTTGATCTTGATTAGAATGAGGGCTTTATGTTGCCACATGCTTAGGATTATACCCTTGACATATCTCTTGACTTTGAGTAGAAATGGAAGTGGATAACTCTTCAATAGGTTCAATGGGTAGTAGACTACATGATGGGGTTGAAGGGATGGACATGATGTTTGAAGACTCTTGGATAAGATTAAAGATATATGTTTGGCATGGAGATGGTTTATTTCTTTCTAGTAGCCAAGGACTCACATCCTTCATAAGGGTATGTGTGGATGAACAATATAGTGGATGGATAATGAGGGTGGATGGTGTATACTTAGGATTGGGATTTTGATTAGCTAGAAGGATAATTGGATTGGTGGATTAGGAGTGGATAGGTCCCATGGTGGAGGGATGAAAGGGGTGTTAGATGTGATATGCTTAGGGTTTTGACTTTGATTAGGTGGAGGGTCAAAGGGATTGAATGGATTTGTAGATTTGAGTAACTCCATAGGTTTACTTCTGTAATGTTTGAATTTATGATGTGTAGTTAATGGAGGATTAGATGATGGAAGATACTCATAGGAGGGATAAGGTAGACTAGTGTTACCCTTGTCAAAGGTAGCATGAGGGATTAGAGGCACTTGCTCTTATTTCAAGGGGTGACTTAGGCTTACATGTTCTTGTCATGGAGTGAATTTATAGGTTGATGTAGCATTGACTTGATGTGTATATGGACTAGGTTTTGGATTTGTCTCATCACTAGAATTAGAGGGAGGGCCCCATCGAAGTATGAGTTTAGGTCTAGGATTTGTATCATCATTATGACTAGAGAGAGGGCCTCCTCTGAGTATGATTTTAGGTCTTGGATTGTTCTCATCATTAGAACTAGAAGGATGGCCCCCTCAAAGTATGAGTTTGGGATTAGGTTTTGTCTCATCATCATGATTATTAGGAGGGCCTCCTCTAAGGATGAGTTTGGGTCTTGGATTGGGCATAGGCTTGCTAAGGATGAAGACCATTTTGGTAAGTGATTGACTAGGACTAGGATGATGATGTGGAATGATTAGGATAGATAGGATGTGATTAGGTATGAGGTCATGAGGATGGTGTGGATATGAAAAGTAGGATGATTAGGATATGATTAGGATGTGATGACAAGGATGATTAGGGTTTTGATTAGAATGAAATGACAAGAATGAATGTGATGGAAAGAATGTTTAGAATGATGTGTTTATGTGTTTGTGTTGATGTATTGACTTGGAAATTTGTAAACAAATGATTTCACATATACATGCATGAATCACACACAAAAGACACATAAACAAGTTTGACTTTGAAATTTGAATGTTCTGATTAAGAAAACACTTAAAGACACATCAACAATCCTAGGATTAGTCAGATAGATGTGGCCAATAGGTCTTACTCTAGGATACACAAGTTTGACTAAGGATGTCCCTAATATACTCAAGGTATGGGGGGCCCAATTCCATGAAAAGAAAGTGAAATAATGCCAAACAGCTAGGAGAAAGGGGTAACCCACTCTTCACCTTCACTTCCCCAAGGTATAAATTTCTTGGGGCTTAGCCCGAGTGACAAGATTTGAACTTCCAAGAGGGTGTCTTTTGATTCACACCTCACTATTTAGACTCTGCCAGAACGCTAGAGTTGAGGTTATCTCTTGGAGTGGTGTGTCTCCAAGAAGGCCTCCTAAGAAAAGATAACAAAAGCAAATCTAGTGGGTGGTTTTGATCTCCAAGACCACCTTGTGGTGCAAGGAGAGAGCATACACACACAAGATTCACACTCACAATGTAAATTCCCCTTAGAAAATGAAATGTGTGATGTGAAATTGAATGGATGAAAGGTGTTTTTGATTCTCAAGATTGCACAAAGTGCATGAGAAGAGAATACACACCTTTAATCTCACCCAAATTCACCAAACAATGAAAGCACTCATTCTTTTTAATACAAAGCCAAATGTGTGATGGAAGAAACTAGTTTGTTTTAGAGCCCAATTTCAATGTGAATGAAGACCAGAGTTTGTTTTAGAGACCAGAGTTTGTTTTAGAGGCCAAATCCAAGTGTGAATGCAAAAAATGGTTCTTTTTAATGCCTAAATTGAAGTGTGAGACAAGCAAGATTGATTTTATGAAATAGAAGACAAGAGAATAGAATGAATGCACCTAGAGTAATTGATTTCCAATCTTCTACTATGACTGATGTAGATGTTGCTACAGCTCCTTGAGTTCACCTAGAAGCCACCAAAACCAAGAAAGAAGAAGTAAACTTGCATAAAAATGAGTTATGTGAAAAGGAGGAAATCTGATGAAATCTAATTGAGATTAATAGATACAACAGAATAGATAGCATGAACAGAAACTAGATGAAATTCCATGTAGTTTAAAAATAAATCGTGAAAATTGGATGAAATTTGCAAAAGATATGAGTGTTTGAAGTTCAAAAAGAAATCTAATTTTGATAGGAAAAAACATGATAAAAATGGTACAGTGACCTAAAAATTCTTTCACCACAGCGTAGTTGGGTGAATCAGCCTCACAACACCACAAGTTTCATGAAACTCTGACCTGTTTTGACCAAGTTATGGAAAAAAGAAAAATAATGCCCTATTAGGGCTTGAAGAAGTGAAGGGCAAGCGTGGCTGGTTAGCATTAACCACTAACTATTATGGTAATTTCTAGTCACATGGATGGTTATGAACAAATGGTTAAACTAGGTAGTTAAGGGCTCAGTAGCGCCCCTGGTCGTCCATATGACTAGGGGACGACCGAGGGCCAAAAAAAAAGTAAATAAAAGGGCTTGAGGACTTATAGCCCCTTCATCCCTCTAGTCATAGATGTGACCAAGGCCCTAAGGTCACAGCTGCATGGGAGGTCAGCCCTAAGGTCACAGTCGCGTGGGCTAGAGATGTTGACCAAACGGTAGCCAACGGTTAAAGGTGGGTTAGAGAGGCCGATGATAGAAGTGGTGATTGTAGACAAGCAAACACAGGTGGTTTTTATCTTGTTAATAATGTGCATATCAAACCTAATCAAAATGTGGCAACTATAGATAAGAGCGATGGTTAGGTTTTCAAGCAAGGTTGACAGGTGTTGGGAAGTTTTGATTGGTGGACATGGGGTTTAAGGAGGGTGGCAGAGGATATGGATTTAGTGGTGACCAAGGTGGAACCATGGTGGTTGATAGAGGATCGAGGTGGGGTGGAAGTGGCAATAGGGTTGCCCAAAGGTGGTGACCGTGTGTTGACCAGGAGGAGTTTAGGCGACCTAGTGGATTAGGCTTTATGTAGAAAATAATATAGTCAGCAAGGATATTCCTCTTTTTATATCAAATAACTTGTAAAATGATCAAGCAAAAACACCTTCGACAATGAAGAACATGTGCATAGACTTACGTAGGACATATAAGGGATCCATACAGTATGTATCCATGTGGATCTATACTGTATAGATCTAAAAAAAATTCAAAAAACATTTGTGAGTGAAATATAGGGTGTTTATGTCATTTTTCACCTATGAGGCCTCCCAGACTCAACGGTGAGGTCTATTTTAGGCCAGGAAGCAACCTGCAAAAGTCAATTTCCCAAAATTGACAAAAAAATGTTAGATTCATGTCGAGTTCACCAAATACATTAGGGGAAAAATCAAAGCTATGAATCACAAACAACAATCATTAAACCCTAATAGCACAATGGAGTAAAAGATAGACATAGAAATCAAAGCATGAAAGAAAACTAAATCAAATCTCTATGCTAAGCTTGTCTCTCCTCCATTGCTCTTCTCAATCTTGCATAGGAATGCAAAATATCGAAGGATGAATGTTGATGGGTCACTATTTTAGAAACATAACACTAGCATGAAAGATGAAAGAGAATGGAGATCAAGAATCATTTTGACAACATGAGGCTACTTGAAAAATGGATCCCCCAAATGGCCTGGGTGAGGGTTGATTTATAGGAAATGGGTGATTTGAATGAAAGGATAAGATTGAAAGTTGATTTGAATGATGTGGATGGTTGACATTGAATAGGGTTTCCCACTCCATAAGGAGTTGTAGTCATGTTACAAGTGTGTGGATAAGAATAGGGCTAACCTAATTTAAATAAATATTATTTAAATTAGTTGGACATGTGAAGGCATTAAATGAAAAATGTAGTATTGGACATGTGTTGGATTGTGGTGAAAGGTGAGGACCAATTCAAATATTTTATTTGAATTAGTTGGAAAGTGGGAGAGGGAAATTAATTAAATAAATAGGATTTATTTAATTAATTGGCTAATGGGGTAAATGTTGGATCTAGGGCATACAACTGAGAGGGGGGGGGGTGAATCAGTTGTATAAAAACTTGTTCTTTCTTCAAACACTTGATTCTTCTTTGTTAGTTAATAGCATATTAGTTAACCATCCATGAAAGCATAATGCATAAACACAAGAGCAGATAAACATCAACACATTAAACACCAAGATTTTGACGTGGAAAACCTGGTTAAGGGAAAAACCACAGGGTGATTAACCCAAGGATTATTCTCTGTTAGAAGAATAAGAAAAATGAATGGCACATGCCAATTAGGGCTCACTGCCTGAGCACACTGCTCACAAAGAGGCACACTGCCTACAAGGAGACACACTATCTACAAAGTGATAAGAATCACAATCTTGAACTGGAGAATGACATCTCTACCATGTCTGGATCAGTTCCATTTAAGCCCAAAAATCCTTGCTCTACCTTTCACACTTCTCTTCACTATGCCACACTCATCCACATGATCCACACATCAAAATGAATTCTCAAACACTTATTTATACAAGACATCAACTTAGGAACAATCATCTAAGTCAGAAAACATCACAATAACATTCGCAAGGCGTGTAGAACATCTGGTCGGCCTGTTGCAGGAAGAACACCAACAACTGGTAGCCATAACATCAAATCCAACTCTAACTTAAATGCGGACTGCCAACACAAACTAGATATGATCCAATGATCATCATAACCTTCCCTGAATCATCAAAAACATCCACACTTCATCAGCTTACCAGAATTCTTCTCTTCATCATCCGGTACTTCAAGAACACAGTCTGTCGCCACTGTCACAATGCAAAAAGGTACTTCTAGACCTCAAAATCATACACAACTCAAGATGACACATCACAAGGACATCCCAAACACTCCTTCCAATCTACAAATTAGGATAATACAATTCCAGACCTCACCGGACCTTTCTGTGATCCTCTGTCACCTCTGAACACTTGTCAGAACCGGTTCCACACAGACAGCCACAACTTCTTCAGATCTTCATGTGGACCTCTAAAATCTTAGATGAAGCATCTCAAGACTCATATCTACAAACCCTTTAATCCGCATCCTCTATTCTTAACCTATACAGTACATTTGCCTTCTTCTCATCACTGTTCTTCACTGTTCCGGATGGAGACTAATTTCCTCAGTAACAACAGCACACAACTTATCCAAACCTTCTTACTAATGCAATATGAGTAAGTTGATATCAATGACAACATTGGTTCACCTCATACTTGCAACAATCTCCCCCTTTGTCATTGATGGCAACATATGATGTGAAAAACCATCAAGACAATAACTTCTCCTTTCTGTCACAACTCCCCCTATCAACAACAACTTTTCACATGTCTTCTCTTCCTTTACTGCTCCCCCTTTGATCATCAACCACTTGTTTTTCACATGTCTTCTCTCCCCCTTTGACATCAATGGCAAAGGGCTCATACTTGCAATTCTAATACATCAGAATCATACTAGCTGCTCCCCCTTAGTAGCAGCTCCCCATCATCAATCCAGATCACAAGATATGACTGTGATATCCACCGAACTGATGCACATCAGTGCATCCTAGTTCATCACCGGAGGGGCCATGACCCCTAACTTCTCCTGGAGATATTCGAAAGAGCCCTTGGGAAGAGGTTTAGTAAAGATATCTGCAATCTGATCCTTGGAGGGAACATACTCCAATCTGACTTCTTCCTTGTTCACTTGTTCTCTCAAAAAGTGAAACTTGATAGATATGTGCGTAGTCTTAGAATGCAATACTGGATTCTTAGAAATATTAATTGCACTTGAATTATCACAGAAAATTGTGATAGGCTTCTTATATTCAACTTTAATGTCTCTTAGCATCTGCTTCATCCATAAGATTTGAGTGCAACTACCTACTGCTACAATGTATTCTACTTCAGTTGTAGATAGAGATATTGCATCTTGTTTCTTGCTTAGCCAAGAAACCAATCTCTTCCCCAAAAAGAATGCTCCACCACTGGTGCTCTTCCGATCATCCATATCTCCTGCCCAATCTACATCTGTATATGCATGAAGAGAGAAATCCAGATCTCTAGGGTACCATAGACCATACTCAACTATTCCTTTTAAGTACCTAAAAATTATTTTGATTGCCATAACATGAGATTCTCTACGGTCAGCCTGGAATCTTGCCACAAGACCAACAACCTGCATTATATCTGGTCTAGTCTGAGTGAGATACAACAATCCACCAATCATTGATCTATACTTTGTTTGATCTACCTTTAGAGAGTCATCATCTTTGCTCAACTTACATCCAGTTGCCATAGGAGTGTTCATTGGCTTTGAATCTTCCATACCAAATTTCCTCAACAATTCTTTCACATATTTGGTCTGAGAAATGAAGATCCCTTTCTTTGTTTGAGTAATTTGCAGACCCAAGAAGAAATTCATTTCACCAAGCATAGACATTTCAAACTCACTTTTCATCTGATTTGCAAAAGCTTTGCACATACTATTTCTTCCTCCAAAAATGATATCATCCACAAACACTTCAACAATCAAAATATTTTCATGATCAATTTTGAAATATAAGTTACTGTCAGCAGTACCTTTGTTGAATCCAATCTGCATAAGATGCTTATCCAACCTTTCATACCATGCTCTTGGGGCTTGCTTCAATCCATACAATGCTTTCTTCAACTTGCAGACCATATCATCATTATTAGACAATTGAAATCCATCCGGTTGTTCAATGTAAACTTCTTCTTCCAGATCACCATTTAGGAAGGCAAACTTGACATCCATCTGATATACCTTGAAGTCTTTAAAGGCAGCAAATGCAAGAAATAATCTGACTGCTTCAATTCTTGCCACAGGAGCAAAGGTCTCTTCAAAATCAATTCCTTCTATTTGAGAGTAGCCTTTGCAGACCAATCTAGCTTTGTTTCTGATTACTTCACCAGCTTCATTTAGTTTGTTCTAGAAGACCCATTTGGTTCCAATCACATTCCTGTCTCTAGGTCTGGGAACAAGATCCCAAGTATGATTTTTCTCAATTTGCATCAATTCTTCCTCCATTGCTTTGGTCCAGTTTTCATCATTGCAAACTTCATTTACTGTCTTAGGTTTAATCTTTGAAATCAAACAGTATTCATTTGAATCTTGAGCAATTCTTCTTCTTGTTTGTACCCCTTTACTTTTGTCACCTATGATCTGATCTTCAGAGTGATTTAGAGTTACATACCTTGGAACTTTGGGAGTTTCTTGCACTACTAATTCTTGATCAGGCTCATTCAGACAAACTTCTTCTTCTTGATTTACCGGATCAGTTTGGATCTAAATTTTAGAGGAGGAAGGAGCTTCTTGCACCAGAGGATCATTCTAATCATCTTCATCACATTCATAGAACCTTGAGGGCTTCTCAATTCCTTCATCAACTTTCACATTAGTACTTTCTGTCATCTTCCTCAGTCTCTTATTGTAACACTGATATGCTTTGATTTGAGTGGAGTAACCCAAGAAAATTCCTTCATCACTTATGGCATCAAACTTTCCTAGATCTTCATCTCTTTTAATATAACACTTGCTACCAAATACTCTGAAATATCTCACAGTAGGAGTGATGCCAAACCAAAGTTCATAGGGGGTCTTACCGGTATTGTTTCTGATTTGAACTCGATTGAGAGTGTAGACTGCAGTGCTGATAGCTTCTTTCCAAAATATCTGAGGAACATTTGCTTCCAACATCATTGTCCTGGCAGCTTCCTGAATGGTCCGGTTCTTTCTCTCAACTACTCCATTCTGCTGTGGAGTCCTAGGAGCAGACAACTATCTCTTTATACCCTACTTCTCACAAAAGTCAATGAACTCACCGGATGTAAATTCACCACCTCTATCAGACCTTAGACATTTCAGTTTCAATCCGGTTTGATTCTCTACCATAGCTTTGAAGATTTTGAACTTCTCAAGGGCTTCTGATTTCTCTTTTAGGAAGGTAACCCACATCATCCGGGAATGGTCATCAATTAGCAACATGAAATATCTATCACCTTGCAGACTCTTGATTCTTGTTGGACCACAGAGATCAGTATGTACTAATTCCAACAATCTGATAGAGGATTGATCTTTGCTTTTGAAAGAGGCTCTTCTCTGTTTACCTAGTTGACATTCTTTGCACAAACTATTTGTAGGTTTCACCAATTTTGGAAGATCTCTTACAGCCTGAATATTGCTTATCTCGATGATGTTATCAAAATTTACATGACACATTCTTCTATGCCATAACCAACTCTGATCAACTTGAACAAATAGACAACTTTTATTTGAACCAACCAGATGAAAGATATTACCTTTTGTTTGAGCACTGGATGCAATTTCAGTTCCGGAGCTTGTAAAGATTCTGCATTTTCCATTCTTGAACCGGAGATCATAGCCTTTGTCCACTAACTGACCAACACTGAGAAGATTGTGCTTCAATCCTTCAACATATAGTACATTACCTATTTTGCTCTTTCCATCAAAGGAAATAGTCCCCCTACCTCTGATTCTGCCAGCAAAATTGTCACCAAACTTTACCATTCCTCCTTCATACCTTTCCAAATCTAAGAACTTATTCTTGTCACCAGTCATATGGTGAGAGCATCCACTATCAATAACCCAATCATCGTTTTCTTCCACTTGAGCAGCCAAAGCTCTTTCCACAACCTTGTGATTGACAGATTCAGAGGATATTGAATCTTCTTCCTTGATGGCAATAAACACCCATTCATTTCCAGATTTGCTTCCTAGTTCTGATTCATCATCTGTTACTCCTTCATTGTCATCTTCTTCATGAACATAATAGCAGTTCTTTTGAAACCTTTGTCTGTTAGTATTAGACCTTACAGATCTTTCTGGACATCTTGAAGCAAAATGACCAATCTTATTGCAGTTGAAACACTTAAAGGGTAGTTTTCCTTCATACTTACCAGATCCTCTTGGCAGTCTCTTTGCAATGAGGGCTTCAAGTTGAGTTGTTTCTGCTTCCTCTTCTTCCATGTCTCTTCTTGCTTGATCATACCATGACATCTTCCTTGAAGAGTTTTCTCCCGGACCAAATCTCTGTTTGCCTTTCACATAGGCACTGGCTTTGAAAGTAGATTCAATCTTGGGAGGATCATCTCCAAACTCGGTCATTTCAAATGCAGCTAGTTTGCCAGCCAATTGTTCTCTTGTGACAGTTGTGTGGGCTCTGAATTCATCAATGGTAGCAACCTTGATTTTGTAGGTAGCAGGAAGGGATCTGAGAATTTTGCAAACAATCTCATTTTCATCCAGAGTTCCACCAGCATTTCTAATTCCACATACCAGCTCATTCACTCTTGGCATAAAGGTAGTGATGTTTTCATCTTCTCTCATCTTCAATCTTTCAAATTTCCCTTTCAGACTTTGCAACCTTGCACCCTTGACAAACTCATCTCCTTCATACAGAAGTTCCAGTTTAGTCAAGATCTCATATGCAGTTGGTAGGTCGATAACATTTGAGAGATCTGAGTCATTCAATGCGCTTAGAAGAGCTTCCTTGGTCTGCAGATTGTTTTCAGCATCTGTGATTTCATTCAGAGTTGTTGGACCACCCTGTGGAGGTACATATGGTTTTGAGACCATGGCCAAGTATGCTTTTCCCATACACTCCAAGTGACATTTCATGCGACCTTTCCAGAGAGTGAAGTTGGTTCCATTGAACTTCAGACTATCCTTCTTATATGACGACATCCTGGATCTCCTCAAGCGGTTAAGCTCTTTTCAGAGGAACTTGGCTCTGATACCAATTGTTGGATCTAGGGCATACAAATGAGAGGGGGGGTGAATCAGTTGTATAAAAACTTGTTCTTTCTTCAAACACTTGATTCGTCTTTGTTAGTTAACAGCATATCAGTTAACCATCCATGAAAGCATAATGCATAAACACAAGAGCAGATAAACATCAACACATTGAACACCAAGATTTTGACGTGGAAAACCCGGTTAAGGAAAAAACCACGGGGTGATTAACCCAAGGATTATTCTTTGTTAGAAGAATAAGAAAAATGAATGGCACATGCCAATTAGGGCTCACTGCCCAAGCACACTGCTCACAAAGAGGCACACTGCCTACAAGGAGACACACTGTCTACAAAGTGATAAGAATCACAATCTTGAACTAGAGAATGACATCTCTACCATGTCCAGATCAGTTCCATTTAAGCCCAAAAATCCTTGCTCTGCCTTTCGCACTTCCCTTCGCTATGCCACACTCATCCACATGATCCACACATCAAAATGAATTCTCAAACACTTATTTATACAAGACATCGACTTAGGAACAATCATCTAAGTCGGCAAACATCACAATAACATTCACAAGGTGTGTAGAACATCCGATCGGCCTGTTACAGGAAGAACACCAACAACTGGTAGCCATAACATCAAATCCAACTCTAACTTCAATGCGGACCACCAACATGAACTAGATATGATCCAATGATCATCATAACCTTCCCTGAATCATCAAAAACATCCGCACTTCATCAGCTTATCAGAATTCTTCTCTTCATCATCTGGTACTTCAAGAACACAGTCTGTCGCCACTGTCACAATGCAAAAAGGTACTTCCAGACCTCAAAATCATACACAACTCGAGATGACACATCACAAGGACATCCCAAACACTCCTTCCAATCCACAGATTAGGATAATACAATTCCGGACCTCACCGGACCTTTTTGTGATCCTTTGTCACCTCTGAACACTTGCCGGAACCGGTTCCACACAGACAGCCACAACTTCTTCAAATCTTCATGCGGACCTCTGAAATCTTAGATGAAGCATCTGAAGACTCATATCTACAAACCCTTTAATCCGCATCCTCTGGTTCTTAACCTATATAGCACATTTGCCTTCTTCTCATCACTATTCTTCACTGTTCCGGATGGAGATTGATTTCCTCAGTAACAATAGCACACAACTTATCCAAACCTTCTTACTAATGCAATATGAGTAAGTTGACATCAATGACAACACTGGTTCACCTCATACTTGCAACATTAAATGGGATTAGGAGTGTGATTAGTTCAAAATGTTACAAGATGTCTCACTTAATGTGTCGACAAGGTGATGTTGCAAGACATGGACATTTTTAAGTGTCTACAACCTCCATCATGGGAAAAGTAATGGTGATGCAACCCTCAATTCAACCAAAGTCAATGAAAGTACAAAAATGAAAGACAATAGGAAGTCATGTAGAGAATCCCTTAGATTCTTATTCAAGAATGTGATATGATAACATGAATGCTTTGATTTAATTATATATGCTCTTTGAACATGCTCTCTAAGTGTTAGGTGCTAAATGTGTTAAAATGAACTAGAATTAGTCCTTAAATATAATTACTTGAGGTGAAAAAACATTTCATGATTTGATTTGATGCATAATGGTTAGTTGGGAGGGTTAGGTTGGCCCTAAATTTGAATCTAAAATTTTAAATTTCAAGTTCATTTTTGTCCCACAACCAATTTGGGTCACTTGCACAAATTGCAGATATGCACTTGGCTAGGGAAATGGGTAAAATTAGGGATCTCAAGACTAGTCCCTAAGAGTGAACTACAAATAGTATCAAGTCTTGGGTTATGTGCCAAATTTTATCATAAATAAGGACACTTGTATACTTTTAATTATCTAAGTCCAATATCCAATTTAAAGTGAGCTCACAACAAAGAAGAAAAGTTCAAGGTATGTAATTTCCACCTTAACAAATTTAAATTTAAATATTTTATATCGTGCATTCATAAGATAAATTTTTGAAGGATTAGAGTCTTAAGAACAAGTTGATCAAATTTTTTATACAGTCTTGGTGAAGGACCATACAAGTTCACAAGTATTAAAAAGAGGATATTTCCCAAAGTAAAATTCACAACCTTATTGTCAAATTGTAGACTATGGATGAAAAATATATCTAAGTTTCATCTTCAATTTATAATTCTCTTGAGGGTGTAATGAGAGGATGAGAATGAACAGTTTTGTCACAACTTAGAAAAAAATATGTTATTTAATTCAAGTCAATAACTTCCTCGACGTTTCAAAAGTTGTTTCAAGAGTTAATAATTTAGGCCTTGTTAAATATTGAGTACATATAGTACAACTCAAGTTCAACATTAAGGTTCACACCATCTAAAAGACCTGAGTAGATCAAGAATTAACCTTTCATCTTAAAGATAGAATCCTACCATGTATGTACATTATTCTAGGCAACAACCTTAAATAACATGTTTTTCTTGTAAGGATTAGACTCTAACACTATCCATTAGAATGCAACTAGTTCATTTCCTCTTCCTTAAAAGTGCCATATTTTTTCGCTAGGAGAAACAACATGACAAGATCAACCTTACAAAATGTGATGGTTCTTCTCTAGCCAGATAAGTTCAATAAAATGGAAACTCACATACTCTAATGTAAATATAACTAAGAATTCTTGATTGAAAACATTAAGTAGATAATATTTGATGGTTTCTAGGTCAGAGTGAAATTAGCATTGATGAAATGAATCTTGATTTGCATAGTCATGGGCGAGCATTACCAAATCATCGAGAAATATATGCACATGTGCATAGAATAATTGCCAAATTGACTCAAAACATTTATAGCAGAATACATGTGATAGGAAGAACCTTTAAAAATTTGCTTTTAAATTATCAACTTGATGAGTTGTTTATTTTACAAAAAAAGCATAAAAACTCTAAATAATTAACTAAATACATGACAATAACTTATGACATCTTATGCATTTGGGATAATGTTTTTTTATTCATTGATGAGTATTAAGGTATCCTTGACCTGGAATGTAGTACGAATTAGGAAGCTCTCCTAAACAAGAGTATCATGTCTATATATACAAATATTACAAGTGTTAAACATATTTAGCAAAGAGGTCATGTGATCAATGAAGAAACCTTGAGCTAAATATGTTCTTTTTTTTTTAACATGAATATTAATAATATGTGATAGTATGATAAAAATTTTGACATGACTTAAACTTAAAGTATATATATATATATGTGTGTGTGTGTGTGTGTGTGTGTGGCCAAAAAGTGTACTAGTACATATTGACTACATACTCTAGTCTAAAAAGGTAACAACATACCTACTTATATGTAGTGTATTTTTACCTATGGACATGTTTAACACATTTTAAAAAACCATGTAGGATTATTCTTGATGGACAATAATTTGTAATACATTTTTATCATTTGACTACTACAAACATGCATGTGATGTTTTATTTTAGCCAATGGCAATAGTGAATAGATATCAAACTAGTAAATATTGTGGATTTTGGGATAAATCCTAATTATCACTTAATTTTATACATTCCTAGGTGGAACTAGAAAATTCTTTTGTGGCTCATATCTCAAAGAGAACATTGACCTAAAAGAATCTTTCATGTTTAATATAATAGAGTAAAACATGAATCGCACCTGAGTCCATCCCAACTTTTAATATTATATTTAACAAGATTCTCAATAGGCTTACAACTACTATATGTGTTAACCAATTCAGCTATCATGGATCCATTCTTGTGAGCTCTAGATTCCTTAACAACAATTTTTGTAAGATGAGAACCAAGAGTGTCTAATCTTGCATATGCTTTAAAATAAGGTAGATCATAGTATCTATTGCTCTAAATCTTGTCAATAACTTTCAACTAATGTATTACCCACTTGTATCATATGCTCCTAATGAAATGAATTGTGTTGCAAAACTTAACTAAGAGGCTTACTTATGTACTTACAATGTGCAACTTTTGTTATATACCTAACATAATTTCCCTTAAGGTGAATGTATATAATCTAGATTCTCGATATCATGTCAAATATTGAGCCTTATATATTTTATTAAAATTCCAACGGTGATATCAAGGATGATATTGTACCCCTTTGCATCTAATTTATATTATTGAATGATCAAGTATAGAAGGAGATAACCATATCGAATCTTTTATTATCTTGTACAACTTAACTAGGAGGTTTACTTATGTGAGAAATGTGTAACTTTTAATATATTGATATATACCTAACATAATTTCCCATAAGGTGAATGTAAATAAATTTATTCTCATCATTCCAAATATTAATCCTTATATAATTTATTGAAATGTAATGATGATATCAATGATGGGATTGTACCCCTTTGCCTCTAATTAATAAATTATTGAATTCCATGATAAATCACTATAGACCATTGCTAAGTCCAAAATAGATGTTCCAATTAAATGTTTAGGGTTCCAATTTAGGGTTTAATATAAACATTTTAGGGTTCCAAAATAAATGCTTAGGGTTCCAATTTAGGGTTTGATATAAACATTTTATGGTTCCAAATAAATGTTTAGAGTTCCAATTTACGGCTTGATATAAACATTTTAGGGTTCCAAAATAAACGTTTAGGGTTCCAATTTAGGCTTTGATAGAAACATTTTAGGGTTCCAAAATAAACATTTTGTAAAGCCTCACAAACCATGTAAAAGCATTTAAACCAACTCAAAAATAAATGAAGTAAATAATCCACTTAAATACAACATCACAATAACCAAAATAAAATGATGTAAATAATCCACTTAAATACAACATCTCATAAATAAGAATCTCAATGTCAATAAATCTTTCATAAACCCCTTCTCAAACTAGGTAACAAGCACTATAAAATAATATACATAAATCCTTTAGCAAGCATGCCGTAATACATCCAAAATAGGCACAATAATCAAGTACATCAACAATAAATAAATCAATACACTCTATAGCTACACGAACCAAGTGGTCCACCACTTGCAAACTGAGAGACGGGAACATGGCTCAGGTGCTTTTCCACCCAACCATGAAGTGTTTACACTTCCTCAGATCCCTTCTTGAAATGAAGGAAACCCAGCCCTACACGAAATGTCTAGCTACCTAGTAACAACTATAGGAGGGATCACCTGATGCAACCCTGATGTCTGAATGTACAATTCTAAATAATGAAAATTAAATTGTCTCACAACACAATGTGGCATAGATATTAATTAATAAGTTTTCTAGACAATAAACATCTATTTCAATATTATTCCGATTAGATCTAATCATTTAAGTAAATTGGTCAATTCCCAAAAAGAGGAAAAACCATCTCTGATATCCACATTCGACATCGCCATCCCAAAAGTAACCTAATACATTCCTATATAAAAACTATTTCTTTCCCCAAGAAGAAAGAAAATGAAATAAAATAAGAATCACAAATTCAAGATTTACAATAAGTCAAATCAATCCCTTTTCCCAAAACATCAAATAAGGAAAATACACTTTCAAGCAAAACCATCTCTTGGACATACAATTGAAATCATAAGTTTATCAATTTGATACAGTTTCTAATCTTGTATTCAGTCACAATGTCTTCAATAATAATCATTCTAAAATACTAATCTATCTTGTTGTAATTTCTGTGGCAGGAAGTTTTAATAAAATAGTCCATTTATCTAAATAAGTTACCAAATCAATCAAAATTAACTTACTGTCAAAACTACGACATGAAGTCCAAAAACAACCAAACAGTCTTCTTGTTGCATTTGCGACAAGAACTGTTGCAAAAAATAAAGAAAAATAGAGAACAAGGTCTAATTCAGTTTTCAGTCAAATGTAAATATAAAAGTTTTTAGCATTCATAGGATAACAAAACAATAGTCTATTGTCTTTGATTTAGTCAACATAATGTTTTTAAACGAGTTTTCCAATAGAGCCACAGGAACTAATTATTCAGCTATAGCAAGATATTAATTTCTACTACAAGAAGCTCATAGGGTTTGCAATCATAAAGAAAACTAGAGGTTCTAATTCCTCAATCCACAGAGATACAAAAATATTAACCACAATCAAGTAATAATGCCAATGAAGCTACAGGAAGAATAGTTTTGGTTATCTTTCAGAGGTTGATTTTCATCTATACAAAGGTCGATTCTCTAATCTAAATTCAATCTCAGCTAGCATAACAAGGAATTACAATCATTTTAATATTTGACATGGAATTTAAACAACAACAAACTAGAGATTTCTCAAGACTTTTTCAATCAGTTTAAGTAATTCAAAATCAAAAAAATAACGACTTGTTTTAGGTAGTTTGGACAGGGAAAGAAATATGTTTTAAAATCATTGATCACCAAGGCAACGATCTTCTAGGAATAGCCAAATATCCATGAAGGAAAGATGGGTTGATGCCAAAGATAACAACAGGCAAGGCAAATGTCTAGTGGTTGGGTTAAAATGCATAAGCCAGGTCAATCTTAAAACTACATCACGAACTTTCTTGTACATTGTATTTAAGGATAAGATTCCAAGAGAGAGTTTAAACCATGAAATAACATGCAATACCATTCTGTCACTAAGTGGTCAGAGAGAAGAATTTATAAGATGCTGGGTTTAGCAGGCCAATTTGCACACAAACGCAGGCCAGAAAGATAAATACACATATAGGTATAAACAAAAGGGTCAATTTGCTAAAATCACCTAAGGAGATAGATCCAAGAAATACAAGAAAGGATGGCCAGAAAATAAGTCCATCGGCCATCAAGAAAATACCACGGCGATGTCAAGGATTGGCCAGGATCAGGTAGAAATGGCCCATGAGATAAGCGGCCAAAAATAATAGAACAAGTAGCTAGAAAGAAGGACAACCAACCAAATACAAGGATTGACCAAACAATACAGTCATAGCCATGCCATTTAAATGCAGACAAAATAAAGAAGAAAACCTCATAAAGTAATTGATTTGAGGAAGAATTGTAGCTGATGTCGCTGCCTTTATTTCTCTCTCCTATCACAGTTGCAAGTTTCCTTCTTGTCGCTCAGGTAAATACCAGATCTCTGCTACAATTTGTGGATTTCTTCTCCTTTCTTGATTGCTTAGAATGTAAATAATAACCTTGCTACCAAAAATGTGGGGGGTGTCCTCTTTTGAGTGATCTACTTTTGTTTTTAATAAATCTATCCCACTCTTATTTTTGGCGGTCCAAGATTAGGTTTAGAAAACTTGAGAATAATGAATTTAGAACTGAAGTTCATTTTTAGTTTGCATGAAAATAATAACTAAAAACTCACAATCTTTCTTATTTAAAATCAATTAATAGCTATTTTAAACAATTAGTAATATCTTTTGCAAATTACTGTCGCATGAATGACAGGAATATATATTTTAATTCCTTCATTCTTTTTCTAAATATAATACTACTATTTTTTATATTATTTAACTATTGTTATTAAAACAAAACTAATTAGATAATCAAGAAGAGAAATGCAATACAATATTGCATAATTATATATATAATTTAATATATACATATTGTTATTTTTTAAGAAACATATTGTCTTCCAAACATCTATAAACAATATTTTATTATTTATTTAGCTAAACTTCATTACATCTTTTAAGTATCATCGAAAAGGCATTAAATTTAAGTAATCACATCATGCATTCGGAAACGATTAATAATCACACATTAATGCAATAAAAGCCATTCAATAATGCATATGCAACTACATGATGTGTGTGATTGCATTAGGGTAATCCATCCATCAGTTCTAAAAATAACAATATATATATATATATATATATATATATATATATATTATTTATTTAGCTAAACTTCATTACATCTTTTAAGTATCATTCAAAAAGGCATTAAATTTAAGTAATCACATCATGCATTTGGAAATGATTAATAATCATGCATTAATGCAATAAAATCTATTCGATAATATATATGCAACTATGTGATGTGTGTGATTGCATCAAGGTAATCCTTCCATCAATTCTTGCTAAGTGGCTAGAACACTTCTACCTCAACCATGCTTTCATCTTCGACGAGTACCTGCATCCATGTGCACTCAACTCAATGTCAATAGATTAGTATCTCCAAAAACATAGCTGAAGAAAATCATTGCATTTACATCAATATTACTTAACATTTAAAACGATTTCCATTTTTCATCAATATAACTCATAATAATTACCTCCATGTATGCAAAATTACTTAAAGTAAATTCAATCACATTAATTGTTCACTAAACTATAATAATCATATAGTTCATAAAAATGAGACATGACATCCTTCCCCACTTGGAAGAGACATCATCCCAATGTCTTATTAAACATCAAAAAATAAAGTGTCTATCAACCACTAATAAAGTATCAAGGTGTCATAAAACAATAACATCAACTCAAAGTATCAAAGATCATAATAACAACTCAAAGTATCATTAAAGTATCATCAATTCTAACAAAGCATATTAATTTACTTTTTCATCCTCCCATGTGGCACCATCCACCAAATTATTCGTCCTACTCGACCTTACACAAAACAATCTCTCAATTTCACATTTAAGATTGCGTCCATCAAATAAATCCAAGTATACAATAAATCAATCAATTCACATGGCACAACTGCCAATTCAATGTCTAATCCATCACATGGTACATCTACCACTCAATTACATTCTTCTAGCATAAGAATAACAGTCACATCTTTAATGCACACCAAGGAGGCATAACTCAATTCATCATAGGCACTTACAAACACTAAATCAATCATCACAATGCACATGCATTCACATGGTAAAACAATATAATATCAAAAGCTCAATCCTCCCAAACAAACATTGGTCGAGACCTCCAACAAGACAAAACTCCAAAGGTGCACCAACTAGGTCATATCCACTTAGTGTGCAACAACTCCTCTGAAACTATACATCTCATATCATTCCTACCAATGGGATCCATTTCCTCTTTTATTACTTGTAACCAAACTTTATCTTCAACCTAATTTGCAATTCAAAATTTCTCAAAAAACTCTTCCTTGTCTTCCTCGTGCTTTTGCACAATGCTAAAACAATTCATTTCTTCAATTTCTTTACTATTCTCTACACTTGGTTGTTCACTATATTTGGTTATTTTGTTTCAATTCTTTTTCCTTTTTCTCAACATGAGAATACTTATGTCTATAAAACATTCTAAACATATTTTCAATCATTTGCTAATCAAATACATTTATCCAACCACAACTAATTTTTAAACAATTGTCATAGATTCATTTTTACAACTCTCTATTTCAACATGTCTTTTCACTATGATTTCTTTTCAAACCACAATTTTTTTGCATTGATGTAAATTCCAACAAGATTCTTTTCTATTTCCTTTTCTCTCACAATGGGAATAATGTAAGATCTCTCTTTTTTTTAAAATGACTTCTTAGTACTTGCAAAACATTTGTCTTTTCTTTTCCTTTACCTTGATACCTGAGACTTTCATACTTAGTCCCACAATTAACTCAATGGTCTCTTTGATTCCTTGCCCATGCTTACCCAATCCTTCACCTATATATTCAATTTTCTTCAAGATTTCCAAAACAACTAGTTATGACAGGAAATCCATCATCATTTTCATCTTTATATTTTTCAGCAAGCTACCAAGTGATTGATCAAAAGAACACAAATCACCTATGTCACAAGAGACTTCACAATTTAACGGCTTAATTTCCAAGATTCATTTTCCTTTTTGGCATGATGTAAACAATTGTTTTACTCATCAATTTGATCTTTCTATTTGAATTTTCTCCTTCTAGTTTTTCAACTTTTCTTGTAATTATTCATTCCTTAAACAACTTCAACTCTTCTTTCACCAATTCTTCTATCAAAAATTTCCTTCAAAATCTCAACATACTTCAAGTGATCCAAAGCGATACCCAAAATCCAATTCAAAACTTCCTCAACACTTAAAAGATGTAAAAGCCCTCAAACCATCACAAAAGTAATTAAAGTAAAATGAAGTAAATAAGCAAGTAAATAAATAAAAATCAAGGAATAAAGATCCAAAATCACCTATGACCATTTATAATCCCTTCTGCTGAGATCACATGACCAAGGTAGTGCACTTTATCTTGAAAGAATGTACACTTAGATAATTTACCATAAAGCTTTCTTTCTCTCAAACGCTGCAAAAAAATTCTCAAATGTCTTTCATGCTCAACACAAAATCATCTAAACAATCTCTAAAAATGCTATTCATCAAATTCATGAAAGCTGTTGGAGCATTGGTCAATCAAATGATACTACTGTGAATTCATAGTGACCATATCAAGTCCTAAAATATGTTTTAAATATGTCCTCATCCTTAATCTACAATTAGCGATAACCGGATCTAAGGTCTATCTTTGAGAACACCATTGCTCCTTTCATTTGATCAAAAAGCTCATCTATTCTTGGGTGTGAATATTTGTTCTTTATAGTAGCTTTGTTAAGCATCCTATAATCAATGTAAAATCTCAAAGTACCATACTTCTTCTTTACATAGATTACCAGTGCACCTTAAGGTGACACATTAGGTCTAGTGAACCCTTGATTTAGCAATTGGACTACAATTGTGCCTTAAGCTCATACAACGCTGTCAATTCTATAAGGAATACATCTTTGAAATCTCTAAGGATTCGATAGTCATTGAACACTAGTTCTTATTTATCAAGGCCCTTTACTTGGACAACATAAATGGCACATCCTTTCCTCTTAGTTTTCTTCAATTGCATAGTCAAGATTTGTCTAGGCTCGAAAGGTCTCTTAGTTCCATTAATTTCCACATGATTTCCTAGGTCATCCAAACATCTAACAACCTTGTCTTCACAATTTACTAGAGACTTATGTTTAGTTAACCAGTTGATTCCTAGAATTACATCATAAGAGCCTAAAGGTGCTACATATAGATTCACTTGTGTCTTAAAACTAGGAAGCTCTAATTCATTGCAAGCTAAACATGAGTCTACCCTTTTTTCTGCACTATTGCCATATTGTACAATCCAAGAGTTTTCCATATGTCCAAGTCTAATAAATAACTTAGCATCTCTTTGCTTATGGTAATTTGCTATCTGCTACAACCTCTGCTCTTGCTTTATTGCTTTCTCAAAAGTGGCATCCATAGTGAGTGCGTTATGAATGTCTATCTCAACTCCAATCTGTAGCCTTAATCCTAAAATAAAAGTAAATGAATAGCCCACTTATTCTGCTATATTTGCTTGATTAATATCATTAGTTCCAACTTCCAGAACTTGAACTTCTATCCTTGGGTTCTCATTTTGTGTCTCAACCCTTGGGTTTCATGAGTATTTGGACTTCTAGGAATTTCTCTGATCTCCTACTCAAGAGTATTCATCCTTGTGTCTTGTTGGGTCAAGAGATCAAGAATACGGTCCAATCTTCCAACTTGATCAATGTTTCTAGTATTCATGATGGATAATCAATATCACGTTTGCAACTTTAGCACAATATTCCCAAAAACAAAGGCCCTAGTGTTAAACCTAGAGCTCTGATACCAAATGTAAACCATCACAAACCATGTAAAAGCATTTAAACCAAGTCAAAAATAAATGAAGTAAATAATCATGTTAAATACAACATCTCAATAAAAGATAATCTCATAAATAAGAATCTCAATGTCAATAAATATTTCATAAACTAGTGCTCAAACTAGATAACAAGCACTATAAAATAATATACATAAATCCTTTGGCAAGCATGGCATAATACATCCAAAATAGGCACAATAATCAAGTACATCAATAATAAATAAATCAATACACTCTCCAGCTGCACGAACCAAGTGGTCCACCACCTACAAACCGAGAGATGGGAACATGCTTTAGGTGCTTTTCCACCCAACCATGAAGTGTTTACACTTCCCCAGATCCCTTCCTGAAATGAAGGAAACCTAGCACTATACGAAATGTCTAGCTACCTGGTAACAACTACAGGAGGGATCACTTGATGCAACCTTGATATCTGAATGTGCAATTCTAAATAATGAAAAGCAACTTGTCTTACAATAGGATGTGGCAGAGATATTAATTAATAAGTTTTCTAGACAATAAACATCTATTTAATGCTATTCTAATTAGATCTAAGCTTTTAAGTAAATTGGTCAATTCCTGAAAAGAGGAAAAGCCATCTCTGATATCCACATTTGGCATTGCCACCCCAAAAGTAACCCAATACATTCCTATATAAAAACTACTTCTTTCCCCAAGAAGCAAGAAATGAAATAAAATAAGAATCAAAAATTTAAGATTTACAATAAGTCAAATCAATCCCTTTTCCCAAAACATCAAATAAGGAAAATACACTTTCAAGCAATAACCATCTCTTGGACATACAATCGAAATCATAAGTTTATCAATTTGATATAGTTTCTAATCTTGTATTAAGTCACAATGTCTTCAATAATAATCATTCTAAAATACTAATCTATCTTGTTGTTATTTATGTGGCAGGAAGTTTCAATAAAACAGTCCATTTATCTAAATAAGTTCACAAATCAATCAAAATCAACTTACTGTCAAAACTGCGACAGGAAGTCCAAAAACAACCAAACAATCTTCTTGTCGCATCTGTGACAAGAACTATTGCAAAAAATAAAGAAAAACAGAGAACAAGGTCTAATTTAGTTTTCAGTCAAAATGTAAATATAAAAGGTTTTCAGCATTCATACGATAATAAAACAGTAGTCTATTGTCTCTGATTTAGTCAATATAATATTTTTAAATGATTTTTCCAATAGAGCCATGGGAACTAATTATTCAGCTACAGGAAGCTCATAGGGTTTGCATTCATAAAGAAAACTATAGGTTCTAATTCCTCAATCCACATAGATAACAAAGTATTAACCACAGTCAAGTAATACTACCAATGAAGCTACATGAAGAATGGTTTTGGTTATCTTTCAGAGGTTGATTTTCATCTATACAAAAGTCAATTTTCTAATCTAAATTCAATCTCAGCCAACATAAAAAGGAATTACAATCATTTTAATATTTGATAGGTAATTTAAACAACAACGAAGTAGAGATTTCTCAAGAGTTTTTCAATCAGTTTAAGTAATTCAAGATCAGAAAAATAACGACTTTTTTCAGGCAGTTTGGATAGGGAAAGAAATATATTTTAAAACCATTGATCACCAAGGCAAATATCTTCTAGGAATAGCCAAATGTCCATGAAGGAAAGATGGGTCGATGCCAAAGATAACAACAGGCAAGGCAAACATTTGGCGGTTGGGTTAAAATGCATAAGACAGGTCGATCTTAAAACTACATCATGGACTTTCTTGTAGGCTGCATTTAAGGATAAGATTCCAAGAAAGAGAGTTTAAACAATGAAATAACATGCAAGACCATTCTATCACTAAGCATTCAGAGAGAATAATTTATAAGACGTTGGGTTTAGCAGGCCGATTTGCACACAAACACAGGCCAGAAAGATAAATACACATATAGGTATAAACAAAGGGTCAATTTGCTAAAATCACCTAACGAGGTCAATCCAGGCATACAAGAAAGGATAGACAGAAAATAAGTCCATTGGCCATCAAGAAAAATACCACGGCCATGTCAAGGATCAACCAGGATCAGGTAGAAATGGCCCATGAGATAAGCGGCTAGAAATAATAGAACAAGCAACTAGAAAGGATGGCCAACCAAATACAAGGATCGACCAAACAATACAATCATAGCCATGCCATTTAAATGCAAATAAGATAAAGAAGAAAACCTGGTAAAGTAATTGATTTGAGGAAGAATTGTAGTTGTTGTCGTTGCCTTTATTTCTCTCTCCTATCACAGTTGTAACTTTCCTTCCTGTCGCTCAGGTAAATACCAGATCTCTGCTACAATTCATGGATTTCTTCTCCTTTCTTGATTTCTTAGAATGCAAATAATAACCTCTGCTACTAAAAATGTGGGGGGTGTCCTCTGTTGAGTGATCTGCTTTTCTTTTTAATAAATCTCTCCCACTCTTATTTTTGGCGATCCAAGATTAGGTTTAGAAAACTTGAGAATAATGAATTTAGAACTAAAGTTCATTTTCAGTTTGCATGAAAATAATAACTAAAAACTCACAATCTTTCTTATTTAAAATCAATTAATAGCTATTTTAAACAATTAGTAATATCTTTTGCAGATTACTATCGCATGAATGATAGGAATATATATTTTAGTTCCTTCATTCTTTTTCTAAATATAATATTACTATTTTTAATATTATTTAACTATTGTTATTAAAACAAAACTAATTAGATAATCAAGAAGAGAAATGCAATACAATAATGCATAATTATATATATAATTTAATATATATATTGTTAATTTTTAAGGAACATATTGTCTTCCAAACATCTATAAACAATATTTTATTATTTATTTAGCTAAACTTCATTACATCTTTTAAGTATCATTCAACAAGGCATTAAATTTAAGTAATCACATCTTGCATTCGGAAACAATTAATAATCACACATTAATGCAATAAAAGCCATTCAATAATGCATATGCAACTATGTGATGTGTGTGATTGCATCAGGATAATCCATCCATTAGTTCTTGCCAAGTGGCTAGAACACTTCTACCTCAACCATGCTCTCATCTTTGACAAGTACCTACATCCATTTGCACTCAACTCGACATCAATAGATTAGTGTCTCCAAAAACATAGCAGAAGCAAATCATTGCATTTACTTCAATATTAATGAACATTTAAAACAATTTCCAATTTTCATCAATATAACTCATAATAATTACCTCCACGTATGCAAAATTACTTAAAGTAAAGTCAATCACATTAATTGTTCACTAAACTAGAATAATCATATTGTTCATAAAAATGAGATGTGACATGTTTAGGGTTCCAAATGAACATTTAGGGTTTCAATTTAGGGTTTCAAATAAGTTTGTTTTAGGGTTCTAAAATAAACATTTAGGATTTTTGTTTTCACATTTTAGGGTTCCAAATTATATTTTTAGGGTTTTAAAATAATGTAAGTTAGGGTTTGAATAATCAAAAAATATGGTCTCAAATTCTCATATTAGGGTTTGGCAATCAAGTATTTTTCTTTAAAAATGATATTTTAGGGTTTTAAATTTGTATACATGTATAAGGGTTTCAAAATTTTGCAAAAAATACTGGTTTTCATACAATTGCAAAAAAAAACACTAAATTTCTACATACAATTTTTCCAAAAAAACCATGAATTTTCACATTGCAATTTTACAAAAAAAAATGAAACTATGCAGGTTAAATTCTTGACACACATGGTATTGTTGGTGTGGATAATCCAATTTGTTGAGAAGTGATGAGTTAGGGTCGTGGCATGTAAAAAGTTGGCGAATTGGGGTCATGGCATGGGTCACTATCATTGAAGGACAAAGGTAGTTTGTTTCCTTGTTTGTTGGTGTCGTTCGGGAGTATTGTGCTTGTTGAAAATGACTATGAAATAAGACATTTTGCATTATATTACCTTTTAAGAAAACAATAAAAAACTATCTCCATTCAAAGATTTTCTTAGAATGAAGATAGTTTTTTAATGTTTCCCAATCATTAAAATATTATCTTTGTTCAAAGAGCATCTTGGAACGAAGATGTTCCTTTGTTTGAAGGTGATTTCTATGAAATCTTTGAACAAAGGTATCTTTGTTTGAAGAAAAATATTTGAAGAAAGGTATCTTCATTCGAACAAAAATCTTTGAACAAAGGTATCTTTATTCAAAGAAAAATCTTTGAATGAAGCTTGTTTGGAATTTTTTTTCCATCTTCCATAAAAAAACTAATGTCCCAAGTTTAGGACTGAGTATTGTGGGATTACCCAGATTTGGACCATTTATATCAAGATGCCTTTCTAACCCATGGTAAAACCCACGACAAAAATAATGGCTCCTACAACACAAATAATGTCAATGCCTCTACTTCCTATGACTCCATCGTAGGTTGTATTGAAGAAGGCCAATCTCAGATTACCACAATCACCATTGTATCAAAAACATCTATGTTGTGACCACATGTCAAGGTTGAATAACCCTTCAAGGAACCCCATCCAATTCACAATCATCATCTCACTATAGCATTCTTGATCATTTGACTAAAACAAATCCTTGATAAAACACTCCAAGAGTCATGTGTCCAAAATAATATCAATACCAATCAATTTTAGGCCATGGTAGGATACTTATCCTCGCTCCATCATCTCGTATTCATTGAAAAGACCTCCCTTCAGATAGTCCTTCACATAACAATGCCCTTCAAGTTTAGAAGTACTCATTCAAAATCAAAAAATAAAGCGAGTCCTTATAGATGGTGGATTGGGCCTCAATCTTTGTACTTTGAAATTAATAAGATAGCTAGGATATTCTGACAATGTCATAGAATCACAAAAAAGACTACTATCAAAGGCTATGATGATGTTGAATGCGAATCTAAGGGTATCATCAAATTACCAATTCAAATTGGTCCTATAATAATGGAAACTCCCTACCGAGCTTTAGAGCTTGATCTCCCCTAGACAATATTCTCCCAAGACATTTATGGATCCATGCCATGTAGGTTGTCCCTTCAACATACCATAAATGCATAAAATTTCCATATGATGGCTCTAAAGTTACAATTTTCACTAACCTCCACCCATTTCAATATTGTAGGATGATGGAAGAAAATAGTTCCAACCTCTGTCTTAATAATGATATTGCATCATCATCCTCATCCTATATAGACCCATTGTCATTTTCATTACCATCTACTTCCAAAATTCCAATTCCTGAGATCAATATCCAAATCAAAGACAAGGGGTGTGGAGAGTACAACCTACAAGAATCTTTCTCCATAGGCCAACTTTTGCTCTTTCCATAATCACATGGAAAACCTCAATCCTCAAGCTCAATATCAACAGTGGTCATCAAATACAAACCAACAATATTTGAGCATTTGGGAATGTTAGACAAAGAATAAATTGAAGAAGATGTCTCCAAATCATTGTATAAAGATGAAGAGGAACAAGTCTTATTTCCTATTGAAGAAATATTCTAATGGACTTCAAATTGTCAAAAATATGGGTTGCAAAGGATAATGTGGACTTCGGATACATGAACAAGGTACCATAGAACCTATAGTTGCAACAAAAAGACATGGATCTCAAGGACTTAGGTATAGATCAGTCGAGTGTGTGTCCTCAGATCTTAAATTTGTTCTCAGTGAGGTAGCCAAGGCTTTTCCTATTGTAGAGACCACCAATGAGGTTACCAATGAAGACTCTTTCAAACATGTTGGTTTATAGATTTGCCACCTAACTCTATATTCTCACACCCATGCATGTGATAAATGTAACAACAATTGAATCAGTTGTAATTATATTTTAAAATGACCTATGCTTATTTACCAAGGTGCATCTACCTTCTTATAATGTCCAATGAATGAAAACTCAGATTGTTTTTAACCAGAAAGCAAATAAAAGGTGGTGCTTTTAACCAGAAAGCAATAAAGGCTATGTATCCCAAAAACAACTAAATTCAAAGAAGTACAAAGGCTTCAGCAACCATAACTTCAACTAAATCAATAAAGAATTCCACCATATATCATACAATCACCACCATAAATCATATACCAAAAGATAGATAATTCATAATAGTGAGCAAAAATTAATCATATCCAACCACTTCAATATAGAAATACCATCAACATCAACACGAATATATCCAACATAAGAAGAATATAAATTCAAACAACCACAACACAAATTTTACTATCATCCAAACTCCACTGTACTGATTTCTATTTTGGATATATAAAAGCAATTGAACAAAAATCAAAATTGATCTATCACCAACACAAAGTTTGCAAAAAGATCCATACATCGACTAGCTAATCAAATTTATAGCTCAGTCCCCCAATAATTATCTTTCAAAGATAACAGCTTCTTGAAGATAGTCAGTTATAAGAAGGTCTTTAAATTAACATAATTAGAATAAAGGGTCCTCAAGAGCCAATAGTTTTTGAGCAAATATGTGTTGAAAATAGGACAGACAACTAAGAGGGGGGGTGAATTAGTTGTCTCAAAACTTTAGACGTTATTGCAGTTAATTCTTTCTTTTACACTTAATAGCATTCAATAACTTAACTATGAAAACAACAATCATAAGTGTAAGAGCAGCAACACAAAACATATTTGACACAAAGATTTTTGATGTGGAAACCCAGTTAAGGGAAAAACCATGATGGGGGTTAACCCACAAAAATTAATACCCTGTTAAAAGTATTTTTACAAATGGGAATGCACATGCATTCAGGCTCACTGCCCAAAGCTCACTGCTCAAATGGAGGCTCACCACCTATAGAAATATTACAAGAGAATAACGAAGATTTTGAACTAATGAATAGCATCTACCCATGCAAGAGTTTTAGTTCCAGTTAAGTGCAAAAACTGATCTTACACATTTCATCTTTGCTCTGCCCTTCTTTCTACTTTGCCATCATTCGCACCTTAGATTTCTATTCTTCTCACATACACCTTATTTGCACACCACACACCCTAAATCATCTAATTCCATTAGCTATATATATCTGCAACATGATCTACAATCATTTTATTAGTCAGCTTTAAAACATTTAGAACTTTGTTGAGTACTCTGCTCTGTTGGCTATATCCATACATAATATGAGATGTGAACCAAAACTTGCACTCATAAATCATCATTTAGGTCTGCCACTATCACCGGTCATCGCCATTTTCCCAATAAACAACTTCTATACATCTAGAATTAAGATCATTCATAAAGTCGACATGTTCTTTTGTCTGTTCTGTCAAACTAAAAACTGATACTTAGAAGCTAATATCTTTTGATTCCTTCATCATCGGAGGACAAAAATCTAGGTTTAGAGTGTCTTGACAATGCTTTCGACTACCTTAGATCCACAGCAAACCATGCCTTTCCACCAAAGAGATCTAGACCAAGATACTAGACCTTGTCACCTGCTCTATTCCTGACTGCCTGGACTTAGACAAATTCTGATTCTGACTTCCAATGTGAACAAATTGTGTTATGTGAATGATTGGGATGATCTTAGTTGCCATCAAAGACAACACTTATCAATGTGAAGCAGTGTCTCTTGCCAACAATCTCCCCCTTTGGCAATGATGGCAACACTTAGTGAAAAATGACTAAGTGTCTAATGTAGCTCCCCCTTACTTTATACACTTGTGCTTCTCTATTAGTTCCAAAGCTCCCCCTTTGCTAGATTCTTCATTTTTCACTGCTCTTCAGTCCCCCTTTGACATCAATGGAAAGGGGTGGGGCTCACAAGCCAAAATTCTCCAAAAATTCTATGTATAATCCCACATATGAACAAGTAATCATTAAGTTCTATTCACATGAACTTGAGAATGTCTGCAAAGCTGGTTTTTATTTGTACAAGTTTAGAGGCCCAAGTACTCTTCATTACATCTAAGATTGAGAGCCCACTCAACAAAAGTGAATATGCTTCTGCCTTTGATAGATTTGATGGATCACTAGTCTGAATTGTAGTTTGAGCTTCAGATAGGGCATTATACATTGTCTCTAACTTAGGGGCAATCAATCCCCAGAGCTCACATATTCTCTTCATAATGTTGCCTTTTTCTTTAACAAGTCTCTTTATCTCATCAGTCCAACTAATTACTTGACATTCCTGACTTATGGGTGAAATAGTTAGAGGATCAAAATTATTGGATAGATTTGACAATTTCAATTCTTGTTCCTTTATCTTCTTTTCAATATCCTCACTTACTTTGGGCTAGGATAAACAAAATTTATATATATCACTTCCATCACTTAGAGCATTTTGAATACTCTTTATACTAATAGAAACTATAGTCCAATCATACCCTATCAGACTCTTAAGTTCACTAAATCTCTTATCCAAAAACTCATTTCTAACTTTTGTCTCTGCAGAGTTTTCAAAGGACTCAAAATGAGTATTTATAGAACTTACAAGATTTTTCAGATGCCTGGAGGGGGAATCAGATAGACTTTTCTGATAGGAATGTTAGATTTAGGACAGACAACTGAGAGGGGGCGTGAATCAGTTGTCAAAAACTTTCTTCCAATTTAAACACTTAAATCCACTTTGTAATTCAACAACATAATAATAATTCAATCATGGAAACACAATGTATTAAACCAAGAGTAGAAACACATTAACACATAAGACACCAAGATTTTAATGTGGAAGACCCAGTTAAGGGAAAAACCACAGGGTGATTAACCCAAGATTGTATTCTTTGTTAGAAGAATAGAAAGAACAAAATGGCACATGCCAATTAGGGCTCACTGCCCGAGCACACTGCTCACAAGAGGCCCACTGCCTACAAGAGACAGACTGTCTACAAAATAATAAGTATCACATACATGAACTGGAGAATAGCATCTTCACCATGCTTGAATTAGTTCTATTTAAGCCCAATACTTCTGCTCTACCTTTCACTCTCCTCTTCGCTACCACACACTCATCTCCACTAGATACACTTTGGAATGACTTCACAATTCCTTATTTATACAAGATATCAACTTAGGAATGATCATCTAAGTCGGCAAACATTATAGAGAAAATACATAAATACAGCATGAGTAATTACAAAAAGACTTCACATAGACCAACACACTATCGGCTACACAGGTCTGAGACTTTAATTTTCATTTGGGAACACTCCAATCTTCACACAACATTTTCAAGATCATCTGCAAGATGTTAGGGTTAGCCGGCAGAAGATATCAATTAAATGCAAATAAAGATTAAACAGAGAAATGGAAATACACAGAAATAATAATAGCGAGAGACAAGTTTTAACGTGGTTCACCCAAACTCAGGCTACATCCACCAAACAGAGAGTCCAATATTATTATCCAGTAAATCAAACCGATTACAATCAGCAATCCCTGCAACTCAATACCGCTGCAAAATGCTACAATACAATATATATCAAAACCCTAACCCTTAGCCACTTTTTATCAAGCTTTTTTTTGTCGGTTACAAAATAGGGTTTTCTTATGTCGGTCAATGAAAAAATTAACTTCCGGTGCATTATAAAATAATAAAAAAATAATGTGAGGTTTCGGGGGTGTTGCCCCCGAGACCCCACGGGGGCGCTGCCCCTCGACCCCGCCCTGTATCGCGATAGGGAACGTGCCAGGGGCGCTGCCCCTGGACCCCGCAAGGGGCGCTGCCCCTTGACCCCGTAGGAATTTGGGGGGAAACCGTGCCGATAAAAGTGGGGTAAATATAACCTCCGAGTCTGATTAGGCTCCATATAACAACAATCTCCCACTTGGAGACTGATCAGACTCCACACCATATCATCTCCCACTTGGAGACTGATCATAACACCACTGACCCTGTAGCTCCCACTGGAAATAAGCACCCTGGACTCTGCTGTTCTATTTTTGTTGTGTTCAGTCTAGAAGACCAACCAAAGCTGAAGAGGAGCTCAACTTCTCCCTTGTCACTGCCTTTGTAAACATATCTGCTGGATTGTCATCTGTATGTATCTTTGCCAGCTGTAACTATCCATCATCCAACACTGACCGAATGAAGTGATACTTCAACTGTATATGTTTGGTCTTTGAATGCAAGGCAAAATTCTTTGCAAGATGTATGGCACTCTGGCTGTCTGTAAACAAATAACTGTTAACCTGTGGTATGCCCAATTCATTCATGAAAGATTGTAGCCATATCATCTCCTTGCTTGCCTCTGTTGCAGCTACATATTCTGCCTCGGTGGTGGATAAAGCAACCACCTTTTGTAACCTGGAAATCCAACTCACCGCTGTTCCGCCTACAGTAAAGACATAACCTGTAGTACTCCGCCTGGTATCAATATCTCCTGCCAAATCTGAGTCTACATAGCCTGCTAAAACAGTATTAGAGCCCCCAAAACATAAGTGTTTATTGGATGTACCTCTCAAATACCTGAGAATCTATTTTACCGCATTCCAATGCTCTAATCTGGGATGACTCATATACCTGCTAACGACTCCTACAACATGTGCAATATCCGGTCTCGTGCATACCATGGCATACACTAAACTGCCTACAGTTGAAGCATATGGTACCTTGGACATTTTCTCTTCCTCCTCTTGTGTCTTAGGACACATGTTCTTAGTCAATTTCAAATGACTAGGCAAAGGTGTGCTGACAGCTTTGGCATTCTCCATGTGAAATCTCTGCAACACCTTTTCAACATAAGTAGCCTGAGATAGAGTCAATTTTCTGTTCTTCCTATCTCTACAAATTTTCATACCAAGGATTTGTTTTGCTGCCCCCAAATCCTTCATATCAAATGACTGTGCCAACTGCTGTTTTAACTCTCTTATGTGATCCATATTAGACCCAGCTACAAGCATGTCATCAACATATAAACATAAAATAATGTAGCTGTCATTATCTAACCTCTTAAAATAAACACAATGGTCAGAATTACACCTGCTGTAGCCTTGCTCAGCCATAAAATTGTCAAATTTCAAATACCATTGCCGAGGTGCTTGTTTCAGGCCATACAAACTCTTCTTCAATCTGCACACTAGTTTCTCCTTACCTTTGACCTCAAATCCTTGGGGCTGTTCCATATAGATCTCCTCCTCCAAATCACCATGGAGAAAGGCAGTTTTAACATCGAGCTATTCCAAATGTAAATCTTCAGCAGCCACAATACTTAAAACAGTACGAATAGAAGTCATGTTGACAACCGGAGAAAATATCTCATCAAAATCAATGCCCTTTTTCTGTGCAAATCCTTTTACAACTAACCTGGCCTTAAATCTTTTCTTACCTCCATCTTCTTCTTTCAGCCTGTAAACCCATTTATTTGGTAAAGCCTTTTTACCTGCAGGTAACTTACATAATTCCCAAGTGTGATTTTTCAGCAAGGAGTCCATTTCTTCTTTCATTGCAAGCTCCCACTGAACCTGTGTATCCATCTGCATAGCTTCATCATACCCTTCTGGTTCACCAGCATCTGTTAACAAAATAGAATACAAAGAGGGAGAAAACCTTTCAGGAGGTCTACTTATCCTTGTTGACCGTCTAACATTCACTGGAGTTTGTGGTATTTCTGGTTGTTGTTGCGGAGCATGAGGAACCACTGGAACATCACTATTTGGAGTATCATCCAGCACTACATAATCCTTTTCTTTCTTCTCATATTGCTGCAACTGATCTTTGTACAACACCTTCTCATTGAATATAACATCCTTGCTTCTCACAATTTTCTAATTTTCAAAATCCCATAGCCTATAACCAAATTCATCAATGCCATATCCAACGAAGGTACATTTTTTTGATTTCGCATCCAACTTGGTTCTATTTTCAGAATCTATATGTGCAAATGCTTCACAGCCGAAGGTTTTCAGAAAAGAATAACTCACCTTCTTGCCTATCCATGCTTCCTCTGGAATACCACAGCCTAAAGGAACTGAAGGACCTTTGTTAATTAAATATACAGCAGTGTTGACAGCCTCTGCCCACATGTTTAAAGGTAGCCCAGCATGCAATCTCATGGTCCTTGCACGCTCCATTATTGTCCTATTCATGTGTTCAGCCACTCCATTTTCCTGTGGAGTCCCTGGAACCATTTTCTGCCTGCGAATTCCATTAAGGGAACAATAATCTTCAAATTCTTTGCTGCAATACTCACCGCCATTATCAGATCTGAGACATTTTAATCTTTTACCCATCTCATTCTCAACCAAGCTTCTCCATTTCTTAAATGTTTCAAATACATCAGATTTCTATCTAAGGAAATAAATCTAGACCTTCCTAGTTGCATCATCTATAAATGTAACATAATACCGAGAGCCACCGAGAGAAGATACCTGAGCTGGTCCCCATACATCTGTATGCACAAGCTCCAATTTTTTATTTTTCTTTTGCTTCCCATCCTTGAGAAAACTGACTCTCTTTTGTTTTCCATACACACAACTTTCACAGAAATCCATATTAATACATTTCAGACTTGGTAAAACTTTCTTAGAATAAAGTACCTTCATACCTTTTTCACTCATATGCCCAAGTCTGTTATGCCACAGTGTTGTCTCAGAACCTGCAGCAACTTTTCCAGTCTCTTCCTGCAAACCTGCAGCAACTGTTCCTGAACCTGTTTGTTTTTTCTCTGTAACAGCTAAAGTAGAAGGAACAGTATGACCTGTACAAAGATATAAGGTGCCTACTTTCACACCTTTTGCTACTACTAAGGCACCTTTTGAAACCTTCCAATTTTTATCAGTAAATGTAACAGTGCAACCTTGTTCAGTTAGCTGCCCTGCTGAAATTAAATTCCTACTAAGCCTTGGAACATGCCTTACCTCTTGTAGTAGCCAGTGATTCCCATTCTGCAACTTAATCTTGATTCTTCCCTTTCCAACAATCTGACAGGGTTCGTTATCTCCCAAATAAACCAGCCCAAAATCCCCTTGGACATAATCAAGAAAATAACTTCTATGGGGCATAGCATGAAATGAGGCCCCTGAATCTAAAACCCATGAATCATCAGCATTATCTAGGGAAAGAATCAAAGCATCATCTTCAGACTTATTGCTTACCACATTTGCTTCCTTATTGCCTTCTTGTTTGTCTCCTTCTTTATTCTTTCGAGACCAGCAATTTTTCTTCAGATGACCTGGTTTTCCACAGTACCAGCAATCCTTCTGTCCTCTGGTTTGGGATCTTTTGTCCTTTGATTTTCCTCGTGACTTCCCATGACTTCCAGAACCTTTTCCTCTCTCTTTTGATCTGCCCCTATTTTCTGTATTCAAAACACTTCCTGATTTGGATCCACCTGAGCTTTTCTTACGAATTTCCTCACTCAGAATAACACCAACAACATCATCAAATTTTAGGGTATTTGAACTAGAAACAGAGTTACTAACTGCCATTACCAAACTATCCCAGCTTTCAGGCAATGAACATAATATCAAGAGAGCTCTAACTTCTTCATCAAATTTTACATTTACAGAAGTCAATTGACTGATAATCATATTAAATTCATTTAAATGACCTGTCACAGATCCACCTTCAACCATTTTCAAATTAAACAACTGCTTCATGAGAAATACCTTATTTGAGGCTGAGGGTTTTTCATACAATTTTGCCAAAGCTTTCATCAGACCATCTGTTGTCTTCGCTTCTGTTATATTGAATGCCACCGACGGTGCCAGGCACAACCGAATGGTTCCCAGTGCCTTTCTGTCAAGAAGATTCCAATCCTCATCAGACATTGTTGCCAGTTTCTTGGCTACTCCTTCCAACGGCCTCCATAAATCCTTTTGATAGAGGTAATCCTCCATCTGCATCTTCCATAACTGATAGTTCTGCCCATTGAATTTATCAACCTTCATTTTACCCTCGTCTGCCATTGCTCCCACTCAACCGTGAGACTTTCCTGCAGACGATAATCGAACACAACCCGCTCTGATACCACTTGTTAGGGTTAGCCGGTAGAAGATATCAATTAAATGCAAATAAAGATTAAACAGAGAAATGGAAATACACAGAAATAATAATAGCGAGAGACAAGTTTTAACGTGGTTCACCCAAACTCGGGCTACATCCACCAAACAGAGAGTCTGATATTATTATCCAGTAAATCAAACCGATTACAATCAGCAATCCCTGCAACTCAATACCGCTGCAAAATGCTACAATACAATATATATCAAAACCCTAACCCTTAACCACTTTTTATCAAGCTTTTTTTTGTCGGTTACAAAATAGGGTTTTCTTATGTCGGTTAATGAAAAAATTAACTTCCGGTGCATTATAAAATAATAAAAAAATCATGTGAGGTTTCAGGGGCGCTGCCCCTCGACCCCGCCCTGCATCGTGACAGGGAACACGCCAGGGGCGCTGCCCCTTGACCCCGTCTTGGGGGCGCTGCCCCCAAACCCCCGCAAGGGGCGCTGCCCCTTGACCCCGTAGGAATTTGGGGGGAAACCGCACCAATAAAAGTGGGGTAAATATAACCTCCGAGTCTGATTAGGCTCCATATAACAACACAAGATGTATAACTCATCCGGTCGGCCTAACTTAGGAAGAACACCATCATCCGAAAGTAATTCTTCAATTCGTGAGCTCAAACACCAATGCGGACCACCAACACAAATTGGACATGATCTAAAGACCACCACAAGCTTGCCTAAATCACCAAGAACATCCACACTACATCTGCTTACTCAAATCCTTATCTCATTCACCCAGAACCTCAAGAACAGAGTCTGTCATCGCTGTCACAATGGAATAGATGCTTGCGGACCTCTAGACCATGAACCAATCAAGTTGTCACTTCACATGGAATTCCTTAACACTCCACCAAATCCGTAGAATAGGTTATTGTATTTTTGGATCTCATTGGACCTATCTGTGTCACTCTGTCACCTATGAACACCTGCCAGAACCAGTTTTACTTGAGCGGCCACAACTTCTTCAGATCTTCATGCGGACCTCTGAAATCTTTACTGGATCACCTTAAGACACATATCTACAAACCCTTTGAACCGCATCTTCTAATCTTCATCTTAGCTAGGATCTTTACCTTACTGACTTCATTGTTCTTCTCTGTTTCTGAGCATACAGCTCATCCAATCCTTATCATTAATGCAACAGGAGTATGTTGAAATCAATGACAACACCAGTTAGGCCCATACTTGCAACAATCTCCCCCTTTGTCATTGATGGCAACATATGATGTGAAAAACTATTTTAACCATCAAGACAAAAACTTCTTCTCACTGACACAACTCCTCTTATCAACAACAACCACTCACATGTCTTCTCTTCCTTTACTACTTCCCCTTTAATCAGCAACCACTTATTTTTCACATGTCTTCTCTCCCCCTTTGACATCAACGGCAAAGGGCACATACTTGCACCAACTCAGAATCATACCAGTTGCTCCCCCTGAGTGGCAACTTTCCAAACATCAATCCGGATCACAAGATATGACTGTGAGATCCAGCAGACTAATGCACATCAGTGCATCTTAGTTCATCACTGGAGGGGTAATAACCCCTAACTTCTCCCTAAGATACTCAAAAGAGTCCTTAGGTAGAGGTTTAGTAAAGATATCTGCAATTTCATCCTTGGAAGGCACGAATTCCAATCTGACTTCATTCTTGTTCACTTGTTCTCTCAAAAAGTGAAACTTGATGGATATGTGTTTAGTCTTTGAATGCAACACCGGATTCTTAGATATATTTATTACACTTGAATTATCACAGAAGATTGTGATAGGCTCTTCATACTCCACTCTTATGTCTCTTAGCATTTGCTTCATCCACAAAACTTGAGTGCAACTACCTACTGCTGTAATATATTTTGTTTTTGTAGTGGACAAAGATATTGCCTCTTGTTTCTTGCTTATCCAAGAAACCAATCTCTTCCCCAAAAAGAATGCTCCACCATTGGTACTCTTCTAGTCATCCACATCTCCTGCCCAATCAGCATCTGTATATGCATGAAGAGAGAAATCATGATCTCTAGGATACCACAGACCATACTCAATTATCCCTTTTAGATATCTAAAAATCCTCTTGGTTTCCATGACATGAGATTCTCTAGGATTAGCTTCAAATCTAGCAAAAAGACCAACAACATTCATAATGTCAGGTCTAGTTTGAGTGAGATACAACAGTCCTCCAGTCATTGACCTATACTTTTTCTGATCAGCCTTGGGAGAGTCATCATCTTTACTCAACTTACATATGGTTGCTATGGGAGTACTCATTGGCTTTGAGTCTTCCATCCCAAATTTCTTCAACAATTCTTTCACATATTTGGTCTGAGAAATGAAAATTCCTTTCTTTGTTTGAGTGATTTGTAGACCCAAGAAGAAATTTATTTCCCCAAGCATGGACATCTCAAATTCATTTTTCATTTGATTTGCAAAGGTTTTACACATACTATATCTTCCTCCAAAAATGATATCATCAACAAACACTTCAATAATCAAGATATTTTCATGATCAATTTTGAAATAAAAATTACTGTCAGTAGTACCTTTGTTGAAACCAATCTTCAAAAGATGCTTATCCAATCTTTCATACGAGGCTCTTGGGGCTTGCTTTAGTCCATGCAATGCTTTCTCCAATTTGTAGATCATATCACCATGATCAGACAATTGAAATCCATCTGGTTGCTCAATGTATACTTCTTCTTCCAAGTCACCATTTAGGAAGAAAGACTTGACATCCATCTGATATACTTTGAAATCCTTGAAGGTGGAAAAAGAAAGAAATAATCTAACTGCTTCAATTCTTGCCACCGGAGCAAAAGTTTCTTCAAAATCAACTCCTTCTATTTGAGAGTAACCCTTGCAAACCAGTCTGGCTTTATTTCTGATTACTTCACCAACTTCATTCAGTTTGTTCTGGAAGACCCATTTGGTTCCAATCACATTCTTGTTTCTAGGTCTGGGAACAAGATCCCAAGTGTGATTTTTCTCAATTTGCATCAGCTCTTCCTCCATTGCTTTAGTCTAGTTTTCATCATTGCAAGCTTCATTCATTGTCTTAGGTTCAATCTTTGAAATCAGACAATACTCTTCTGAATCTTGAGCAATCCTCCTTATTGTTTGTACACCTTTTCTTTTATCACCTATGATCTAATCTTCAGAGTAGTTCAGTCTTACATCCCTGGGAACTTTAGGAGTTTCTTGCACTTTTGATTCTTGATCATGCTCATTCAAGGTCATCTCTTCTTCTTGATTTACCAGATTAGTTTGAATTTGAATTTTAGAGGGGGCTTGGGCTTCTTGAATTAGAACACCATTCTTATCATCTTCATCACATTCATAGAACCTTGAGGATTTTTCAATCCCTTCATCAACCTTCACATTTGTACTTTCTATAATCTTCCTCAACCTCTTGTTATAACACTGGTATGCTTTGCTTTGAGTGGAATAACCCAAGAATATTCCTTCATCACTTCTAGCATCAAACCTTCCTAGATCTTCATCTCTTTTAATGTAACATTTGCTACCAAAGACTTTGAAATACCTCATAGTAGGAGTGATGCCAAACCAAAGTTCATAAGGAGTCTTACTAGTATTGCTTCTGATTTGTACTCGACTGAGAGTATAGACTATAGCTGACATCTTCTCTCCAATAGATCTGAGGAACATTTGCTTCCATCATCATGGTCCTAGATGCTTCCTGGATGATCTGGTTCTTTCTCTCTACTACTCCATTTTGATGTGCGGTCCTAGAAGCAGACAACTATCTCTTTATTCCATCTTTCTCACAGAATTCTATGAAATCGCTGGATGTGAATTCTCCACCTCTATCAAACCTCAGACATTTTATTTTTAATCCAGTTTCATTCTCTACCATAGCCTTGAATATTTTGAATTTCTCAAGAGCTCTTGATTTCTCTTTCAGAAAAGTTACCCACATCATCCAGGAATAGTCATCAATTAATAACATGAAGTATCTATCACCTTGCACACTCCTGATTCTTGTTGAACCACATAGATCAGTGTGAACCAAGTCCAATAATCTAATAGAAGATTGGTCCTTGCTTTTGAATGAGACTCTGCTTTGTTTCCCCAACTGACATTCTTTGCACAAACTATTTGTAGGTTTCACCAATTTTGGAAGATCTCTTACAGCCTGAGTGTTGCTTATCTTGATGATATTATCAAGATTCACATGACACATCCTCCTATGCCATAACCAACTCTGATCAATCTATACAAATAGACAGCTTTTACCAATACCAACTAAATGGAAGATATTACCTTTTGTTTGAGTACTGGATGCAATCTCTGTTCTGGAACTTTCAAAGATCTTGCATTTTCCATTTCATAGCCTTTGTCCACCAACTGCCCAACACTGAGAAGATTGTGCTTCAATCCAACATACAGTACATTACTGATTTTGTTCCTTCCATCAAAGGAAATAGTTCCTCTACCTTTGATTCTACCTGCAGAATTATCACCAAACTTTACCACTCCTTCATACCTTTACAAATCTATGAACTTATTTTTGTCACCTGTGATATGGTGAGAGCATCCACTGTCAATGACCCAATCATCCTTTTCTTCAATTTGGGCAGCCAAAGTTGTTTCTATAACTTTATGATTGACACATTCAGAGGGCATTGATTCTTCTTCCTTGATGGCAGTAAACACCCAATCACTTCTAGATTTGTTTCCTGTCTCTGATTCATCATCTGTTACTCCTTCATTATCATCTTCTTCATGAACATAGTAACAATTCTTTTGGAACCTTGATCTGTTAGGATTTGGCCTTGAAATTCTTTCCAGACATCTTGAGGCAAAATGACCAATCTTATTGTAGTTAAAACACTTAAAAGGCAATTTTCCTTCATACTTACCGGATCCTCTTGGTAGTCTCTTTGCAATAAGGGCTTCAAGTTGGGTAGTTTCTACTTCTTCTTCTTCTAGGTCTTTTCTTGTTTTTTCATACCATGATAGTTTCCTTGAAGAGTTCTCTCCCAAATCAAACCTTTGTTTACCTTTTATAGAGGCACTGGCTTTGAATGCAGATTCAGTCTTGGGGCGTCATCTCCAAACTTAGTCAATTCAAATGCAGCCAATTTACCAGCCAATTGATCTCTTGTGACAGCTGTATGGGCTCTGAATTCTTCAATGGCAACAACCTTGATTTTATAAGAAGTAGGAAGGGATCTAAGAACTTTGCCAACAATCTCATCTTCATCCAAGACTCCACCTGCACATCTAATCCCACAAACAAGCTCATTTACTCTTAGCATAAAAGTAGTGATATTTTCATCTTCTCTCATCTTCAAATTTTTGAATTTTCCTTTCAGACTTTATAGCCTTGCACATTTAACATACCTGTCTCCTTCATGCAGAGTTTCCAGTTTTTTCCAAATCTCAAAGGCAGTTTGTAGGTCAACAACATTTGAAATATTTGAATAAGACAAGGCACTTAGAAGAGCTTCTTTAGTCTACAGATTGTTTTTAGCATTTGTGATTTCACTTGGGGATTTCGGGCCACCTTGTGGAGGAGTATACTTCATTGAATCCATGGTCCAGTACTGCATTCAATTCATTTCAAGTGACATTTCATGCGACTTTTCCATTGATTAAAATTGGTTCCTTCAAACTTTGGACTATCCTTCTTGTAGAACAACATCTTGGATCTCCTCAAGCGATTAAGCATTTTTAGAGGAACTTAGCTTTGATACCAATTGTTAGATTCAGGATAGACAACTGAGAGGGGGGGTGAATCAGTTGTCCAAAACTTTCTTCCAATTTAAACACTTAAATCCACTTTGTAATTCAGCAGCATAATAATAATTCAATCATGGAAACATAATGCATTAAACCAAGAGCAGAAACACATTAACACATAAGACACCAAGATTTTGACATGGAAAACCCGGTTAAGGGAAAAACCATAAGGTGATTAACCCAAGATTGTATTCTCTGTTAGAAGAATAGAAAGAACAAAATGGAACATGCCAATTAGGGTTCATTGCCAGAGCACACTACTCACAAGAGGCCCACTACCTACAAGAGACACACTATCTATAAAATAATAAGTATCACATAAATGAACTAGAGAATAGCATCTTCACCATGCTTTAAATAGTTCCATTTAGGCCCAATACTTCTGCTCTGCCTTTCACTCTCCTCTTCGCTACTACACACTCATCTCCACTAGATACACTTTGGAATGACTTCACAATTCCTTATTTATACAAGATATCAACTTAGGAATGATCATCTAAGTCGGCAAACATTACAGAGCAAATACATAAATACAACATGACTAATTACAAAAAGACTTCATGCAGATCAACACACTGTCAGCTACGCAGGTCTGAGACTTCAATCTTCATTTGGGAACACTCCAATCTTCACACAACATTTTCAAGATCATCTGTAGGATGTATAACTCATCTGGTCGGCCTGACTTAGGAAGAACACCATCATCTAGAAGTAATTCTTCAATTTGTGAGCTCAAACACCAATGCAGACCACCAACATGAATTGGACATGATCTAAAGACCACCACAAGCTTGCCTGAATCACCAAGAACATCCACACTACATCTGCTTACTCAAATCCTCATCTCCTTCATCCAGAACCTCAAGAACACAGTCTGTCATCACTGTCACAATGGAATAGATGCTTGTGGACCTCTAGACCACGAACCAATTAAGTTGTCACTTCACATGGACTTCCTTAACACTCCACCAAATCTGCAAAATAGGATATTGTATTTTTGGATCTCACCGGACCTATCTGTGTCACTCTATCACCTATGAACACCTGTCGAAACTAGTTTTACTTGAGCAACCACAACTTCAGATCTTCATGTGGACCTCTAAAATCATTTCTGGATCACCTTAAGACACATATCTACAAACCCTTTGAACCGCATCCTCTAATCTTCATCTTAGCTAGGATCTTTACCTTACTGACTTCACTATTCTTCTCTGTTCTTGAGCATACAGCTCATCCAATCCTCATCAATAATGCAATAGGAGTATGTTGACATCAATGACAACACCGGTTAGGCCCATACTTGCAACAAGGAAGGCATTAAATTTTCCAAAATCCTAGTTGCAAGCCCCAGTAGCTCATTGTCCTCCATGTGGAACTTTAACATCTTTTCTCTAGCCTTTACCTAGGTGAATGATGCTATTTTCATCAATTGAATTGGAGAGAGAGCATCAGGATTGGCTAAACCTTTGAGTAGTTCAGGCTCATCAAGCTCAATCATCTCTTTTTCAAGAAGATTTTTCACTATATCTGTAGTGTCTCTTTCAACCATTTTTGAACCATCCTTTTGTTCATCAGATTTCTCAGTATCTGCTTTAGGTGCTTCAACATTTGCACCATCTTCTTCTGCTTTGTCTTTCTTTCCTTTTTCCTCCTCTTTCTCTGCTTTACTTTTCTCTGTGTTCTCTATAGAGGAACTCTTTCCTATTTGTTCACTACTTGCTACCTGATTTGGAGGGCCTCTTCTTTCCCAAAATGATCAGGTGGAGGAGTTACTCTTGCATCAACTATTTTGTCTACCATATCTATGTCCTCCTGAATGAATTGCTCCCTTCCTAGACTTCTCCAACATTCAGATCTGAAAATCCAACATTAGTCTCTTCATAGGTTAACTCAGAAGGATCTAAATTAACACCTTGGTCATCAATTCTTTTGTTAATCTGTTCTTCTGGAGCTTCATTTTTTGGAACTGGAGGATTGACTTCCTCTACTTGTTTCTCTAAAATAATATAATATTTATCTTTGTCTAAAGCCTTTCTCAAGATTTCTTCTATTTCTTTTGCAATTTCCTCAGTTTCACCAAGCATTAGTTTGTTCATCTAGACCTTGCTTCTGAATTTATCTTTAACTTCTCTGAGGATTTTATCTGCTTCTCTTCTGGTCATCATAGGACACAAGGTGGAGAGAACATACTCTCTGAGTTCTATGTCTTTATCCTTAGCTGCTTCTTTCCTCATTTCCTGTACTTTCCTTAAACTTTTAGGAAGTTCTTGTAAAATTTCCAACATGGCTCTATTGAATTTATTCAAATATATGATAATGGTATCTTCCAAAATTTTCTTATTTGCTTGATCAAAATTATCATAGTAATCTTTGATAGGCTTTAAATTTCCATGAACAGTGATTGTTTTTACAATTTCATCAATAGTCATAGCGACCTTACCAGTTACTTTCTTTTTACTAGCCTTATTGCTTCCAGAAGGCTAGTCTTAAGAAGTCTTTGAAGTTTTGGTTTTCTTGGATCTTATTTCTTTTACTTCTTCATCTGTCTCTATCTCTTCATCATCTTTTGTGCTCTTGTGGGTTTTTGTGGCTTTGGTTTTATTTCTTTTCCCTCCATCACCAGATGGAGTGGATTCCGGCTTCTTAGTGGAAGTGGACTTGAGTTGCTCAACAAGAGTTGCAGAACTCTTTGTCTTCCTTGAGGAGCTTGGTGGGACTTTCAGAGCAACTGCCAACTCACTTTCTGCTTTTTCTTATGTAGTCTTCTTAGTGTTTTTCTTCATCTTTTCAATTCTTTCTCTGTTCTACTTTACTACCTCCTTGGTTAGGCCAATGCTCTCAGCATACCTTTCAACTTGTCTCTGCACTTTCCTCTTGGTCTCCAACTGTTTGAGCTCCACATGCAATTTTAGACTTAGTTCCTTGTAGGTTCCAAACCTTTCCACAAAGGTATCTTTAGGTGGGCTCAGAAGATGCTGAGAATACATATCCAAAACTCTTCCATTCACCTCATAACCCATAGGCATTATCCAAACTGTCCTTGGTTCTACAACTTCCATCAAGTACTGATCTGTGTCAACCATGAATCATATGTCATTTTCATACTTCTCCACAATTGATTTAGGGATTTTCTCCCTTGCTTGCATTAAACTCTGGAAGTTATCGAAGTAGCCCCAAATGGAAGTCTTTTGGGCTTGGGAGTCACCAAGGCTGAGAAGGTGATCTCTTATTTTCCATGCTACTGGTCTATCAGTTGTCCAATGCACACCTTGAATTCCAGGTACTTCATTCATAAAATAGAAGAACAAGCATATAATCAAGGAACCATATTTGAAGGTATTTTTCTTATCTTTCTTTATTTTGCTTAGATTCTCAATCAACTGATTTTGTAGTAGTTCACAAAGATCATAATCAACATTTTCTTTTAATATTTGATAGGCTACATATATTATAGTTTCGAAGCCTAAATTTTCTCTGTTGGAGTGGTAAATCTTGTACCCAATTACCATGGATTCAAATTTAACATCCGGTTCTATGATATCATTGATGGTCATTGCCCTTTTGTCAAACTTAGCACCGGTAGCATCAGTCACTGTCTAGTTTTTTATGGCTTTCAACATGGGTAATCTGCTAGAGGAGTTTAACCCAATTACAATCTTGATAACATCCTTTGTAATCTTGAATGGTTTCAATAGCCATATGAACTCATCATGTATTTGGATTAAGATGTATCAAACCCATTCATTTTCATCAAATATTAGAAACCTAATGACTTGCAGAAAATGTTTTCTTTTTAGGGCTTTGTATTCTAGTTTTAATTTGTGGCTATCATCCATTAAGTAGTTCTTAAGCAAATCTAAGAGTTTTAGGTTTCCAAATTCATCCATGTTACAGTGGACGTATGCCCTAATATCCTCAACATGTAGTACACCATGTGAAACCTCAGAGAATGCACCCAACGGTTCAACTTCAACTGATTTGTGTGGATGCTTCTTAAATATTGGTCGGGGCCTTTCAGTTACATCAACAACTAGAGGTGTAGCCATTTGCAGAAATTGAGAACTCAAGAGATTTCACATAAAATAGAAAATACCTTGTTACGCAGATTAGGCTTTTTTCTTGGAAATCCTTTTCTCGCTTCCAAATCTTGAGAATTCTTAGCTCTAAGTTCATCCACTTCTTTCTTCTTGTTTTCTCCCAATGTAAATTGTTTCAAATGAGGAATGAATGACCTTTTTAAGCTTCGCATCACCTAATTTGCCTTTGTAATAAATGTTTTGCCCTAGCACATCCGGTTGCTTTGTTTTTGAATAGTCTTTCATGTATCACTCTGCAATTTGCCATAATCACTTCCTTTCTTCCAAAAATCCTTCCAAATGTTCTGAATCAATTTAAGGTACCTTTTCTCATTGTGCTAGAACCAGGCACTCAACTATTGGCTGGGGGAATTTGATTTACAACGCTGCTCCCCCTAAGCCAAGGCTCCCAAATCAATTCCCGAAGGAATTTTCAGCACCGGATTCTGGTGTGGATTGATTACTATCATTCATAATTGTTTTCTTGACCTCTATCTTATTTCTTTCATTTTGAGTCTCATTTGCATCAATTTTTTCTTTGCCTTTGTCTTGTCTCTGCTCATCCAGTTTTCTGTTTACCGGACCTCTTCTTCCATTGCTCCTACTTCTACAGAATCTTGCAATATGACTAGATTTATTGCAATTAAAGTACACAACATTTCCTTTCTTATAAACTTGATTTCCTCTTGATCTGCATTGAATAGCTATGTGTCCAAACCCGTTGCAAGTAAAATAGTAACCATTGAAGGAATTGCCAATTCCTCTATTATTAGTATTATTCATACTTCTGTATTCATTTGATTTAGGACCCTACCTCTTACACTTGAAGCATTGAGCGGAGAAGGATGGACCATTTTGATTTACTCTACTTTTGCACTGAGTAGCTTTATGACCAAATTTATTGCAATTGAAATAATTTCCATTGAATGATGGATATCTTTAAGCTTAGGTTGTCTTACCAGAGGTTTTCTATTTTTGTTTCTCCCATTTCTTGGTTGAAGATTTCTTTGTCCAGATCCAGAGCTTTCACCTTTTTCATATCCAAGACCATGCTTGTCATTAGCCTTTTTATATCCTTCAAGTAGTGCTTCAAGTTTAGCCAAGCTTATCTTGAACTTCTCTTTATATTCATTTGCAACTTCTAGGTCATGTTTGAGAATGACAATTTGGCTTTCAAGTTCTTTCTCATTGTCTCTACTTTCTTGTAGACCAGACTCTAGATGGCTAGCTATTCTATCCAATTTGCAACATTCTTTAGTTCTTTCTTTTAGTTTTTGATTCAAATCTTCTTCATTTTTCTTCCTATCTTCACTTTCTTTGGTTTGCCTCATCTCCCCAGATTCCATTTCAATTTTTAGAATAGCAACTTCTTTTGATAGCTTCTCACATTCCTTTGTCTTTTCTTCCAAAGCTTCATTCATGCCATTTTCTTCAAGTAAACTGGATAGCTGCAGAAGTAGCTCCTTTTTCCTTTGCATAGATTTCTTTAATTTATCTTTTAGCATTTCAATGGTATCATTAGCATCTTTAAGTTCAGCTCTCAAATTACTAATTTATGCTTTAGACTGAACAAGCTCTTCTAGGGCCAACTGAAGTTGATCTTTGAGTGAAACCATTTAAAACTTCTTCCAAGATCTTTTCCTCAAGTTGTTAAGATTTTCAAAGGAACCTTGCTCTGATACCAATTGTTGAAAATAGGATAGACAACTGAGAGGGGGGAGTGAATCAGTTGTCTCAAAACTTTAGAACTTATTGCAGTTAATTATTTCTTTTACACTTAATAGCAACTCAATGACTTAACTATGAAAACAACAATCATAAGTGTAAGAGCAGAAACACAAAACATACTTGACACCAAGATTTTTGACGTGGAAACCCGGTTAAGGGAAAAACCATGGTGGGGGTTAACCCACAAAAATTAATACCCTGTTAAAAGTATTTTTACAAATGGGAATACACATGCATTCGGGCTCACTGCTCAAATGGAGGCTCACCTCCTATAGAAATATTACAAGAGAATAACAGAGATTTTGAACTAATGAATAGCATCTACCCATGCAAGAGTTTCAATTCCAATTAAGTGCAAAAATTGATCTTACACATTTCATCTTTGCTCTGCTCTTCTTACTGCTCTGCCTTCATTCACACCTTAGATTTCTACTCTTCTCACATACACCTTATTCGCACACCACACACCCTAAATCATCCAATTCCATCAGCTATATATATTCGCAACATGATCTACAATCATTTTAATAGTCAACTTAAAAACATTTAAAACTTTGTTGAGTACTCTACTCTATCGGCTAGATCCATACATAATATGAGATGCAGACCAAAACTTGCACTCACAAATCATCAATTAGGTCAGCCACTATTACCGGTCATCACCATTTTCCCAATAAACAACTTCTATACATCCAAAATTAAGATGATTCATAAAGTTGGCCTGTTCTTAATCTATCTTTTTGTCAAATTGAAACCTGATACTCAGAAGCTAATATCTTTTGAGTCCATCATCGGAGGACAAAACTCTAGGTTTAGAGTGTCTTGACAATACTTTTGACTACCTTAGATCTGCACCAAACCATGCCTTTCCACTTGTTGGGACCTAAAATTTCATACCAATTTTTGCAAAATTTTAGGTTCCCATATGTGAAAAATCAATTTCAACACTCAGAAATGCACCTGCACAATGTGCTCAAGTGGCCTACTTTGAAGTATTGTAATTCGAAGCCTGTTCATTTTATTACAAAATCACTTTGCAAGAATGATTACTTATCATATGTGAACACACATATCTGATTACAACTTCCTATGACACGATTTAACTAAGTTTTGAGAAGTCGAGCTAAAGGGTTCTAGTAAAATTTGCTACTTGCATAATGTGAAATTAGCCCGAGAGGCCAACTTTGGAGGTTGATATCTAGCAGCTAAATGATGATCCTGACAAACTAATCAGTGTTCCATATTCCCCTCATAATAATGTACCTTCATACTAGTTTTTGGGACCCCAACATCTTGTTTTCTATTTTTTCAAAATCAAAAGCAAATGTAAAAAGTTCAGTTGCCATATCTGCGTTTCCAGAAAGTTGGCCCTTAACATTTCATGACAGAAGATGGATAGTGAAGAATCCTCTTACACACGCACTCATCAAGCCTAAATGAAATCAACATTCCAGTTACAACTTACCAGGAAGAGATTTAATGGGTTTTTAAAATTACAAGTTGGTAAGTTTGAATCAGGTTTTGACAGGGGCAGTTTTCAAGGAGGCTAATTTGGAAGGTAATATCTAGCAATTAGGTCATGTTAATAAAAAACCAATTGATGTCTCAAATTCTTCCCATGTTAATGTGCTCACATACCAATTCTCAAGGTCCTAGCACTTCGTTTGATATTTTTTCAAAAGCAAATCCAAATGGATTTTATACAGTTCTGTGACTGCATTCCCAGGCAGCTTCAGAAAGGTCAACTTTGACACCCGATATCTTATGAAGGAAGAGGAATGATGAAAAACCATTTTTCCTACATGTTCATGTGATCTAAATGAACTAATCCCCAGGATGGCAGCTTCTCAATATTAGATTTAATATTTTTCCAAAGAGGCAAAATGACAGGTTTCAATTAAGTTTTAACAAGCACAAAAACATGCAGAATGGGCTACTTTGATTGCGAGCAGCTTTTAATTCTAATAATTTCATGCCAAACCGTTTGTTGCGTTGAATTCTCGAGTCAAAAATCTACAAGTTTGTGCATTTTCGTGGCTCCAAGAGAAGTTTTGATCAGTTTTCTAGACTGATTCCGAAGGCTACTTGGCCTGTTTTGACTACTATGCAAGGTGCTTGAAAATAGATTTTGCTATCAATCCAGTTCATTTTTCACCTCAATAGCAATGTTGGGGAAATATTGGGATGATTTAAGAGAAAGAACTTGTTTGAAAATGAAAATTTTTAAGCTGGGCCCACAATAGGACCCAACATGCTTCACATAGTTATGAAGTCATAAGGATTTTAGTCCAGCATAAGGGCAGATACAATTTTCTTTCCAAGGATAGACAACTTGCTTGTAAATAAGAAGATAGTGCAATTCTTTTTAATCTGCAACCGAGAATAAACTTAGGGTCACATACAAAATGTCAAGTACATAACTTGGTCAACTAATATGGAAGAATTCAAGATGTTTCAAATATTGAAATACACTATTTGTAACAGCAATACAAGGTATGCCTGTGAGCCAAATTTGATACAACAATCTTCTCTTGCAGCTGGGTCAAGATACACCTGTGGAGCTACCTTCATCTCCATATACTGAGGATGCTTTAAGGACAATAAGTTTACTTTGGGCATTTGCTGAGATAATTTTAAACTTACGTGGCTGCAATACAACAACATCAAGGTCTCATCCAAGACAAAGTGGTTCTGGATGTAGTGTCTGGCATAGGAATACTATCAATATTTTATGCAAAGGCAGGTGCTAGCAAGGTTTATACTGCTGATACAAGTAAAATAGCAATACATATTATGACAAACATACAGCATGGCACAAGAACAATTCTTGGATAGATGCTATTGGAGATGAATTTGCAAAATTAAATACAATTTTGGCCACAAGATTTTTATTCAGTGTATATATGCACACCCATCAGAATCTGCAGGATGATCTAAACCATTGGAAGGCTCTCTTGTTTAAGAAGTTTTCAATGCAATCATGTTGCCTCTAACAATTATATTTATACAATGGTAAAACAACCAATTTGGCTATTTAAGTACCATATGAAGTGCCCCATTGAGGAGATTAAACAGATGGTTTTCATAGTAACGACTTGCTTGATATTCTGCTTGCATTTCTTAAAGATGAATCAATGCTAGAATGTAATCTTCATAATGGAATATGCTAGAGTTGGGCCAGATCAATGCAAGCACTTGTTACAACAAATGATCTTTAGTCGTTGGATTGGTTTCACAACAAAAGTGAATCTTCAAGTTGCTAAATCAGACATCTCATATTTACACTCAATTATATCTCTGCTTTTGCATATTTGTGATACATTGGGGTTAAACAATGGTGCTGAGCAAAAGATGGTTCTTCAGAATCCACAGCAGTTGCCAGCACATGCCAAAACAGGAACTTTTAAATCAAATTGGAATTAGGGCAAAACGTATTTCAAAACATTTGTTGAGAGGCTGTCAAAAATTGAAATTGAGAGGTTGAAGCTCTCTCAAATGACTTGTCGAGAAGGAATGGTGGAAGTTGCAAAACATCACACATGGAATGCACAAAATGATCTCATTGAAAAAGTTTTAGAAACTCTCAAGCAAATGCTTATGGTATGTGTAAAACCAGATTCCAAGATTGTTGCTAGCATCCTCCGTGCTCGAGCCAAATAGATAGAGTGAAATTTGAAAACACACAGAAGAAACCCTAAAATAACCTAATGCTGCAAAAAACGTGATATTGGTGAGACTAAACATATCGGAAAGAAAATTTTAATTCACTCCGAATTTCTATGTGACGCCGATGGAGGTTTTTATCGGTAGAAAATAGCTATCGGAGTGAAATTTTTTAAATGTGCCGATCTTATGCTTCTGGCCGATGGACACCTTTTTCAGGGAGACAATTACTATTGGCAGAGACTATTTAGATCACACCGATCTTAGGACTTATGCCAATGGATATAAAACAAAATAATTAATTTCTAATCCTCCTGAAATACTTATGGGGTGGGGCCCAAGAATGTAACTAATAAAAAATTGCACAAGATATATATTGGCCAAACATACATCCTCGATGAAAAATCTCCAAGTCTCCCCGATCTCGTATGTCACACAGATGAGCAAAGTATTAAAATAAATGCATCGGGAAGATCAATTGTGTCAGGATAATATTTTATTAACGATGATGCATATTACTCCGATGAGAGAATTTAGGAAGTATTTTTGCTGAGGAATAATATATTTCACCCAGGAAATGCAAAACCATGCATTAGATGATTGAGATAATTGATTTCACCGAGGAGTATTTTTATTAAGTGAACACACAAAAAGTAAATGCAATGTGAAATTTTTTTACCAGAGGAGTTAAAAGTGGGTGATTATTTTTGCCAAAGAATATTTATTTAAATATGGTAAAAATAATAGTAGCCAATAACATTTTTAAATCTTTGAGAAAACTCGAGAGATACTTTGGGAAGAATCCTACCGATGGATAAATCAAAAGATAGGTATAGTAAATTCACCATATTAAAAGGTGTTAGGTGAATTTAGGAGTTTCATGATTAAATAATCACAAAGAAGTAAAATATTTCCAGGACAATAATTAAAAACATTTGTTTGAAGAAATTATCAGAATAAAAAGGTCCATCTATCTGATAATACGAAGGAAAAAATAAGTATTGAAGGGAGCAAATAAATTAATCAAGTGTGATTATAAGGTAAAATGTGAATTTTACATTTTCCATTAAAAGGGTCATGAAATAAAAACTATTGAAGAACATTTTTTGAAAAGGGAAAGGTTTTTTCAGAAGGATTAAATTAAGAAGGTAACTATTTTTATGAAATCTGGTAAAACTCTTTCACTAAAGAAGTTAAAGGGATGATAATTTTCACCCAGATAAATATTTTCTCCAAATAAAGGTGAAACGAGAAATGGAATATGGAATTTGGAAATATTTTCTCACGGAGAAGATTAAATTAATTAATTATGAAAGATAATTAAATGATGAGATACATCCCAGCCGTTATATGAAGGATTGCAACCCTAGAAGTGCAAGGTATATATGCATGAGAGAAATAAGGAGAAGAGACATCAGTAGATTAGGATCAAGAGTAGATTAGGAAAAACATCAGTTAGATAACTGGATGGATTGACCAGTTGCTAGAATAAAATATTATGTTGTACATTGTAAAATCTTTCAAAATTGTATAGTGGAGAAAATGCACAAATTAATGATTTAATATTGGTGTCTATTGTTTGTTGAGCTGAGAAATTATTTGGTTGTCTCCATATTGTAATTTCTTTGTTATTTGAACCTGAGTTTCCAAGTTGATATTTCAGTTTCATCGAAACACACTTGATGTTTTCGTGTAATCAAATTAATTGGTTTCCATTACAGATATAAAATCCTTTTGATTGATTACAATAACCTGGAGGTAGCATTTGGATAGGTAAGAACAGCCCTATAATTGTCAAGATTGCCATATTGTCTCTAACTCGATATTGTCTTGTTATTCAAATTGAGCATCAACTCCATTTGTCAATACACATTTGCTGTCATTGTGTGATTCTTTTGATCGGTTCCTTCAAGCAAGGATTAAAAAATCCTTTCAATAAGTCACAGTAACCTAGTAAGATTCGAGTGGATCACTAAGTAGAGTCTGTCAATCACATTCTTGCATGTTTATACAAGCTATAAACAAACACAAGTGCCAAACAATTAGGATTGTAACCAATAAGTAAATCATATATCATATACACCTTGACTCCATTAGCCCAACAGAAATAGGTACTGGTCATACCAATTCCATTTTAGGATTCCATAAAATCTCATTCAAACAATTACATCTCAGATCTTAGTATTAGGAGTAGGAGTAGTTTAGAAGCTTGCATCTATTACATTTTATGCCATTGTGATAGATTTACTAATCCAATCAAGTCATATAGTGTTAAGTCTGCTTTAGTTACAAAGGTATACCCGCCTAGGTTTGCAGGACCTGAAGTGTAGGGAGCTAATAGCTCTATCAATTGGTCCAAAAACGTTGCAAATCCAAACATAGAGTCTAGCATCCTCTTAGGGTTAGCAACCTACATTTTTGGGAACCAACACCACTGGAGAGATCCAGACCAAGATACCAGACCCTGTCACGTGCTCTGTTCCTGACTACCCAAACTTAGACAAATTCTTATTCTGACTTCTGATGTGAACAAATTGTGTTATGCTAATGATTGGGATGATCTTAGTTTCCATCAATGACAACACTTATCAATGCGAAGTAGTGTTTCTTGCCAACAATATGAAATAATACTAAAGTGTATGAAAAGAAAGCTAATTAATGATAGCCACGTCCTCTTCCTCCATGTTGCCTTCTAGTGTCACTTCCTTCTCCTTCATATGTTTATTGCCAGCTCCTGCATCCAATTGTGCCACATGTGGCCTCATTCAAGTGCATTGTATGACCTGTACCTATTGATAATGGGTGATAAATATATTCCAGTTGGAGTCATAGTCATGTTGATTTAGCACTTCTTCTTACTTACTACTCTATCCACATTACTCACTTTTTGGTGAACGACATCTAGCCCGCTCTTGACAGTCTTGATATAAGAAGCAATCTGTCCAAGTTTGCCAAGTGATTCCCCTATTGTGGTATCATAGTTTACCATCTCTTGGGTCACCAATTTCTTTAAACTTTGTTTGATTTCTTTAATATCCATCAACTTATCATCATCGTCTCTACTGACTTCTACTTCTATGATGGTGAAATTTGTTTTGATTCTCATTATTTCTAAATAGTAAAGTGCAATAGCATTTCTCATTTCCTCCTCAGTTGATATTAGGACACACAACTTCCACTCAATTATGTCAGCTGCATCCAATTCTCTAGGATCATTTAGAACTTTCTCAACCACTAATATATTAACATCTATGTTAGCCATTTCTTGTATCTCTTTCAAGGCAAATTATAGATTGTTATGGTCATTTCTAGTTATTTAGAACTCAACTATTAAAGCCTCCCTTTTAGTGGAAACAAAATCAAAGAATTTAAAAGCTTCTTCAATAAACAAAAGACCATCAAAAACAACTTTTTCCACCCACTGGTTCATGGCATTACTCAAATCTTGAGACCGTTTTATTTGTTGCAATAAATTTGGATCAGGGGCACTAATACGCAAGTCAGGTAGGGCATCTTCTAATTCTATAGTAACTTTCAGAATAGATTCAATGAAGAGAGACATTGAACTTACTTGTGTTCTCAGCTTCGCATTCTACTGTTGCTCCTTTTTAACTCTCTTTGACAAATTTCTCACTAAAAATTTCACATGATAAATATCTCCCTCAATGGTGGAGGGTCCCATGTTTACTCTCTCTAAGTTGAAGTCTGCTTCAGTGACTTAATTCTCATTTTTATCTGCAACAGGATCAGTATTTCCAAGATGTGATGCCCTGTGGCAGAATCAACTACCATCCTTGACATTCTCTTAACCTTCTTAGGCTTGGGGGTTTCTTGCAAGAGTTTGGCCACAGTATTGACATTAGCATCCATCATAGGAGTATATCTTTTCTTTTCCTCAACTGCCTTTCTCAACTAGGTAGGGGATGAAAGAAATATTCACATTTCCAATCACATTTATTGCACCATTTGAATGCATAGGAGAATAATTGTGCTCTGGGGGATTATTTGGAAGCAGTGAATTTTGAGGACTCAACAAAGATTGTAACATATTTTCATCACCCAATTGAGTGAAAATTAGAGAATCACTATCACTTAGAAATGGAGGTGTAGGGGGCACACATGGTCTGCTTGTAATGATGAAGCATCCAATCTGGTATTACCTTTCCATGGTTGATCATCATGTTCACAAACAATCTTCAATTTTTTGACATCATCCTCAGGAAGCTCACCATCACCACCCAATTGTGAGCCAGCTCTATGAAGGGTTGGGTCCAAACTCAAGGATCTCCTTCTAGTGTGACTGGATTGGGATTTATTTTGTGCTTGAGAAAATGAATCGTTTGGTGTTGCTGAACCAACCTGCTCTCTAAAGTTTCCCTTCATCCATTTTTCCATTCTTCTTATCACCGGGTAGGAGCGCAACAGGAGATCAGTGCATTCTTTATCAGACCATTTAATAGGAGGCAATGGTTGCATAGAGGCATTTTGGTAGCCCTCATCTAATATATTAGAATTGTCATCAACCAAGTCAAGAACTTGTATCGGCAGTTCAAACGCACAGACCTGACCAATAGTCAACCTCATGAAACTTCTTCATTGCACTTCTCTTTCATCCAAGAAATCTTCTAGCTGTGGTTTGTGCTGGTATGAGTTGCCACCATGCATATTCCTTTTTACAAAATTCTTATTGTCAAAGGCCAAATGAATAGACAATTGATGGAGATTGAATTCGGGTAACAATTTCTCGGCACCTTTAGCACTGTCATTGCTCTTGCAGGAATAAAATGAAATAGACACAGGGAAAGAATACCCTCTTTTCTTCATCGCATGATGTTTTTTTCAACCACTACCATCTAGCGACATACCTCAAGAAATATGAGATAGTCGAGTGGGTACCTTGGCAATTTCACCGGAGTGCTCTCATAACCTCCAATTCTTAAGTATGAAAAGTGATCAAATTGCACATAAAAGCTACCAAAATTCATCCACAAGGCAGCCGCTTCCATAGAGAACCTCTGCTCTAATGAGCCCTCAATTTCTTTAACAAGCAACATTGAAAAAGCATCATTAATTTGACAAAATACATTCATACTAGAAGTTCTCTGCAACTGTGGAAAATTATGGAACACAGGTGTGCCTAGGGCAGAAAGTCTCAATTTTCCCTTCTTCTCATCTTCCAACCATGTTTTAGTAATATAGTTCTGACACCAATCCTTTTTCTCATGATAATATGTTCAAGCAGAAGCCACCTAAACATCAACATTTTCCTCATACTCATCTAAATTCAAGGCAAGAGCCACAGTTTCTACATCAATCCAAGCAATTACAGAGTCATCACGAGATCTTATCTCCTAGTCATCTGGGAAATAGTTATTGGCACATGCAACTATCAAGTCTGGATAGCACACAACAAGTGGAAAACCTCTAACCTGGTCCAAACCAATGCTTACTATTTTATCAGCTAAGTGGGTCCTACCCTCAAGTTGCATTCTTCTCCAAAAAGCATCAAGGTCAATATGACCCAATTCAGTATCTTTCACATTGGACAATCCATTCTCCACCATAGGAACCATAGGGGCCCCTCAGAATTTGAATCTCATCTTAACCAGCTTGAAAGCTCAATCAACTAATAACTCAGAAATATTTACAAGCACAGCAAAACTCCACAATACAGGGGAAAATTATGAAGATTCATGAAAAAAAAGTCTCCGCCACAAAAGAACTTCTGTATTTAAAGAAAATGGAGAAAATGAGAGGGAGGGCAAGAAAGCCAATTGAGCTGGCCTGATTATCAAGAACTCTACAAACTTCAGGCATATGGAAAATTCCACTCTATAATGTAATCCCCTTCATGAAATTATGAATGCTTTCTTGGTAGAATGATAAACTTATTCCATTTACATTTCAGCTCTCATAAATTCCAATAAATGCTGGTAGTAGATTGAGTTTTGAAATTTGTAATATCCCCTATAATTTCCCTCTGAAAAGAGTACCCATGTACTTTCACAAGTTCTGAATTAAATGTAAAATGACAAGTGTCATTCCGCTACAATTCTTGCCAACTCAGCAAAGGCACCAAAGGAGTAGCAAGCACGTTCGATCAGTGAGTTAGAGATTTATGGAACTTTTTAACCACAAGATTTGAGAGTTCAGAAGTTCAAAGAACTTCTAACCTCCCAAGAACAAAGGTTTTCTTTAAAACAAAGGCAACCAAGACTGATGAGAAAAAGACTTAGAGGCGCAAGACTTGGAGACTAGTCAGGAAGTCGAGAACTTGGGCAGTTCAAGAACTCTTTACCCTATTGACTTAGGTTCAAAGACTCAAAGAATTTTTGACCAAATGCGAAAAAGACTAAGTAAAGACACACCTTAGGCAAGGATGAGGACAATCACAGGTAAAAGAATAGAAACTTTCTTAAGACACAAATGCTATAGCAAAATTTCAAAAATGTGGTAACAAAACACATCACCCAACTCTTCCAAGACTCTTCCATAAGTACCCTATCTGTTGGAGTACAATACCACTGAGAAGGGGGGTGAATTAGTGGTATACAAATTTCAAACACTTTGAGATAATCTTTCAAATCTTTGAAACAAAGACAACTTCTAATAAACAGAGATGAGGCATCATATAACTATTAACATCATGACAACAATAACTAACACATCAATATCAAGAATGCATCAAACACTATTGAAGCAATCTATGTTAGACACATAACCAATTGATATCATAACTTAGGGATTAATTTGAAAATTTTGATTAACCATAATCAAGATTGGTAGAGAATATCATTACAAATAATGATGTATGATGAATATGTGTTAATGTAGAAAAAATAAACATATGATATGCAAATAAGGAATCAAGCACATCAGTGATAATAACAATCCAAAACCCAAATATTGTCCTAAGTGGAAAACCCTCTTGGGGAATAAAAAACACTTGAAATGCCTCACTAGCTTGATAGAAATAATCACAATTATAGAGCTTCACTAGATTAGAAGTCTCACTGACTTGTCATTATGCCTCACTAGTCTTTTCAACAATGTCGCACTAACAATATTGCCTCACTGGCATACAAAATCCCAAATACAAAAATCATATACACAGAGTAAAACCTCTGTTTCTCTACATATCACTTCTTATCATCCTCTCTTCTTATTTTTTTCTTTTGGATGCATAAGAATTTATATGTATGAAACAATACAAAATGTGTCTATTAGTATTCTGCCTTGAAAACCTTTTGTCTTCTCTGTCTCATTGACCCATCAATTTCATCCTTTTTCTCAATATATCAAAATATATAAAAACAAATATATAAACCCTTCAACTTCCATTCAGATTTCTTACATTTTTCAAAAATACAAAGAAGTTTTAACCAACTTTTCAACTATCATCATAAAAGTGTGTATAAATACATTATGAAGCCTTTTCTCTTTTCATGCAACTGTTTAAACTTATAACTGAAACCAAATAACTTCTCAAGAAATGTCTCTATAGAACAAATAACTATCAGACCCATATGGCCAAATAGGTCCATCTTGACCTAAGGTTCAAGTCAAACTATTTTTCCTAATAACCAGTTTGATTAACTTAGTAAATATTTTGTTCCAAACCTTAATTGTTTTTTTTAGTTATGACTACCTTATCACCGAAACCCAAAGCAAAGTCAACCACAAAGAAATCAAAACATATTTCTTTTTAAAAACAAGACTGCCCTAGCTTTCCTTTTTCACAAGCTGAAAAAAATATAACATGAATATCAAAAACTTTACAATTTTTAATATAAGAATTCTTAGACAATTCACATCAGAAGGAAACTTCTGTACTCATTTAAAGAAAAATATCACTTGATAGATTTTAAGCCACAAGAAGAAGGAAATAGTCAAGAATGTCTAGATGCATGGTTGACCTGAGGTTGAGCATTGTCACTTTACAAGATCTCTATCATAACAACCAGAGACTTACTGTATATTCCATGATTTTCCATCATTACCACCGATAAGTCAAACCCTAGCACGAAGAGAGCTCAAAGCCTAAGTTTTCACTTTGCAAAATGATTCATTCTCTAAGCTTTTTGGCTGATGATATCATGGCAACTTGTGATCCCAATGTATCCTAAGTGGCCTGGTAAAACTTAAACTCTTTTTACCTGCTGTGAAAACCTTAAACCTGCCCAGTAGGTTAATGACTTAAAGTGCTTGATGAAGACAATGTTTTAAATGATTTCCAACTTGATGCCATTTAATAAATAATACATAATATGATGCCCCTTCAAGTGACTTTAATCACTTTAAGAATGATATGATAAAAATGAAGGCTTTAGACTATCTGCATAACCTTGCATTGTCCATAAAGAAGTAAATGAAACAACATAGCACTAAAGACCTTGGGACCAAATAGTCTCATAATGCAAATGATATCATAGCACCGGATGAGCTTACTATTATTGCAAACTAAGAAGATCACAATGATACTATCACTGTCTACCATCACTGTAATGCCAAAAATGAAACCAATGTAGAAGATGCCTCAACCATCATGACATAGTCAAGTGCCATATTGAAATAGTCAAAATGAAATACAAGCTTTTGAGATCACCATACCAAATACCAACTATCACAAGAATCATAGCACAGTAATGATATCATATGTCAAGTATAGCATGAACTCCATGAGAGAATCAACTAATCTAACTTCCCAAAACAACTAAACTCATGCCAATTGTATGCCAACTGTCATGGTACCATAGTGCCAGAAACCATACCATACTCCAAATTGTTACAAGTACCATAAAGCAAGCCCCTTAACACAAAAATGTAACATGATATCATATGTCATATGCCACAATAGATAAATCATCAGAGCCATATGCCATAGGAGATCATGGGCACATCAAATATGAACAATTGTGAACAACTGAACATATCAACAATCATCATCAACATCAACTATCATAGAGCATATTCAAATGCATATCAACTATATAGAGAATTAGGAGATGAACCCATGTGTCAACTGTGTATGCTAATAGAGCATTTGATTGTCATCATAGTACCACACCATTGCCATATAGAACCAATAACTTTTGTACTGAAGAGCATAGTTAGTAACACAACCAACATGTTTGATGCCACACCATCACTACCAAGTGAACAAAATTATGAACATTGTTATCACATCAAGAACATCAGTACATGCTAAACATCTTGAATGCCAATTGTCATGATACAGATACAACTGTCATTGTGCTACAAACCTAAGAGTTTGTGTATTTGTCATCAAGGACAACAACTAAGAGGGAAAAAAACTCACCCTTTGTCCTTGATGGAAAAACACAACTCTCTCCCCCTTGTTGGCATCAAAGACAAACGGAGAAAGAAACTATGCTAATGCCTCAAGGAGATATCAAAAACTAGAGACCAATATATGATAGAAATGTAAGCATAATTAGAAAATATTAAACATACCATGATTGTCCCATAAAGTAGAAACATCCAGAATGGCCTAAAATACAACTACACTATCAGTATCATAAATGAGCATGTATCAAAACAAGGACAACAACTGAAGATGCCAGAGATAGGAGAAATGTCATCTAAGAGAACACCACAGATCATTACTATGAAAGCAAGCAAGAATTTACTGTCATCAAAAATCTAGAAGTATTATATAGCATTGCACTATCAGGCGAGATACCAAGAAACAAAAAATAACCATTTTACATCTAAATTTGAGGATCCTATCTACTATCAAAAGAAAATGATAGTAGCTTATATACTATCACTGCCCTCTATCTAAAATTAGCAAACAAATAAACTCACTGAGAAAGCACTGTCCTCTGTCAGAAAATGAGATATTACTATCAAATGAACTCTGCCATTATCATTTGAAATGCACTGACTTTACTAAGATATAACAGTTAGAGAATGCATTCAGATTACTGTCATTGCAATGCCACTATTAATAAGACAACAATTAGAAAGTGCATAAAGAATTGAAGTTTGACACACAATTTGATATAAAGACAGTTGAAGACCCTTATAATTGATGCAAAGAATGCATATAATCATGATGTATTACCATAACTCTTAAAGATGCCTTGTCAAATCTTGAAAGCACTGATCAAACCATGTTCAAAGCATGCTAACCTTTTTGCCATAGACAAATTGTCATGTATCATTGACTGAGCACAACATAGCAGTATGACAACATGTCTGAACCACTGTTAAGACCTATTGTACCAAATGTAAGTAACATCACTAAATCAAATGACAATTGTTATAATTAGAAGATATGATACTAGTCACTTTATGATCAGGAGATATGATGCCATCTTCACCTTGAACTCCTCTACAAAAACATCATACATCTCTCTGTAATATTGACAAATACCTTAACATGATGGAGCCTACATAATCACCTTGTAAGCACAAACATAGATCACAATATAACTTCACCAGCCTACATCTTCACTTCTAAAGAACAGTATGACTGAGAGAAAAAGATATGAAAGACCAAAACTATTGAACCGCTATCAAAATTAGAGAAGTATAGGTACACAAGAATGTCATTATACATAGACTGCCATCTTAAGAACTTCATCACCTAAACATTGTCTGGAATTCATAACACTATCTCTAAATAAATTTGTCTTACTTTGTTATCACCTTGCAACATTTAATCTTCTAACAATGCCTAACTAATACAAAATCATATCAAAACCAAACCAAGAAGTCTTGATGTATGACAAACCCAATCAGTCATGTTACATCTGATAAACACATCACTTTATCAAGGATTAATACTTGCATGATGACTTCCCCAAAATAGTTTGAGAGCTATCTCTAAACATGGCCAATGAAAGTGTAATTTAAGCTAAAGGGTAGAGTAACCACCTTATTTTAAGGATCCTATATTGGTGATTATTTAGGGGGTTTGAGAGGTACATTATAGACCAACTCCCCCTTAATTCATGCTATTATTTATGCAACTGATGATGTGACTTGTACAAGATGCACAAGTTTAGGATCTATCTTCTCTTGGCTCTGTTTCAATCTCCACACTTTCACTTCTTTCTTTTGTTTATGTTTCTTCTTCCAAACCTTTTTAACCTTTTTCTTTTTCTAACCTATCAAACCAGGTGATACTATTCTCTCATACATTCTGCAACTATATGCTTTGTGACCAAGAGAATTGCACTTGAAACACACAATTTTAGCATTCCTTATTAAAGCAAATTGATTTCTTTTGCAATTAACTGCTTTGTGTCCAAAGCAATTACAGATATAACAATAACCATTAAATCAATAATTATACCTATACATATAAGCTTGTCTTTTTGGAGCAGTTCTTTTGAAATTTCTCCTTTGATTGTGCATTTTGCCTTTAGAAGCAGCAACATGATAACTTAAATCAATTTTCTTTCTAAGAGTTTATCTGACATTGGAACACTCTCCTTCTTCATAACCAAGTCCAGTAGTGTCTCGATGTTATTTTTGTTTATCCAACATCTCGTGTAACTTGCTTGTACTCTCTTCAAATTTCAGATTCTTTTCCATTGCATCTTAACATCCTCGAGATCTTTTCTTAAAGAGACTATTTCTCCTTCAAGATTTTAACATTTAACTGTTTTAGCTTCCAACTTAGATTTTGTTACATCAGCTATCCTCTTATCTTCCTCAACCTCTGTCTTCAAATTGATAATTAATTTATTTGATTCACCTACTTGATTTCTCAAATCTATAATCAGATTTCTAGCATCTTCAAGATCTAAAAGTGCTTTGTCTTTTAATTATTTTTCTTTTTGTAGCTGCAACTGTAGTCTTTGATTCTCCTTTTTTCATTTCTTGATTTCACTAAGAGAACATATGAGTTCTCCTTCTATGTCAATCTCACAATAATTTTCATCAAACTCCTGTCCATGTTCATCCATGAAGAGGTCTTCTTCTTCTAAATCTGATTGAGTCTCATCTCCTTCATGTGAATGACTTTCATCCTTATCCTTTTTCTCAGATAACAAGATGTCCTCTCCTTCAAGTGCATCACCTTGATAGATTCTTATCAATTCTTTCCACACATCCTGAGCTATTTCACAATGTATAACTTTACAACAAACTTCATTAGATAATCCAGATAAAATAGCTTTCTTTTCTATATGATTACATTCATAAGCCTCTTTGTTATTTGTAGTATTAGATCATTGAGAGGAAAAAAAATATCCATTCTAAATAGAGATCCATACACTGTATCCTAAAGAGGATAGATAAACTTGCATTCTAATACACCAAAAATAGAAGTATGAACCATCAAAGAAAGGAACTCCTAACTCACCTTTTGAGACATTTCTATCAACTGATTTTATATCAACATCTAAATTTGGTATAGATGGTAGTTTTTGATCAGTAGGAGACTTGACATTTCTCTTTTCTCTATTTCTTTTACACTTACCCATGGTACTCCACACTCAGGACCTACCCAAGTCGATTAGACTTCAATAGGGAACCTACGCTCTTATACCACTTGTTGGAGTACAATACCACTGAGAAGGGTGGGGTGAATCAGTAGTATCCAAATTTCAAAAAGACTTTGAGATAATCTATCAAAGCTTTGAAACAAAGACAACTTCTACTAAATGGAGATGAGGCATCATATAACTATTAACATCATGACAACAATAACTAACACATCAATATCAAGAATGCATCAAACACTATTGAAACAATCTATGTTAGACACACAACCAATTGATATCATAACTTAGGGATTAATTTGAAAAGTTTGATTAACCATAATCAAGATGGGCAGAGAATATCATTACAAACAATGATGTATGATGAATATGTGTTAATGCAGATAAAATGAACATATGATATGCAAATAAGGAATAAAGCACATTAGTAATAATAACAAACCATAATACAAATATTGTCCTAAGTGGAAAACCCTCTTGGGGAATAAAAACCACTCAAAATGCCTCACTAGCTTGATAGAAATAATCACAATTATAGAGCCCCACTGGCTTAGAAGTCTCACTGACTTGTCATTATGCCTCACAGGTCTTTTCAACAATGTCTCACTGACAATATTGCCTCACTAGCATACAAAATCCCAAATACAAAAATTATATACATGGAGTAAAACCTCTGTTTCTCTACATATCACTTCTAATGTAGAGCAAAATCAGATAACATACAAAACAGGTGGGAGATCCCTTGAAAAGTCCACAAAATAGCCACTTGAGAGTATATCGGCAAGACTTTTGATTTTTCTCACCGAAAAACACAGATTCTTGTCTATCGGCAAGACAATGGCTATCGGCAACCACCTTTCTCTCATCTGCCGATGAGGTAACTCATGCCGACATATGTTACATTGGCCACACTTTCCCGTCATCTTCCCGATCGGTGAGAACATAACTGTCAGGGAACTCTTTAAGTCTCCTACCGATGCTATCGGTTACGCTGATAGACTTACCATCGGTCATTTCTTGCATCGTTCAGAATGCTTATTCTAAAAGCTCACATACAACAATGATATTCAAATGGAAGATACGAACTGTCTTCACAAACATTAATGTAAACACATAAAATGCTAATTCCTTCTCTGCACATTGTAACCGAACAGAACACACGAAAACTATAGAAAGCTATAGAATAGAAATAAATCTAACTACATGGAGGTCATTACACTGATTTCAAAGAAATCCACTAGTGGAATGACTCCAATTGGTATCACTGTAGTTTGACCAGAAAACACAGAATTTCTTTATTTCTTCTATTTCAGAATAAAATACAATTCTTCTTAACTCTGTTCTATATCTATCTCTCCCCCTTGTCTACACGAACAGAGACCAAATATATAAAGACTCTCAATTGACAGTTACACACGGTGGAAGGTGAACCATTCCTCAACCACCCTGCCAATCGGTTACATTCGACTTGTTCGGTTACAATTCGTTTACAATCTGGAATGACACGTATACAATCTTTTGATATGGCTCAAAGGCTTACAACATGACATTTGGACAAAATAGAAAATACGAGGGATCCTCTAGATCCTCAATGTCTCGAGGTGCTCCTGCACCAACTTCTTATCATCCTCTCTTCTCATTTTTTTCATTTGGATGCATAAGAATTTATATGTATGAAACAATACAAAATGTGTCTGTTAATATTCTGCCTTTAGAACCTTTTGTCTTCTCTATCTCACTGACCCATCAATTTCATCCTTTTTCTCAATATATCAGAATATATAAAAACAAATATATAAACCCTTCAACTTCCATTTGAATTTGTTACATTTTTCAAAATACAAAGAAGTTTTATTCAACTTTTCAATTGTCATCATAAAAGTGTGTATAAATACATTATGAAACCTTTTCTCTTGTCATGTAACTATTTAAACTTATAACTGAAACCAAATAACTACTCAAGAAATGTCTCTATAGAACAAATAACTATTAGACCCATATGGTTGAATAGGTCCATCTTAACCCAAGGTTCAAATCAAACTATTTTTCCTAATAACCAGTTTGATTAACTTAGTAAATCTTTTGTTCTAAACCTTAACTATTTTGTATTAGTTATGACTGCCTTATCACCAGAACCCAAAGCAATGTCAACTACAAAGAAATCAAAACATATTTCTTTTTAAAAACAAGACTGCCCTAGCTTTCCTTTTTCACAAGCTGAAAAAAATATAATAGGAATATCAAAAACATTACAATTTTCAATATAAGAATTCTTAGACAATTCACATCCGAAGGAAACTTCTACAGTTATTTAAAGAAAAATATAACCTGATAGATTTTAAGCCACATGAAGAAGGAAACAATCAAGAATGTCTAGCTGCATGGTTGACCTGACACCGAGCATTGTCACTTTACAAGATCTCTATCATAACAATCAGAGACTTACTGTATATTCCATGATTTTCCATCATTACCACTGATAAGTCAAACCCTAGCACGAAGAGAGCTCAAAGCCTAAGTTTTCACTTTGAAAAATGATTCATTCTCTAAGCTTTTTGGCCAATGATATCATGGCACTTGTGATCTCGGTGTGCCCTAAGTGGCCTGGTAAAACTTAAACTCTTTTTACCTGCTGTGAAAATCTTAAACCTACCCAGCAGGTTAATGACTTAAAGTGCTTGATGAAGACAATGTTTTAAATGATTTAAAAATCAATGCCATTTAATAAATAATATATAATATGATGCCCCTTCAAGTGACTTTAATCACTTTAAGAATGATATGATAAAAATGAAGGCTTTAGACTATCTGCATAACCTTGCATTACGCATAAAGAAGTAAATGAAACAACATGGCACTGAAGACCTTGAGACCAAATAGTCTCATAATGCAAATGATATCATAGCACCAAATGAGCTTACTGTTATTGCAAACTAAGAAGATCACAATGATACTATCACTATCTACCAGCACTATAATGCCAAAAATGAAACTAGTGTAGAAGATGCCTCAACCATCATGACATAGTCAAGTGCCATATTGAAATAGTCATAACGAAATACAACCTTCTAAGATCACCATACCAAATGCCAACTGTCACAAGAATCATAACATAGTAATTATATCATATGTCAAGTATAGCATGAACTCCATGAGAGAATCAACTAATCCAACTTACCAAATCAACTGAACTCATGCCAACTGTATGCCAACTGTCATGGTACCATATTGGCACAAACCATACCATACTCCAAATTGTTACAAGTACCATAAAACAAGCCCCTTAACACAAAAATGTAACATGATATCATATGTCATGTTAAAACAAACCCAGCTACCACTACACCAAAAGATCGAACTGTTAGTGAATGGCACCCCGGTCATGTTACCCAAAGATCGCACAGGCCCGAAGAGGGAGGAATTGAGGGTCACGCACCTAAGTGCCAACATACCCCCACCAGTCTGTACCTGCCCCTTGGGTGGGCACGGACTTCTATGCGTGCCTTACACACATGAAAGTAGTGGGCATCAGTGGGAATCGAACTCCTCCCCAGTAGAGTCATCAATTTGCTAACAGAAACCTAGCTACCACTACACCAAAAGCTTGAACTGTTAGTGAATGGCGCCCTAGTCATGTTACCTAGAGACCGTGCGGGCTCGAACAGGGAGGAATTGAGGGTCATGCACCTAAGCACCAACATGTCATATGCCACAGGAGATCATGAGCACATCAAATATGAACAATTGTGAACAATTGTGAACAATTGAACATATCAACAATCATCATCAACATCAACTGTCATAGAGCATATTCAAATGCATATCAACTGTATAGAGGATTAAGAGGTGAACCCATGTGTCAACTGTGTATGCTAACAGAGCATGTGATTGTGATCATAGTAATGCACCATTTCCATATACAACCAATAACCTATGTACTGAAGAGCATAGTTAGTACCACAACCAACATGTTTGATGTCATACCATCACTAGCAAGTGAACAACATTATGAGCATTGTTATCACATCAAGAACATGAGTACATGTTAAACATCATGAATGCCAATTGTCATGATATAGATACAACTGTCACTATGCCATAAACCTGAGAGTTTGTGTAGTTGTCATCAAGGACAACAACTAAGAGGGCAACACTATCCTCCACTACTTCATTTACATCCACTGACATACCACTCATCTACCCCCAACTAATCTATTGGGAACAAGGTTATCCCATCCTGGATATCATTCAATATGATGAAGCAATTGCAAAACTCATGGGACTATGAGAACACATTCCTTTAGGGGATCATAGAGTTGGTTTCATCATAGAGTTTAACACCACTACATACTTCAGCGAGAAGGCCAAATCCCCCAATTGCAAAAGTAATATAATAAAAGGTCCCCTAGTGAAAACCACCATGTGGCAATATCAGACCCTAAAAAGGTAAAAAGAAAGGACACATTCAAAGGTGAAAACCTCTCTAAGGTGCCAAAGGATGGGGGATTCAACCTTCCTAAAGATGCTCTCTATCCTGAAACAATCTCCGATAGAAAAATCTCAAGAGATAAACTTGGGCACAACAGAGGCCACAAAAATCACATTTTTGGCTACTTCTTTATCATTAGAGGAAAAGAAGGATTTCACTGCATTCTTTTAGCATAATTTTGCATGGTTTTATGTCGATATGCCTGGTCTAGACCCATCTTTAGTGGTGCATCATCTAACAGTATATCTTGATGCCAAACCAGTTAAGCAGAAACTAAGAAGGATGCACCCACATATCACACTCTTGGTGAAAATAGAACTTGGAAAGTTGTTAGTAGTAGGATTCATTAAGCCCATTGACTATCCAAAATGGGTATCCAACATAGTCCTAGTCTCCAAACCAACTGGGGGCATCTATATTTGCATAGACTTCCAAGATCTAAACAAAGCATGTCCCAAGGATGAATTTCTATTACCAAATATTAACATTATTGTGGATCTCACTGCCAGACATGAGATGCTCTCACTCATGGATGGATTTTTAGGCTATAATCAAATCCACATTATTGAAGAGGATCGACATAAAACTACCTTCATTTGTCCATAGGGTACCTAGTTTTTGGCAAGTCATGTCGTTTGGTCTCAAAAAATTTGGTGCAACCTATAACCAACTAATGACAGTGATCTTTCATGATATTCTTCATAATATTATGGAGGACTATGTGGATGACCTCCTTGGTAAGTCAACAACAAGAAAAGAACACCTCTAGGTCTTATCAAAAATCTTTGATCAGCCAGAACAATATCAAGTATGACTCAATCCCAAAAAGTGTATTTGGTGTCACTTCTGGAGAATTATTGGGATATATAGTATTAAGGAGAGGTATTGAAGTAGATCCAGCTAAAGTAAAGGCCATAATTGAAATTCCTCCACCAAAGAGTCTAAAGCAACTCTGTAGTTTACAAGGTAAACTTCAGGTCATTCATCATTTTATTGCTCAACTTGTAGAAAAATGTCATCCCTTCACACATCTTTGAAAAAATGTCACATTCCAATGGGATGCTCCATGTTAAGCAACTTCTAACAAATTGAAGGAATATTTAACATCTTGTCTAATTCTTATGCCTCCTATTCAAGAAAAACCTCTACTTTTGTATATTTTAGCAACATCAATAGCATTAGGGGATCTACTAGTAAAACATGATGAATCGAGCAAAGAAAAAGATATATATTATATTAGTTGAACTATGGTAGGATATGAACTTAATTATACTCCCATGGAGAAAGCATGCCTAGCGGTTGTCTTTAGTTCCCAAAAACTATGATATTATATGCTCAATCACCAAGTTAAGCTCATTTCCAAGGTAGATCCATTGAAATATCTATTGTCAAAGGATACACACACAAGATGAATGGCAAAGTGGGTAATAATTCTCAGTGAATTTGATATAGAGTATGTGGACCGAAAAGCTAGATCAAGGGATAGGTTATAGCAGATCATCTTGTCGATGCTCCTATTCATTTAGATCATCCACTTACCTCATAATTCCAAGATGAATCCATATGTTCATCATCCCATCAACACATTGGAAACTATACTTTGATAGATCTTTCACTTCTCATGGGCCTAGAGAAGGAATTCTCTTCATCACCCCTCAAGGTGATTGCATCCCTAAAGCATATAGGATTGCATTTCCATGCACTAATAACATTTTTTAGTATGAAGCTCTGATTACAGGATTGAAAATGGATGTTCAATGGAAGACTAACACATTGCATGTGTATGGAGATTCTCTGTTGATTATAAAACAAGATAATGATGAATATCAAACCAAGGATGACAAGCTAATTCCCTATAAGAAAATGGTTGATGACTTCAAAAATTATTTTTTAGAGATTCAGTTTGGACAAGTGCCCTGATTAAATAACAGAGTTGTAGATGCAATGGCAACCATTGTCTTAGTCATTGGCATGCCAACCAACAACCACCAATGTGAGTTTCTTGTGGAATAGATCTTTATCCTCACATATGATACCCCAAATTTTGAACTCATCTGTGAAATAGTTGGACCTACTTCCCCTTGGTATCAAGACATTTATGCCTACCTCCATGACTAGTCCCTTCCACCAAACTTATCCACCAACCAAAGAAAAACCTTCATTCACTGATCATCCCACTTTACCATCTTGGGTGATACACTATAGATCGAAGGAGTCTTGAAGGTACTCTTCTTAGGTGCCTAAAAATAGAAGAAGCCCAAACTGCCTTACACGAGGTACATGAGGGAATCTATGCTGCACATTCTAGTGGTCCTACTCTTGAAAAGGAGTTGTTGAGAATATGATAATACTGGGCTATTATGGAAAAAGATGCCCATAAGTTTGCTAAGAATTGTTTACAGTGCCAACAACATGGTGATCTCATTCATGCGTTGTCTCAAGAATTGTAGCCAATAACAAATCCTTGGCCCTTTTCATAGTGGGGGATCGATCTTGTTGGTAAAATAACCCCTCCACCATCTAATGGCCATGTTGGTTGTTTCAAATCCCCAACCTAATCTCAAGAAAACATATCTATAAAATAGCCATTTCTAATACTGATTTGTCTTGAGGGATTGGCCAACGAATAGGAAAGCGGTTTTCAATCCTTTTCCTCTGCACTTTAGGCTCTACAAGACCTAGGAGGGTGTTCCTAACAGTGTTTTTGACTAGTGGTTTCTTAATACTTTCTCAAAACATTGTTCTAAAACAAATATGTTCTTTCTAGATTGCTAAAAGAATTACTGATATAGTGAAGTAATGGGCTATATTCTCAAGCTTTAACACAATTCTTTATAGAAGAACATGAAAATAGACCAACATTAACATGAAATACAAAAATGAAACTATTCTTTGATTTTATAAATGATCAAGGAGATTGAATGAAAACAATAATCCTAAGAGATCAGTACCTAAATCCGAGGTCATAGAGTCAAAACAAAATATAAATGAAACTAAGTGTAACAATGCCTTCCCAACTCATATAAGAATACTGCAATGATACATTATACCATTACACCTTGAAATAAGTCCAGAACTAATTCTACTTGCTAATCCCTGCATACATTCACTATATTCGATATTTTCCTTAAAGCATTAAATTTACTCTTTGAGTAAAAGACATTTAGAAAAGATATCCTTGCATAGGAAAGACTGTGAATATGAATAGAATTGATACTTGATCAACTTATATTTAGAAATATAGTAAAAGACAAAACTGTAGGAGACAATATAGTCTGAACTTTAACAATATATTCAAATTGATGAGCTAGTACAATTTACACAAATAGCTGCAAGTACAAATGATTCTATTCTTGAAAAACACCTAGAAGTAGAAAAAATCCTAATTATGATTATGTGTTGTGTTACAAAAATTTCTCCAAGATCCTTGTCAATAGGTCCTAAATTCCCTTTTATAGAAACAAGGGAGCAAAACAAGCTTCAGACCTAGAGATAGATATCACTTTTACATTTGACAAACTTACATTAATCAAAAACAAAGATAATTGATTATGATCAGATATTTTCATAGAAATAGAAGTTGTTATATATGCGGCCATAAAACACGTTACCTTGGAAGATGTGCATTGAGAAATGTGATAACAAACTCTGTCGACCTTTGTCCACTCTCTTCATTCTAATTCCTTCCCTTTTAAGAAACCTGATGTTTCACAAGAAGACAAAAGGAGACCACTACGGGACAAATATGCTCAAAATTTGGAAATAAGAATAGCCCTTTTGTTAACAACAAAAGACTCATAAAAGTATATTCTTAATTTGAGAAACGAATAAACAACAATATTCAACATTGTGAATTTTCACAATACTCAAAACCTCAAATGTCAGGCAAGTTATTATATTTCTCATCCCAGGCCTTGTATTGTTCCTTTGTTGTCTATTAAAAGGTGATGAGGTTATTCACACAAGATACATATTTGTTTTTGTATTTGACTATAGTTGATTCAACTTCCCTTGTAAAATCTATTGCGAGTTGACAGGAATCCCATAATTTACTGACACTTCTTCTAAATAGGGGAATGTCAACCTTGTCACCTTGGCAGATAAAGAAAGAAATAGTAGGAATGATATTACCAAACTGAAGGATCCAAGATTGGCAAGGTTTGATTTCACCATTATCCATTTTTATTGCAAGGATCACTTCAATTTCATCACTATCAAAACTCTGAACTAACTTCAATGCCTTCTCCTTGAGGCGATCTATAAATGCCTATAACTCCCTTGCTTCTTTTGCAACAATGTAGGTTTGTCTAATTTCTTTGGGAGCATTAGGTTTTGATCCCTTGTAAATACCTAGTAAAGAAGCAATCCTTGGGATCCATTTATTGAACAAAGGCATTGTTTTCCCTTTATCTTCAGCTAATCGCTTAGTGACTTGTGACAAGTCAAAGTAGCACTTGTGGATATTAACTGCCTTGTCTGAATCTTATCCATTAATAACCTCAAAATACTTGAAAAAATAAGCCAATTATCCTTTTATTGACTAGCAATAGAATTTGCAAAAAATTCTTCAAAAGCATTGATTTGTTGCCTTAATTCTTCATTTTCCTTTTCAAGTATAGATTTTGATGAGGAAAAAGGGGCAGCAAATAGAAGACCCAAATCTTTTATTGCCAAAGTTGGTTGTGGTGAGGCCGATGTTGAGGCTTGTTGTTCTTGTTGTTGTTGCTGGATTTCCCTCTCCTTTAACTTATTATATTCATGTAGTAAATGCATATAGTCCTCTTCTAATTCATCATACTTTTCCTAAAGGGCATCAATGGTTACCTTACTAAACCATCCAACTTCCACTACCAACTTGGATGCCTCTAGAGCAGAGGTACCAAATACTCTTTTAAGTATCAAGCCACCTTTCAAATCTTTATCAAGTTCTGTAACTAAATGTTTATCAGTATTAGGGGCCAAAGCTCAGATAGCTAAGGTTTCCCATTTTGGATTGAAACTAGCTCCTGATAATGCAGCCTCAGCCTCTTCCTCTATGGAAAAAACCTCCTAATCTTGCCTTCTTATAGTATCCAAAACAATAACAAAAGCTATATCCCACTCAGGAAGTAATAAGATTCCACTATCATTGATCATCTTTCTACCTTGTTCTAGGGTGATATCCTTAACCTCCTCCTTCATCTATGTAAGTATCCTAATGGATACTTGCTCTTGAGTTTCTTGAGGAAATTGAGACATGTGTTCCTCCAATCTTTTTCAATACTCATTTCTCCTACTCTTCCACAACAACTCATAAAACCCTTTAGAGTTAACAAATTCATCATCACTTATGAAATTTTTACAAGTCATAACTCTCATGTCATCTGAAATGTCCTTTCCTTGAGTGTCAATGTTAGTGATCCTGTCCAAAGGCATTTTCTCAGGCTCATCTCTACTAGGTGAAGTCATTTTATGCTATATCTCTGCTTCAGTGATTTCCATTTCTTCTTCATCATCCAGATAATCAACTAAGGGGCCCTGTTCAATTTTCCTCCTCTTTGGAGATGATTCCCTAAGAGGAGAATCCAATTCAATTATTAGCACAGGAGGGGGAGATACTTGTGGAGCTAGTAAAAGAGACAAAGTAGGTTGAGTCTATGGAAGGGCCTGTGGAGCTTGTTCTTTGACTTCCTCTTTTTTGACTTTTCTCTTAAAAGTATACCTGAACTGATTGCTAGCAGGGGGCATGCATGATGGCCTTTCTTCTTATGTGGGCTCAACAGACTTGCTATCCTTTATGTCAACTAATTCATTAATATGTGATAAAATCTTTTTTATCCTGTTGATGGGGTCGACAACATCTAGGAAAATTCCCTTGTAAGAAGGCCTCTTCTTTCTCATAGCTTCATCATATTTCATGTACATAGCCCATTTTGTTCTTTTCACCTTAACTTCTTCATTTGTAATGGAATTCTTGATAACATCCTTAGGGGAAATTTGACATGCTCTTGTTTCATCCTAAAAACAAGTAATTTGTCATTCAAATTAGCAGATCCTTCCCAATTCATTCTGAAATCAAAAAACTCTATAAGGTAAGGGAAGAAAGATCCTTTTTTCTATCCTGCAAGGTAAATCCTTTCTGATTCAGTTAATTACCAAATGACCTCCAAGAAACCAACCCTTAATGGCATGTACTTAGGAAAAACATGAGGACCAACAGGGGTACCATAAAATCTCAAAACAGTGCACTCCTCATGGAGGAAGAAGTCTCCCCAATTATGCTTGATTTCTGAAGCAGGTGTCCTTATTGCAGGTCTAAGGAAATTCAACAATGGGGTTGGAATTCTTGGTATATCTATCTGAAACTATCTCAATACTGTGACCACAAAATGGTCTCTAAAGAACCAATAAGTAGAACTAGAATAATGTTTATCCCATAGATGGGTCCAAAATTGGACTAGCAGTACATTCCCCAAGCTATCAACATGATTAATCACTAACTTAGGGCTCCAATTTATCTTTATTTTCCCCTGATGTAGGAACATGTGACACAATAATGAAAACCACTAAAATTTGATTGGTTCCTTCTTACTTTTGATTTTTACCAGTCCATCATATATATGTTTTTCCAGATAAGAATCAAAATCAAACTAAACACTTTGAGATGGGTGTTGAATATTAGCAGGCATATAGGTATAATCAATGGGGATTCTTTCTTTCTTCTCCTCCCCCAAAACTTGATAGAGAGCATAATAGGTTTTAGCAAAGTAGCTTTCAAGAGTATCTAACCTAAAAGGCTCTTGCGCATTTTGAGGAATTCTCACTGATCTACCATTTGGTGCCTTCTCCTTAAATCTAGGTAGATATATAGTTCTATAAATGCTCATGTCCTTTGCATATAGTACCTTGAATTTATCTGTATCAATTACTGTAGAAGTAGCCAAGTTTAGCCCAAAGACTATGGCAATAGTCGCTTTATTAATTGCCACCAAAACACCCCCATTCTTACCCCTAATTACTTTGGTAGCTTCATCATAATGGGAAGCCATGGCTAGGAGTAGTTCAACATCTTCAAACACATTGGTGACTACCAACTTTCCTAGGTCCCACATCCATACATTAGACAATGGTGAGTGGACATTTCCTTTTCTCCACCAGTGGTAAAATAATGACCAGCCAGGAACAGAGATCTTTGCATCCCTACATTCAAAATATTTATCGACTAATCCATCCTTGCATTTTGGGCCACTAACTTTTAACTTCTCTGCACAAGAACTAGGGAGTTGGGCTATAAGGTACTCATGTAGGGCTCATTTTTGGGAGGTGGAGTGATCCTAGGACTTAGGGGGAGCCATTTTAAATGATAAAACAAAGGCAAGGGTTTTCTTCTTTTCCTTGATTCAAACTTCAGAATAGTTTTAAAAAGAAGGAAGGAAAGAAAAAACCCTAATGGGAACAATAGAGTGCAATAGACAAGACGTATGCAACTTACCAGATTGCTTTGCACAACCAACTCTAAATTGATGCTAGGGATGTTGCAGTAGTCACTAGCCTCAATGTTTCAGTGTCCCAAATGTCTAAAATGGAAAGTACAAAAGAATTGGAGCGTGAGTTATATAAGGAGTACCATTAATTCAGGGCTGAAATTGTTGCAAGTATGTGCCTAATCAGTGTTGTCATTGGTTTCAACTGTATCCTATTTTGTTACTTGTTTAAAAGCCTTGCATGTTGAGGATATTGAGAAAATTTGCTCCTCCAGAAGAAATAAAGAATTAAAGTGAAGACAATGTATTGCATACTGAAGAAGAGTCCAGAAGATTGCTCTGCATTTCTTGTATATTGAAGATCTTTGTCTGCAGATTGGAAGTTATGTAGAGGCATGTCTGAAGATGCTAAATCCTGAGTTTAAGCCTCTAGTATGAAAAATTGAGTGAGTTACTATCACCAGAGTAAAACCTACTTTTTCTAATTATTCACTAGTGATAGGGAGAAAGTATTTTGCTCTGCATTAAAGTATTTTTCTCTGTGGTTCTAGAGGAAAGTCTAGGATGGTGATAAGTAACTACAACTCCAATGGTTCATGATTTGGTGGTCTGCAAGCTATATTTCCTTTATGACAGTCAAAGACTATGAAGTTCATATGCTCCAGTGTGAAGAATCTCATGGATAAGGTGGTTAGATTTTGTGCGGTTTCTCCTGATGATTAAAACGTACTTATGGATGTCTCCTTATCATGTTCCTACCTTTGCATTTGTCCACAAGAAATATTTTGGATCAAAGTTGAAGATTGTTCCCAAACAAGGTAGCGTGTAACCAATTTTAGCTGACTTGGTTAATTCCAGTAATTGCGAAGATCCCTTGAAGATTATAGAAGCATGTTGTGGTGTGGAAGATCATATTTGAGTCCCATCTAAGGAGTGGCATGATCTGCATACATCTATACTACATTTCCTTAGCATAATTTTGTAATAGGTCAAGACCTATTTTGTAAATGTTTGTAATGCTGACCTTGGAGATTGTTCTAATGGTTGATGATTGTAATGTTGACCTTGATGATCATTCCAAGGCTAATGAAGTGTATAAATAATTGTAATTAAGTCATGGAAAAGGTGTCCTTGAGCGAAGATGTGAATAGAAGGTAAAGAGGTGAAAAGGCAGAGTAGAGGAGAGGAACCAATGTACTTTAATGTATTAATCTCAGACATGAAGAAGATATTGATTTTGGTAGTGAGCCGCTAGTAGGGTTTAATAGCCATCAAGGTTTAACAACCCTTATTGTAATCTTGCTAGGTTTAAGGTTGAGGCAATGAGCTTGCTAGACCTAGTTGTTCTTCATGGCAGTGAGTCAGCATGTTCTAGGCCCGTGGAATGACCAAGCCTGAACATCATTATTTCAAGATTGCAATATATATTGAGACTTAATCCTCTCTATGGTTTCTCCCCACATTGGGGTTTTCTACGTAAAAATCTAGTGTCTCATGTGTTTATTTTGTAAATATGTTTGAGCTTCTATTTTATGCTTTCATGATTTAATCATAATAGTGATTGGAAAATGATTGGAAAATAATTGAATGTTTAAAGTGCAGAAATTGTTAGGTTTTTGAGACAACTAATTCACCCCCCTCTCCGTTGTCTAGAGTATTTCAATAATTGGTATAAGAGCAAGGTTCCTAGAAAGCTAGCTTAACCACTTGAGGCTGATCCAAGATGTCATATAAAAAGGAAAGTATGCGGTTCAATGGGACAAACTACTCCATCTAGAAAATTTGCATGAAAACCCATCTCCTTTGCTTGGGTTATAGTGTTTGGAAGATAACTAAAGACAAGTATGAAATTCCAAAGGGTGGTTCGCAGATCAAAAATGAAATCTTGAGCAATTTGAGTTGAACATAAAAGCCAAAGATGCCTTGGTGAGCATCCTATCTGATATCGAAGTAACAAGGGTTATGGAGCTGGAAACTACTTATGAAATCTGGGACAAGCTGAAGAATCTATATGAAGGAGATGATTCTATAAAGTGCACCAAGTTATAGAGTCTGAAGGCAAAATATGAATGTTTGAAGATGAGTGAAGATGACAACATAACATCCTTCATGTAAAAGATTGACGAACTTGTAAGAAGCATTAAAAGTGTTAGAGGAAAAATTGAGGACATTGAAATTATAAACAAAATTCTTAGATATCTGCCTAAAGCATATAGCCATAAAGTGGCCGCAATTGAGGAAATAATGATAGTAATAAGGATTATGAAAGATCAGCTGTTTGGGAAGCTAACAACCTTTGAAATGAGAGAACTTGGTGATTCCCTTCCAAAGACAAAGATTGCTTTCAAGGCCAACACTTCAGAAAGAACCCCCAGATCTGACAAGTACAAGGTGGAACCAGATTATGAGCTTGAAGAACTTGAAGCCAAATTTGTCAACAGTCTGCCTAGAGGTATTGGTAAGTTCAAAGGAAAATTACCATTTAAATGTTTCAGTTGTGGAAAAGTTGGTCATTATGCTTCTAGATGTCCCACAACAGTCCCTAGGCCAAGATCTGATAGACCCAAGATTCCAAAGAAATGTTACTATATTGAAGATCTTGATGATGATGGAGAGTCAGATGGTGATCCAGATAATGCTAGTACTTCTGGTAATGAATGCTTGTTTATTGCTATTAAAGAACCTGTGTCTACTAATCCTACTAGTTGTGTGAAGGAAGAAAAACCAATGGAAAGTGCATTGGATGTTCAGGTTATTGAAGATAAAGATGAATGGGTTATTGATAGTGGATGCTCTCATCACATGACCAGTGATAAAAGAAAGTTTGTAAGTCTGGAAAGATAAGATGGAGGACTGGTTAGATTTGGAGATGACACAGTTGGTAAGATCTATGGAAAAGGATCTATTTCTTTTGATCGCAAGCATAACACTGAAGCTTTTCTAAATGTGAAAGAATTAAAACACAATCTTTTGAGTGTCGGTCAGATGTGCAACAAGGGTTATGACTTGAGGTTCAAGGACACTGGATGCAAGATTATGGAAAGCTCCGGAATAGTGATTGCAACTAGTAAAAATACTAAAGGCAATATATATCATCTGAAAGGAAATGATAACTTTGGCTTGTTGGCTTAGATTGATGAAACCAAGGAAAAGGGATCAAGTGGATATGAATCAGATGAACCAGAAGCTTCTACAAGAAAATAAATAGTACAACATGAAGATAGTTCAGATGAAGAAGAATAAGCTCTAGAAATTGTCACCAAGACACCAAGGTATGTAAAACTAAATCATTCTAAAGATCAAATCATAGGAGATAAGAGCAAAGGAATTATGGCCAAAAGAAGAGCTGCAGAAGAACAAGTAAATTTCTATTTGATTTCCAAGATTGAACCTAAGACTGTAAATGAAGCTTGCAATGATGAGAATTGTGTAAAGGCTATGAAAGAAGAATTGATGTAGATAGAGAAGAATCAGACTTGGGATCTAGTCCCCAGACTAGTAGACAAAAATGTGATTGGCACCAAATGGGTCTTCAGAAATAAGATGAATGAGAATGGCGAAGTGGTAAGAAACAAAGAAAGATTAGTATGCAAAGGATACTCTCAAGTTGAAGGAATAGATTTTGAGGAACCATTTGCACCTTTGGAAAGTATTGAAGTAATAAGAATGTTCTTAGCATTTGCACCCTATAAAGATTTCAAAGTATATCAAATGTATGTGAAGTCTACATTCTTGAATGGAGAATTGGAGGAAGAGGTCTACATTGAACAACTAGAAGGATTCCAGTCATCTGATTAGAGTGACATGGTGTACAGATTAAAGAAAGCTTTGTATGGACTAAAACAAACCCCTAGAGCTCGATATGCAAGATTGGAGAAATATATGATACAATTAGGGTTCAGTAAGGGTACTACTGATAGTAATCTCTATTTCAAGATCAATGATGAACAAATCCTAATTGTTGCAGTCTCTGTTGATGACATTATCTTTGGAGGCAATGAAGGTATGTGCATAGTTTTTGCTAGGGAAATGCAAAATGAATTAAAAATTTTAATGTTTGGTGAGATGAATTTCTTTTTAGGTCTATAAATTAATCAATTAGATAAAGGTATCTTCATTTCTCAGTCTAACTATGTAAAAGAGTTGTTAAAGAAGTTTGGGATGGAGGACTCTAAACCGATAAGCAATCCCATGGTAACTAGTTGTAAGTTGAGAAAAAAATGATGACTCACCTATGGCAGATCAGAAAAGATATAGATCTATGTTTGGAGGATTACTTTATCTGACCCAAACCAGACCTGACATAATGCATGTAGTTTGTCTTGTGGCAAGATTTCAAGCAGAACCTAAAGAATCACATGTGATGGCAGTCAAGAGAATATTGAGATATTTAAAAGGTACAATAGATTATGGATTTTGGTATACAAAAGATAATAATTTCACTCTCAATGCATACACAGATGCAGATTGGGCCAGAGATGTGGATGACAGGAAAAGCACAAGTGGAGGTCTTCTTGGGAAAAAGGCTAGTATCCTAGATAAGCAAGAAGCAAGACTCAATATCTATGTCTAATGTAGATGTAGAGTATATTGTAGTAGCATGCAGTTGCACTCAAGTGTTGTGGATGAGTAGACATTGAAGGACATCAGAGTGGTGTATGAATATCCAATTGCAATCTTTTGTGACAACACAAGTGCCATAAACATATCAAAGAATCTAGCAATGCACTCAAGGACAAAGTATATATCCATAAGATATCACTTTCTGAGGGAAAAAGTGATAGAGAATGAAATCAAGTTGGAGTATGTATCAACAAAAGATCAAATTGTTAACATTTTCACCAAACCTCTACCTAAGGATACCTTTGAGTATATCAGAGAAAACTTAGGGGTTATTACCCCTCCTACTCTAAACTAAGATGCACAAGAGTCCATCAGTCTGGTGGTACTCAAAGTTCTACATCTATATCTGGATTGATGCTTGTATGGGCTACTTCTCAGGGGGAGTATTCAGATGAAGAGAGTTTAGTTAAAAGAAACAAAGTGCAAGTATGTGCCCTTTTCCATTGATGTCAAAGGGGTAGAGAAATCATGTGAAAAACTCAGTGAGAAAGAGTGTAGGTGTGTAAAGACACAGGGGGAGAATCTTGTCTTGATGGCTGTTACAATTTTTCACATCATATGTTGCCATCAATGACAAAGGGGGAGATTGCTGCAAGTATGTGCCTAATCGGTGTTGTCATTGATGTCAACATATCCTTGTTGTCATTGGTATCAACTATATCCTATGTTATTACTTGTTTAAAATCCTTGCATGTTGAGGATTAGTGAGAAAATCTGCTTCTCCGGAAGAAATAGAGAATTACAGTCAAGACAGTGTATTGCATACTAAAGAACAATCTAGAAGATTGCTCCGCATTTCTTGTATATTGAAGATCTTTGTCTATGTATTGAAAGTTATGTAGAGGCATGTCTGAAGATGCTCAATCCTGATTTTGAGCCTCCAATATGAAAAATTGAGTTACTATCACTAGAGTAAAACCTACTTTTTCTAATTATTCACTGGTGACAAGGAGAAAGTATTTTTCTCTATATTCCTCTACATTAAAGTATTTTGCTCTGTAGTTCTAGAGGGAAGTCTGGGATGATGATAAGTGCCTACAACTCCAATGGTTCATGATTTGGTGGTCTGCAAGCTATATTTCCTTTATGACAGTCAAAGATAGTGAAGTTCATATGCTTTGGTGTAAAGAATCTCATGGATAAGGTGGTTAGATTTTGTGCAGTTGCTCTTTATGATTACAACATGCTTGTGGATGTCTCTTGATCATATTTCTGCCTTTGCATTGGTCTACAAGAAGTATTTTGGATCAAAGTTGAAGATTGTTCCCAAACAAGGTAGCGTGTAACCAGTCTTAGCTGACTTGGTTAATTCCAGTAATTGCAGAGATCCCTTGAAGATTATAGAAGCATGTTGTGGCATGGAATATCATGTTTGAGTCCTAGCTAAGGTGTGGCATGATCTGTATACATCTATAATACATTTCCTTAGCATAAGTTTGTGATAGGTCAAGACCTATTTTGTAAATGTTCGTAATTCTGACCTTGGAGATTGTTCCAATGGTTGATGAATGTAATGCCAACCTTGATGATCATTCCAAGGTTGATGAAGTGTATAAGTACTTGTAATTAAGTCATTGAAAAGGTGTCCTTGAGTGAAGATGCGAATATAAGGTAAAGAAGTGAAAAGGCAGAGCCGAGCAGAGGACCCAATGTACTTCAATGTATTAATCTCATACATGAAGAAGATATTGATTTTGGCAGTGAGCCTAATAGTCAGCTACCAGTAGGGTTTAACAACCCTCGGGGTTTAATAGCCCTTATTGTAACCTTGCTAGGTTTAGGGTTGAGGTAGTGAGCCTGCTAGACCTAGTTGTTCTTCATGGCAGTGAGCCAACATGGTCTAGGCCTGTGGAGTGACCAAGCCTAAACATCATTATTTCAAGATTGCAATATATATTAAGAGTTAATCCTCTTCATGGTTTTTTCCCACATTGGGCTTTTCCACATAAAAATCTAGTGTCTCATGTGTTTATTTTACAAATGTGTTTGAGCTTCTGTTTTATGCTTTCATGATTTAATCATAATAGTGATTGGCGAATGATTGACAAATAATTGAATGTTTAAAGTGCATAAATTGTTAAGTTTTTGAGATAACTGATTCACCACCCATCTTAGTTTTCCAAAGTATTTCAATAGAAATTAGTCATGTCCTCCATTATTTCATCTTGCGCGAACTAGATTTGCAAAATCATTTAATTTTCTAAGATTTGAATATCTGTCATTGGATTATGTAGCACTGGCTGGGATTAGATGGCCATGATTGGTCTTGAATATTTGACCCCACTTGACATGTCATGTGACATTTACTAGGCCAATAAGGAGTTTCCCCCTCCTTATTTCATGATAATTACTAGAAATGGCATGCCGTCAAAATTACACCATTCTTGCCACATGGCAGTTGTCTACCACTTCATGGTTCGACGGGGCACACTAATTCATAACCCAACAGAATGATGGAAAGACATAAGCACACTCAACTTAGTACGCCTCTCTCCACCTGGACTTCAATATGCAACACAGGTGCCAGATGTCATTTTTTTGCCTTTCCATGAATGTTTGGTGGGAGCTCTTGGTCAAGCTCGGCAGAATGGTGGAGACCATTGAAAAGTCCCCACGTAGCAGTTGGGACCCACCACTTCCTCTTGTTGTAGTCGATGAAAGATTTATTGCCAGATGGCACCCTTCTGCAGTTGTGCAGGTGATTACTTATTCAATATTTTATCATCGGTAGAATGGTAGAAATAAATCAACACATGCCACATGTCAAGAGAGTTAGCGGGACCTGAACTTTGGTATATCTTTTTTAAAAAAACCTTAGTCTACTAGGAATAAGGGGGCCATGGGACCACTAAAGGTTTAATATGTAAATTACTTTGACATTTTTTGAAAAATATTGGACACAGGCCAGAGGTGGTATACTTCATGGCAAGGGACTGGTAAATAACATATCTCAATGCATAACATGACACTTAAAGAATTGAGAAATAGGTGATAGGCGGTCAACTTCAAACTATAACAAAAGTAATGTTCACCACCCTCAGCCAAATAACACAAGGGTTTAGGGTTTAAGGGCTACTATTCATAGTCTTTTTAGCAAGCAAAAACCCTAGGCTAGAGACCTCTTCAACATGACCGTGCCAGACATAACAAAAATTGCAAGAACCTAGAAAATTTTACATGGTTCCAAGAGGCAAAAAATTTATCATAACTGCTACCGAATACTTCACTAAGTGGGTTGAAGAAATTCCACTCACTTACATTACTAGTACCCAAATAGATAAGTTTATCCTACATTACATCATTTTTCGATATGGAATTTCCCCTCGCCATCATCACTGATAATGGTAGGAACTTTAAGAATCAATAAGTTTGGTCCCTTTTCACTAAATTTCATATCCAACATCACTTTTCAACCCCCTACTACCCATAAGGTAATGGCCAAGCCGAGGCATCAAATAAAACCATCCTAAAAATCTTGAAAAGATTGTCAATGATGTTGGTCGTGACTGACATCTATAACTAAATCCATCCTTATGGGCATACTATATGAGTATTTGCACACCTATTGGAGCCACTCCATGTTCACTTGTCTTTGGTTCTGAAGCCATCTTACCAATAGAGGTTAATCTCCCTTCTCTATGGATTTCACTGCAGAGCCTCATGGATGAAGAGGAGTATCATACATCACAGTTACATGAATTAGAACTCCTAGATGAGAAGCATCTTCAAGCATATCAAAACTACCTTTCATGAAGTTACAACAAGAAAGTCAAGACCCGCCATTTTGACATTGGTGACCTTGTCCTCAAAGAGAATCAATGAAATCTACAAGAACATGAGAAAAAGGGCAAATTTGAACCAAATTGGAAAGGACCTTTTATTGTTACATCTAGCTATGGATCAATTTCCTACAATCTTGCAACACTAGAGGGCTAGCCTCTTGAAGAACCAATAAACATCATTCACCTCAAGTACTTCTATACTTGACCCTCGAATATCCCAGCAAGTCAAAAAAGTAAAAGAAAAAATTAAAAATAAAAAAGAACACATTTAAACAAAATATATATATAGAAAAAAGTAAAGAGAAATAATTCATCCATTGGTGAAAACCACTTCAGTGGCACCTTGGGCAAGTACCATGGTGAAAACTTGGAAAACATACACCATGTGTAGAGGCTACTATCCACCATCTATCAGGTTCCCACACATCCCATCCAATCCACCATATATTATATTTCCCATTTATCCACTTATCCCACTATCATGGATTGATAATTGATAGAAATTGATCATCTCCAACCCTCATCCATTTTCATAACAAGTATCACCTATCTCATTCTAGAATAAATACTCTTGTACCTAACTGGGGGAATTCTTGGTATATACCTTTTTTAGCCTAAAGAGGGTTCATTATCATTTTCATAATAAAAACTTGTCACCTACCACAAACCATAATAAATTTCACTATCCATCACCCATAATAAATGCACATGTATTAGACTTGATACCCAAGCAAAGAAAACTACACATAGAAAACATAGATCTTTCATGCAAAATCATAGGTAAGACCACCTTCTGAAACACCCTAATACCTAGGTACCCATTGCCTCAATATATAGAGATATCATCTAGAATCATGCATACAACAAGATAGATCCTTCTTACATCTGACACAATCCATTATCAATCACATTTTAGGGCAAGAGATTATGATGGTTGATTGGTTTTGTTTTGTCAGTTGGTCTTTTCCTTTTTGATTTATCTTTTGTCTCCTTCTATTGCTTATTAAAAGGCCACCTAGATCTTTCTATATCTTGATGTGTTAAGATTGGCATAGAATGGGGCATAGTCATTGATTTTCATGTGCCATGTTTGGTGGATATTCTTATTACTCCAGCTAATATTTATCTTGTGTGTCTTGGAATAAGCTTTTTGCATACCAATTGTCTTTTGCATATAAGGCCATTCCACACTTTTTATGCAATTGGACTTTAACATGCTCTAGGTTTTATTTCTCACATATTTCAAACAAGATTCAATTATGTTGGGCATGTATAAGAACATCCTTTTTGTTTGCAGCATCAAGTACATGCTAAGGATACACAGTCATCCTGGTTCCTTATACCCTAGTGCGTAATATCCATTTTGCTATATTAAATAAAGGATTGCTCTACTCGCGTCAACATAACTACTCATTATAATTCCATTTCTTCTTGCATCCATCTTTTTATCTTCTCTATTTTTTTCTCTATTTTGTTCTTCTTCCACCAATGTTCCATCTTTTATCTAACCTTTTCTTCACACCCAATTCATTTCAAGAGAACACCTATATTCTTCCAACTCACTCATCCTCTCAAGGGGGCATCATTCAACCCACTAATTAATCTACTAAGTACTGTTAGATTCAGGGCAGACAACTGAGAGGGGGGTGGTGAATTAGTTGTCTAAAACTTTCTTCTTATCAAACACTTGTATTTACTTAGAAGCATAACAATAAATCAATCATGAAACATAATGCATTTAACTTAAGAGCAGAAACACATCAACACATGAGACACCAAGATTTTGATGTGGAAAGCCCAGTTAAGGGAAAAACCATAGGGTGACTAACCCAAGATTGTATTCTCTGTTAGAAGAATAGAAAGAACAAAATGGCACATGCCAATTAGGGCTCACTGCCCAAGCACACTACTCACAAGAGGCTCACTACCTACAAGAGACACACTGTTTACACAAGAATAAGTATCACATACTTGAACTAGTAAATAGCATCTTTACCATGCCTAAGTCAGTTCCATTTAAGCCCAAAACTTTTGCTCTGCCTTTCACTCTTCTCCTCACTACCACATGCTCATCTTCACCACACACACTTGAAATGACCTTTGTTGGTAATTATTTATGTCTAGGGTTTTAAACTTGAATGTTTACTATTTTTCTCCTTCAAACCCTAAAATTTCCAAGTTGCGGGATCTTGTTCTATTGCTGAAATTACTATCGGCCCCTGAAAATGTTAAAAATTTGAGTCTCATGCATTTAGGAATGCATTTCGAGCCACAGTTTCCACACCCTAAATGTTTCTAAGTGTGGCTAGAAGGGTCAAAATTGTGCCTGTGCTACGGAACTTGACATGTGTCGATATCCGCTTGTGTTTCATAGACACTTTAAATGTTTCCTTTGTGTTTCAAGCTGCTCGCGTGGAAGGTGCCACATGTTGGCTTCCGCCGAAGTTTCAATAAAGTTTCTAAATGTTTCAAAGTGGCGCGGAAGGCACCACATGGAGGCACCCGAGGGACACAAAAGAAAGTAACTAAAGGCCCGTGGACGGTGCCAAGTGGCAGCTTCTGCCAATGTTTCTAAAAGACCCTTAATGTTTCTATTATGTTTCATGCTGCGTCCTGCGGAAGGCGCTACATGTCACTCTCTGTCGAAGTTCCTTAAAAGTTTCCAAGCAAGGGCGGAGCGTGCCACGTGTCTTTTGTAACTACTGCAGAAGCTGACAAGTGTCAACTTCCGCTGGAGTTTCTTTTTTGTTTTGAATTGTGGCGAAGCGATGGTGGGTCTCGGTTATGTGTCCCAGCTGCTGCGGATGATGCCAAGTGGCAGCCTCCGCTTGAAGTTTCAAGAGCCCCTTTGTAGAGTTTCAATAATTGCGTGAAAGGTGCCAAGTGTCATACAGTGGGGGCATTCTCTATATGTTGCAATGGGCGCGCGGAATGAGCCATCTGTCCCTTGAGGTTGCCGCAGGAGCTGACAAATGTCAGTTTTCGCGCTTGTTTCTTTTTGTTGCAATGTTAAGCGAGGCTGGAGGTGGGACCCATTTTGAATATCAAGTGGAGCACGGAAAGCGCCAAGTGTCACAATCCGTGAAGTTTCAATGAGGAGTCTTTTGTGTTTCAGAAGAGCACGGAGCTCGACACATGTCAACTTCCGCTAGGGTAAAACTAAGGGTCTTTATGAATCTACGACCCTACGGAGGCCGCCACATGTCCCTTTCTCAAAAGTAAAATGGAGGGTCTCTAGCGTTCCAGGGGTGCCGCGGAGCTTGCCACATGGTGGCTTCCATGTGAGGTTCCGACAGTGGACTCTCGGCGGGAAACAATTAAGGAAAAGCAATGTGATGGGCCATCGATTGAAACACGAAGTGCCTACATGGCACGATTTGGCTGGTGGGCACCTTTTCAGCAGTTTTTGGGGCCGTTGATGTTAGCGATGGGTTTTTGATCAACGGCTATCTTTCAATTTTGATGCAGCGATGGGTTTCTTCATATCTGCGGCCGCGTTTGGGCAGGAAATCTTCAGAAACTTGCTACGGCTGCATTTCCAGAGGTTGTGGGTAGCTGAAGCTTTAATGGCACATTATGCAGGAAGGCATGGGTTGAGTTGATAGGTTCAACCACCTGATTTATGAAGAAAGTCCCTTAGCGGCGACACAGGGCTCGAGCTCGACTGCTCCTCGTCCTTCTCTGGCTTCTCCATGATTTGTCCCCTGTTGCATTTATGATTTTGAGCACCATTTTTCTGATACTGTGTATCTGGCAGGATTTTTGGCCTCCCTTGTAATTAATTTGTTTAGTACATAGTTTTGCTATAAAAAGCAGACTGTGTGACCCATTTGGAGGTTGTTAAAAGTTGGACATTTTTGGCTCTGTAATACAATACGACTGGTTTTGGTTTGCTTTATGCAGGAATCCTTGTGAGTTTATGCATCTCCTGTTGTATGTTTCTTGCATGAATCTACTGATTTCATGATTAATCTTATATGAGTAATGTTGTTTTGCATGTGTTTTGTTAATTCTATCTCCAGTGTTGCATGTGTCCTTCTGAGTCTAGATATCTAAGGGGTGTCTAGTTTTCTAGAATATAGAATTCCTGTATTGAATGTTTGATCTTTTAACTTTTGCTCAAGGGGTAGATTAAATTATTTTCATATTGAATATTGGGAAGGGTATACTGCAATAGGGATGCCATAAGTATAGATAGCTTAACACTCTGTATTGGGAGATATTTGTAAGGAAGATATCACATAAATCCCCTTGAAATCCAGTTTTAAGTGTTTATGCTGAACATTTGCATGTGTATGTCTATTGACTCCAAGCCCTGGATAGGCACCAATCTAGCTCTGTGTTGAGGTTATACACCAGGTCTAGCTTTGCATCCAAACACAACATCAAAATCAAACTCTAAAACAACCATTAGGACAGTAGAATTAGTCTTAGGATCCCAAGTCCTCTGTCTACAACTGAAAATAGGCCCAAAGCTAGCCCCTTTGCTCTTATCTTGCAGTTTTGGTCTACTTATAGGAGGACTTATTTGCTTCATGTTAGCATCCTAGCCTTTGTATGCATATTCTCATGGATGTTGAGTAGGGAATACCCCCTAGGTTTTGTAGAGCCCGAAGAAGAAGAGGAGATAAAAATAGAGTCTATCTCCTATACTGTTGGCCCCTGGCCCAAAGATCCTGTTGATCATTGATGGCTACCTTGTAGGGAAATCTGGGAATAAGCATCCAGTCTGGGAAAAAACCAACAGAATTTGGCAACTCTGCTAGGGAACTTGTGAAAGAACCCTAATTTTTAAAAGAAAACAGTTCCTAGTAATAGGTGGCGACTCCGAACCAATCTCCCAACCGGTAAAGTAAAAATTTGTATGCGAGGGAGAAGATCCTAGCGTAATACTCTATTTGAAGAGTTACCCATAAAAATAATGTATAGAAAAAAGGGGACTATTCGAGCCAGTCAAGATGGTTCTCCTAGCCCCAAGAAAAATAATTTTATTTAGGATGATCTAGGATCCTCAGAGAAGACAATACCTTATTTTTCAAACACTGAGGCTGAAATCCAGAATGTGTATGAAAGGCAGCAAGGTAATGGTTTGAGACTAAGGTTAGAGGTGTTTCAAGAACGTCCTTTTCATGATTCTCCTGACAGATTTGAAGAGGCTGAATCCCTAAGGGATGATGATAATGATGATCAGAATATGATAAAACCTTCCTCTTCTATGCCTAGAGAGGAAGAACTAGCTGATGAAATTAAGAGCTTAAGGGCTGAGTTAGAATATCTGCAAGCAGTAAAAATCAGAGATGATATGAGACAGAAAGTGCAGGCTTTGAGAGTTGCTCAAAATGATTCAATTCCTACCCTCCAAAATGCAAATATGCAGAGAAATCAACAAAGAAATGAGGTACAGTATCATCAGAATAATGATCAAAGACAAAATGTAGACTATGCCAGAGTATCATTAAATAATGTGAGATAGCATAATCCTGATAGAAATGCAAATGCTAATCAGTTTGAAAGGCACCCAATGTAGTTGGATAGATTTAGACAGCTTGGTTTTTATGGCATTCCTGGTTATCCAAACCCTGTTGACAAACATGTGAGGCTGCAAGTGCCTAAATTTTTAGGAAACAATACTATCTTAGGAGAAGACCATTTAAAAGCTTTTCAGAATACCATGGACAACTTTGAGGTTGAGCATGAGGATGTGTTCATGAAATCATTTATGCAATCCTTAGTTGATGAAGCCAAGGAATGGTATAAAGGTCTACCTGATAGAAGCATTTCATCATGGGATGATTTCAAAAGGATGTTTAAGAAGCAATATGGTGACAAAACTGACCCTAGCTTTTTTGAAAATGAGTTCACTAGTATCACTAAAGGGTCAAATGAGCAGGTTGCAGATTTTAATGCAAGATTTACTAAAGTGTTGAACAAATTGCCACATCACATGAGGCCAAATGAACCAATGTGCATAATATTATATATTAATGCTTTTGATGCCAAAATAGCATATGGGTTAAGAGATAAGGGTCCTGCTACTCTCAGGGATGCTTTCAAGATAGCAATAAATATTGAGAATAACAGGAAAGCATTAGGTAAGACAAACAGAAGGGATGATGTGAAAATTCTAAAGAATCCAAACAAACCTCAAAACACTCAAGGTATTACATCTGCCCCTGAAGATAAAATAGACAAATTGGCAAATGTTGTTAAGGATCTAAGCTATAGGTTGGCTAGGAGTGAAAAAGGAATAGGTCCTGATAGGCAAGCTTACCAAAGATAGGAAAAGAGACCATCATTGCATGATATGCCATATAATACCAATTGGCATTATGGTAGACCTGTATTGCCACATAACAACACAAATCAGAGAGCTCAACATACCAAGGAAACTCCTGATCCTTTGAAGAAGACTGTAAATATTGCTGATGATACTCCATGGTGTATAATATGCCAGATGCCTCATTCACAGTCACAATGTATGATTGCTCAGTCTCTATATAACAATGTCGTGGCCTGTGATGAGTGCAATGAGCCTCATTGCATGGAAGATGATAATGTCAACATGTTGTCTACAAATAGAGAATACCCTTTTCATGATGCTGATGCAAATGCAAATGATGAAACTCGGGGCTACCAACAGTTCCCATATGATGAAGATGATGAAGACAACTATGCCTTTGCTCAGGATTCACACAGTTTTCTGAATAACTTGAGGAGGCCTTCTGATGAAGAAATTAGGGCCTTCACAGCTGCAACAGTTTCTCAAGTCAAAAGTAACTACAACCTACGAGGTAAAGCTCAAGTAAGTAACTCACACCAACCAGAGAATAATTTTACAAACCAGCCAGTACATAGTCATAAAGGAACTGAGACACAAAAGAAGCAATGGAACAATAATAGGAAAAATTTTAAGCAAAAAATAGGTTATGATCCCCAAGGACCAGGAAATAGAGTTCCCCAGGTTGAGGATCAAAGTAAGAATTTTCAGAACAAGGATGACAGTCAGAGAGCCATAAAAACTAAAGCTAGATCATCTCAGGATAGAGGTAAAACTGTGGATCAGGCTACAACTGTTATTCAAAATTATGCTCCATTTGACATCACTCAAGTCTTGTCTCAAATAAAAGTCTCTATTCCACTAATGGAGCTGATGAAAGTTGAAGAATTCAGAAATAAGACTGTATCCTTGATTTCAGGAGTGCCTTGTCAAGCTAAGCAAAATGATGAAGCCCAAGGTAAGAAGCAAGCTATGTGCATTGAAGAGGATGAAATTCTTGAGGTATATCTAGGGATGACCATGACAAAATGCCCTTTACAGGTTGAACCATTTTATGTCTCCCTGGTTATCAATGGAAAAGTGATTAGAAATTGTATGCTTGACTTAGGAGCATCAACGAATATCATGCCTTTGGCCATTATGTAGCAAGCTGGATTAAAAATAGATAAGGCATGTGGGAAATGCTATGCAATGGATGCTAGGGAGGTACCTACCATTGGAATCATGAAGGATGTTGATTTTAGATTGGCAGCATATCCAGAAAAGATCTATAAAATGAACATAATAGTTGTTGATATCAAGCCACAGTATGGCATGTTGCTGTCAAGAAGATGGGCAGCCCTGATTGGTGGGAGTATGCAACTGGATCTATCATATGCCATGATCCCAATGAGTGGAAAGGATGTCAAACTAATCAGAGAAGAAAGATCATCAGAGACAGTGGAAGATCAAGAATCAGAGGAGCATATATGTTTTGTGGACACTGACTGTGAAAATTTTAGAGTTGTCTCAGATGATAAAGAAGATAAAAGAGAAAATATTTGCATTCAAGAATTGAATCAACAAGGTCTTTGGACCATGTATTTTGATGGAGCTTGTTCAAAAGAAGGCTCTGGTGCTGGAATTGTTTTTCTGTCTCCAACTAGTAAGCTTCTCCAATTCTCTTTCTTGTTGAGGTTTGCCTCTACAAATAATATTGCAGAGTATGAGGCTCTGTTATTAGGGTTAAATGTTGCTTTGAGGCATGGAATTAAGATGCTCAAAGTGTTTGGTGATTCAAAGCTTATTGTGTCTCAAATTAGAGATAAGTATGCATCAAAAAATAAAAGGTTGAAACAATACAAGCATGCTATTTGGGATACAATTGAATTGTTTGATGCTTTTTCAATAAATTTGATAGAAAGATCAAAAAATGTCAGAGCAGATTTTCTAGCCAATGTAGCCATAAGGCCAGATGATATAACTTTGTCGGATGTTACAAATGTTGAAGTCAAGCTTAGGCCTGTAGTGCCAGATAATGTATGCAGCTGGCAAGTGTTTGATGATGATAAGGATTTACTGAGATTTCTGCATTGTATTGATGAATATGAGAACCAAGAAATGGATTTTCAGAACTTTGTGGAAGTTGTAGATGGAAAAGAAACCCTTTTAGGGAAGGAACTAATTCAACTCAAGACAAACAAAATCCCTAGAGGGCTGGTAGCTTTAGAGAGAGCTTTTGACAATAGGGACCAATTTGTTACAAAAGCATCTCCAACAAACAAGAATGATCTGGAGGAGATAAACTTGGGAACATCTCATGCTCCCAAAAAGGTATACATTGGCAAACCGCTCAAACCACACATCAGGAGCATGTTGATTGCATTGCTGAAAAGGTATAAGCATGTTTTTGCTTGGTCATATGAGGACTTGAAAGCCTATAGAGAGGATTTATTTTAGCATGAAATCCCTTTGAAGCCTAGAGCTAAACCATTTAGACAAAAACAGAGGCCTATCAACCCAACCTTAGCTCCAAAAATGCAAGAAGAACTTATAAAACTTAGGGAGGCTGGAATAATCATGCCTATCAGACATTCAACTTGGGTGTCTAACCTTGTCCCAATCAGAAAAAAGAATGGTGTTATAAGGTTGTGTGTGGATTTTAGAAACCTAAATGTATCTTCTTTGAAGGATAACTATCCATTGCCAAATATGGAGGCCATGTTGCAAAGAGTAACTGGTTGTGAACTTTTATCTATGATGGATGGTTTTTCAGGGTACAATCAAGTGAAAGTAAAAGAATCAGAACAATTTAAAACTGCTTTCACAACTCCATGGGGAACCTATGTATATATAAGGATGCCATTTGGACTAACAAATGCAGGTGCTACATTTCAAAGGGTAATGGATGTTGCTTTTGCAGGATTGATTGACTCAATCTTGGCTATTTATCAAGATGACTTGATTGCCTTTTCAAAGAAAGAAGAATAGCACTGTATGCATTTGGAACAAATTTTTATTAGAGCATTAGAATATGGTATCTCAGTCAACCCAAAGAAATGTGCTTTTGGGGTTGTGGAAGGAAAATTGCTTGGACACATTGTTTCCAAGGATGGAGTTAGGATTGATCCTGAAAGGGTGATTGCAATTGATAAAATTCAGATCCCTAAAACAATAAAAGGTGTGCAGTCCTTCTTTGGACAAATTAACTTTGTTAGGAGATTTGTTCCTAACTTTGTAGAAACCACAAAAGAAATTTTCAAGATGTTGAAAAAGGGTGCAACTGTCAAATGGGAGGATGAAGCAACTAAATCATTCCAGAATATAAAAGAGGCTATAAAGATGGCTCCTGTGCTAAAGTCTCCTAATTTTTCTAATCCATTTTAATTGTTTTCATTTGCTTCTTTCCATACTGTTGCTGCATGCTTACTGCAGAAAAATGAAGAAGGGTTTGAACAACCTATTGCTTTCTTTAGTAGGTCATTGCAGGCTGTTGAATTAAAGTATGACATTATGGAGAAACAGGCATATGCACTAGTTAGAGTAGTCAAGAGCTTCAGGCCTTATTTGGTAGGCTCACAAGTAGTTGCATATGTACTTCATGCAACGATAACAGATATCTTCACTCAGCAAGAGGTAACTGGAAGGAGATGCATATGGATAAATAAGTTGCAAGAGTTCAACATAGAGATATAGATCACAAAATTGGTAAGAGGACAAGGGTTAGCAAAGCTAATGACACAGTCAAATCTAGAGGCATGCCAAGTCAATGCAGTCCAGAATGAGAATGTCAATGTATCAAAATTTGAATGGTATAAGGACATCATATATTACTTGTAAAATCTGAATTGTCCTTCCCATTTCAGTGACAGTCAAAAAAGGACCTTAAAACTACATGCAATCAGGTATGTTATTGTTCAAGGTGAGTTGTACTGGAAGAACCCTGATGGTGTGTTGCTGAGATGTGTGGATGAAGATGAAGCTAACAATGTTTTGAATGACATGCATAAAGGATTGTGTGGTGGATATTATACTGCCCAAACAATAGCTCATAAGATCCTTAGGGCAGGATATTGGTGGCCCACTGTCTTTTCAGATGCACAAAGGCTGGTAAGGAAATGTGACCCTTGCCAAAGGTTCTCAGGAAAGTTAAGATATGAAGGAGCATTGCCCCTTAGAACTATAACTGTGGATGCTCCATTTCAGTAATGGGGAATTGATTTTATAGGGAGATTTCAGAGAAATCTAGTGGAGGACATAGTTGGATTTTGGTTGCCACTGATTACTTCACTAAATGGATTGAGGCTATCCCTACTAAAAAGGCTACAACTAAGATGGTGATGGATTTTATCCTGGAGAATATTATTATCAGGTTTGGGGTACTAGTCAAGTTAATCATAGATAATGCAATGTGTTTTAGATCAGGTGAATTTGTTGATTTTTGCAATAAGTATGGAATTGACTTGTCTCACACATCACCATACCACCCACAAGGAAATGGTCAAGCAGAGTCAAGCAAAAAAATCCTAATGAAAATCATCAAGAGGATAATGGATAAAAATAAGAAATCCTGGGATTCAAAACTAAAGTTGGCATTATGGGCTGATAGGGTGACAGTGAAAAAAGCCACTGGAAGGTCACCTTATGAATTAGTGTATGGTACAATAGCTAGATTGCTTGTGAATAACCTCCTGCCAGTTTACAAGTTCATACAAGAGGATGATGGGGAGATTAATGATTTAATGAATGAAAGGATCAATCAGCTGGTTGACCTAGATGAAATCAGAGCAGAGGCACAAAAAATAAACATCAAGAAACAACAAAAGGTGAAGTACCTGTTTGATAAACGGGTTACAGAGAGAGGTTTTTAGATAGGTGATATGGTCCTTATGTGGAATGCAAGGAACTAGGATAAGGGTAAACATGGCAAATTTGAACCCTTGTGGACAGGCCCATACCAAATTAGCAATATCTATGGAGGAGACTCCTACTTTCTCCAAACCCTAAGTGGTGAATTAATGGAATTGCCGATGCACAGCAAATTCCTTAAATCCTTTTTCACATAAATGAGTAACTTGTGTGCACAATGTAAAATAGTTGTAAATATTTTGTACATACCTTGTGTGGCCGGTCGTGTTTTGAGTTTTGGGTTTTGTCTAGTCTGCTCGGAGTTGTCTAGTCCTCGCTGCAGTCTTGCGCCTGCACGTCCCCAATCAGAGCCTATGTTGGTAATTATTTATGTCTAGGTTTTTAAACTTGAATGTTTTCTATTTTTCTCCTTCAAATCCTAAAATTTCTGAGTTGCGAGATGTTGTTCTATTGCTGAAATTACTATCGACCCGTAAAAATGTTAAAAATTTGAGTCTCATGCATTTAAGAATGCATTTCGAGCCATAGTTTCCAGACCCTAAATGTTTCTAAGTGTGGCTAGAAGGGTCAAAATTGTGCATGTGCCATGGAACTTGACATGTGTCGATATATGCTTGTGTTTCATAGAACATTTAAATGTTTCCTTTGTGTTTCAAGCTGCTCGCGCTGAAGGCACCACGTGTCAGCTTCTGCCGAAGTTTCAATAAAGTTTCTAAATGTTTCAAAGTGGCATGGAAGGCACCACATGGAGGCACCTGAGGGACACAAAAGAAAGTAACTAAAGGCCCGCGGATGGTGCCAAGTGGCAGCTTCCGCCAGTGTTTCTAAAAGACCCTTAATGTTTCTATTATGTTTCATGATGCACCCCACGGAAGGCACGATGTGTCACTCTCTGTCAAAGTTCCTTAAAAGTTTCCAAGCAGGGGCGGAGCGTGCCACGTGTCTTTTGTAATTGCTACGGAAGCTGACAAGTGTCAACTTCTGCTGGAGTTTATTTTTTGTTTTGAAGTGTGGTGAAGTGATGGTGGGTCCCAGTTATGTGTCCCAGCTGCTGCGGATGATGCCAAGTGGCAGCCTCCGCTTGAAGTTTCAAGAGCCCCTTTATAGAGTTTCAATGATCACACGGAAGGCACCAAGTGTCATACATCAGGGGCATTCTCTATATGTTGTAACAAGCACACGGAATGCACCATCTGTCCCTTGAGGTTGCCGCGGAAGCCAACAAATGTCAGTTTCCACGTTTGTTTCTTTTTTTTGCAATGTTAAGTGAGGCTGGAGGTGGGACCCGTTTTGAATATCAAATGGAGCGCGGAAAGCACCAAGTGTCGCAGTCTGCAAAGTTTCAATGAGGAGTCTTTTGTGTTTCAAGAAGACTGCAGAGCTCGACACATGTCAGCTTCCGCTGGGGTAAAACGGAGGGTCTTTATGAATCTAAGACCCTGCGGAGGCCACCACATGTCCCTTTCTCAAAAGTAAAATGGAGGGTCTCTAGCGTTCCAGGGGTGCCACGGAGCTTGCCACGTGGTGGCTTCTTCCCAAACTGGATGCTTATTCCCAGATTTCCCTATAAGGTAGCCATCAATGATCAACAGGATCTCTGGGCCAGGGGCCAACAATATAGGAGATAGACTCTATTTTTATCTCCTCTTCTTCTTCAGGCTCTGCAAAACCTAGGGGGGTATTCCCTACTCAACATCCATGAGAATATGCATACAAAGGCTGGGATACTAACATGAAGCAGATAAGTCCTCCTGTAAGTAGACCAAAACTGCAAGATAAGAGCAAAGGGGCTAGCTTTGGGCCTATTTTCAGTTGTAGACAGAGGACTTGGGATCTTAAGACTAATTCTACTATCCTAATGGTTGTTTTAGAGTTTGATTTTGATGTTGTGTTTGGATACAAAGCTGGACCTGGTGTATAACCTCAACACAGAACTAGATTGGTGCCTATCCAGGGCTTGGAGTCAGTAGACATACACATGCAAATGTTCAGCATAAACACTTAAAACTAGATTTCAAGGGGATTTATGTGATATCTGCCTTACAAATATCTCCCAATACAGAGTGTTAAGCTATCTATACTTATGGCATCCCTATTGTAGTATACTCTTCCCAATATTTAATCTGAAAACAATTTAATCTACCCCTTGAGCAGAAGTTAAAAGATCAAACATTCAATACAAGAATTCTGTATTCTAGAAAACCAGACACCCCTTAGATATCTAGACTCAGAAGAAGGACACATGCAACACTAGAGACAAAATTAACAAAACACATGCAAAACATCATTACTCATATAAGATTAATCATGAAATCAGTAGATTCATGCAAGAAACATACAACATGAGATGCATAAACTCACAAGGATTCTTGCACATAGCAAACGAAAACCAGTCATATTGTATTACAGAGCCAAAAATGTCCAACTTTCAACAACCTCCAAATGGGTCACACAGTCTGCTTTTTATAGCAAAACTATGCACTAAACAAATTAATTACAAGGGAGGCCAAAAATCTCGCCAGATACACAGTATCAGAAAAATGGCGCTCAAAATCATAAATGCAACAGGGGACAAATCATGGAGAAGCCAGAGAAGGACGAGGAGTAGTCGAGCTCGAGCCCTGTGCCGCCGCTAAGGGACTTTGTTCATAAATTAGGTGGTTGAACCTATCAACTCAACCCATGCCTTCTTGCATAATGTGCCATTAAAGCTTCAGCTACCCACAGCCTCTGGAAATGCAGCCGCAGCAAGTTTCTGAAGATTTCCTACCCAAACGCGGCTGCAGATACGAAGAAACCCATTGCTGCATCAAAATTGAAAGATAGCCGTTGATCAAAAACCTATCGCTAACATCAACGACCCCAAAAACTGCTGAAAAGTTGCCCACTAGCCAAATCATGCCATGTAGGCACTTCATGTTTCAATCGATGGCCCATCGCATTGCTTTTCCTTAATTTTGTCCCACTGAAAGTCCACTACCGAAACCTCACATGGAAGCCACCACGTGGCAAGCTCTGCAGCACCCCTGGAATGCTAGAGACCCTTCATTTTACTTTTGAGAAAGGGACATGTGGCGGCCTCCGCAGGGTCTTAAATTCATAAAGACCCTCTGTTTTACCCTAGTAGAAGCTGACATGTGTCGAGTTCCACGCTCTTCTTGAAACACAAAAGACTCCTCATTGAAACTTCGTAGACTGCGACACTTGGTGCTTTCTACACTCCACTTGATATTCAAAATAGGTCCCACCTCTAGCCTCACTTAACATTACAACAAAAAGAAACAAACGTGGAAACTGACATTTGTCAGCTTCCGCGGCAACCTCAAGGGACAGATGGCACATTCCGTGTGCCTGTTGCAACATATAGAGAATGCCCCCGCTGTATGACACTTGGCGCCTTCCGCGCGATCATTGAAACTCTATAAAGGGGCTCTTGAAACTTCAAGCAGAGGCTGCCACTTGGCATCATCCACAGTAGCTGGGACACATAACTGGGACCCACCATCGCTTCGCCACACTTCGAAACAAAAAAGAAACTCCAGCGGAAGCTAACACTTGTCGGCTTCCACAGCAATTACAAAAGACACGTGGCACGCTCCACCCCTGCTTGGAAACTTTTAAGGAACTTCGACGGAGAGTGACACATCATGCCTTCCACGGGGCGCAGCATGAAACATAATAGAAACATTAAGGGTCTTTTAGAAACACTGGCGGAAGCTGCCACTTGGCACCATCCGCGGGCCTTTAGTTACTTTCTTTTGTGTCCCTCGGGTGCCTCCACGTGGTGCCTTCCACACCACTTTGAAACATTTAGAAACTTTATTAAAACTTTGGCGGAAGCCAACACATGGCGCCTTCAGTGCGAGCAGCTTGAAACACAAAGGAAACATTTAAAGGGTCTATGAAACACAAGCGAATATCGACACATGTCAAGTTCCGCGGCGCAGGCACAATTTTGACCCTTCTAGCCACACTTAGAAACATTTAGGGTCTAGAAACTGTGGCTTGAAATGCATTCCTAAATGCATGAGACTCAAATTTTTAACATTTTCAGGGGCCGATAGTAATTTCAGCAATAGAACAAGATCCCGCAACTCAGAAATTTCAGGGTTTGAAGGAGAAAAATAGCAAACATTCAAGTTTAAAACACTAGACATAAATAATTACCAACAACCTTGAAATCCCTTATTTATACATGACATCAACTTAGGAATGATCATCTAAGTCAGCTAACAATCATAAGAACATCCACAAGATGTGTAATTCATCCGTTCGGCTAGTCACAAAAATAATACAATCATCTGGAAGTTATTCTTCATTTCTGGGCTCCAACACTAATGCAGATCATCAACATAAACTAGACATGATCAAAAGACCTCCACAAGCTTACTTGAATCGCCAAGAACATCCGCACGTCTACTTACTAAAATTCTTCTCTTCTTCATTCGGAACCTTAAGAACACAGTCTGTCATCACTGTCACAAAAGAATAGATGCTTGTGGACCTTCAAACCATGAACCAATAGAGATGATACATCATAAGGACTTCCCCAACACCCCTTCAAATCTACAGAACAGGATAATGCATTTCTGGATCTCACCGGACCTATATATCTCACTCTGTCACCATTGAACACCTGCCGGAACCGGTTTAACTTGAACAGCCATAACTTCTTCATATCTTCATGCAGACCTCTGAAATCTCTACTGGACCACTTTAAGACATATATCAATAAACCCTTTAATCTGCATCCTCTAGTCCCCAACCTATCTTGGACTTTTACCTTGCTATCATCACTATTCTTCACTATTCCTGATTGAGACTAATTTTCTCAATATCCTTAGCACACAGCTCATCCAATCCTTATCATTAATGCAACAGGAGTATGTTGACATCAATGACAACACCAGTTAGGCCCATACTTGCAACAATCTCCCCCTTTGTCATTGATGGCAACATATGATGTGAAAAACTATTTTAACCATCAAGACAAGAACTTCTCTCTGTCACAACTCCCCCTATCAGCAACAACTATTCACATGTATTTTCTCCCTTTACTACTCCCCCTTTGATCAGAAACCACTTGTTTTTCACATGTCTTCTCTCCCCCTTTAACATCAATGGCAAAGGGCACATACTTGCAATTCTACCACTTCATAATCATATCTGCTGCTCCCCCTGAGTAGCAGCTCTCCATCATCAGTCTGGACCACAAGATGAGACTGTGATATCCACCAGACTGATGCACATTAGTGCACCTTAGTTCATCACTAGAGGGGCAATAACCCCTAACTTTTGCCTTATATACTCAAAAGAGTCCTTAGGTAGAGGTTTAGTAAAGATATCCACAATCTGATCCTTAGAAGGCACAAACTCCAATCTGACTTCATTTTTGTTCACTTGCTCTCTCAAAAAGTGAAACTTGATGGATATGTGTTTGGTCTTTGAGTGTAACACTGAATTCTTAGATATGTTTATTGCACTTGAATTATCACAGAAAATTGTGATAGGCTCTTCATACTCTACTTTGAGATCTCTTAACATCTACTTCATCCACAACACTTGAGTGCAACTACCTACTGTTGCTATATATTCTGCTTCAGTTGTAGACAGAGATATTGCCTCTTGTTTGTTGCTTAGCCAAGAAACCAATCTCTTCCCCAGAAAGAATGCTCCACCACTGGTACTCTTCCGGTCATCCACATCTCCTGCCCAATCTGCATCTGTATATGCATGAAGAGAGAAAACATGATCTCTAGGATACCATAGACCATACTCAACTGTTCCTTTTAGATATTTAAAAATTCTCTTTATTGCCATGACATGAGATTCTCTAGGATCAGCCTGGAATCTAGCAACAAGACCAATAGCTTGCATAATATCTGGTCTAGTTTGAGTGAGATACAACAATCCTCTAATCATTGATTTGTATATTGTTTGATTTGTCCTATGAGAGTCATCATCTTTGCTCAACTTACATCTGGTTGCCATTTGTTGGCTTTGAATCTTCCATCCCAAAAATTTTCAACAATTCTTTTGCATATTTGGTCTGAGAAATGAAGATACCTTTCTTTGTTTGAGTGATTTGCAGACCCAAGAAGAAATTCATTTCACCAAGCATGGACATCTCAAACTCACTTTTCATTTGATTTGCAAAAGTTTTACACATACTATCTCTTCCTCCAAAAATGATATCATCAACAAACACTTCAACACCTAAGATGTTTTCATGATCAATTTTGAAATATAAGTTACTGTCAACAGTACCTTTGTTGAAACCAATCTTCAAGAGATGATTATCCAATCTTTCATACTAGGCTCTTGGGGCTTGCCACTAGAGAAAAAGTTTCTTCAAAATCAACCCCTTCTATTTGAGAGTAGCCTTTGTAAACTAATCTGGCCTTATTTCTGATTACTTCACCAACTTCATTCAGTTTGTTTCGGAAGACCCATTTGGTTCCAATCACATTCTTGTTTCTAGGTCTGGGAACAAGATCCCAAGTGTGATTTTTCTCAATTTACATCAGTTCTTCCTCCATTGCCTTAGTCCAGTTTTCATCATTGCAGGCTTTATTTACTGTCTTAGATTCAATCTTTGAAATCAGACAATACTCATCTGAATCTTGAGAAATTCTCCTTCTTGTTTGTACACCTTTGCTTTTGTCATCTATGATCTGATCTTCAAAGTGGTTCAGTTTCACATACCTTGGAACTTTGGGAGTTTCTTGTATTTCTAACTCTTGATTAGGCTCATTGAAACTTATCTCTTCTTCCTGACTTATTGGATCAGCTTGAATATATTTTTTAGAAGAGGCTTGGGTACCTTGAATCAGAGCATCATTCTGATCATCTTCATCATACTCATAAAACCTTGAGGGTTTTTCAATTCCTTCATCAACTTTTATATTTGTACTTTCTATAATCTTTCTCAATCTCTTATTATAACACCGGTATGCTTTGCTTTGAGAAGAGTAACCCAAAAATATTCCTTCATCACTTCTAGCATCAAACTTTCCTAGATTTTAATCCCTTTTAATGTAACATTTGCTACCAAAAACTCTAAAATACCTCACAGTGGGAGTGATGCCAAACCAAAGTTCATAAGGAGTCTTACAGGTATTGCTTCTGATTTGAACTTGATTTAGAGTGTAGACTATAGTGCTAACAGCTTCTCTCCAATAGATCTGAGGAACATTTGCTTCCATCATTATGGTCTTGGATGCTTCTTGGATGGTCTGGTTTATTCTCTCAACTACTCCATTCTGTTGTGGAGTCCTAGGAGCTGACAACTGTCTCTTTATTCCATGTTTCTCACAGAAGTCTATGAACTCACCAGATGTGAATTCTCCACCTCTATCAGACCTCAGACATTTCAATCTTAATCTGGTTTCATTTTCTACCATAGCCTTGAGTATTTTGAATTTCTCAAGTGCTTCTGATTTCTCCTTTAGAAAGGTTACCCACATCATCCGGGAATAGTCATCAATTAGCAACATGAAGTATCTATCACCTTACACACTCCTGATTCTTGCCGGACCACAAAGATCAGTATGAACTAAGTCTAATAATCCGGTAGAAGATAGTTCCTTACTTTTGAATGAGACTCTGATTAACTTACCCAACTGACATTCTTTGCACAGGCTATTAGTAGGTTTCACCAATTTAGGAAGATCTCTTACAGCCTGAGTATTGCTTATCTTGATGATATTATCAAAATTCACATGACACATTCTCCTATGCCATAGCCAACTTTGATCAACTTGAGCAAATAAACAACTTTTACCAGCACCAACCAAGTGGAAGATATTACCTTTAGTTTGAGTACTGGATGCAATCTTTGTTCTAAACTTTCAAAGATCTTGCATTTTCCATTTCTGAATTTGAGACCCTAGCCATTGTCCACCAACTGTCTAACACTGAGAAGATTGTGTTTTAGTCCTTCAACATACAGTACATTACCGGTTTTGTTCTTTCCATCAAAAGAAATAGTTCGTCTACCTTTGAATCTGCCAGCAGAATTATCTCCAAATTTTACCACTCTACCTTCATACTTTTCCAAGTCTATGAACTTGTTTTTGTCACCAGTCATATGGTGAGAGCAACCACTGTCAATGACCCAATCATCCTTCTCTTCAACTTGGGTAGCCAGAGCTCTTTCTTCAACCTTTTGAATGACAGATTTAGAGGGCATTGGATCTTCTTCCTTGATGGCAATGAACACCTAGTCACTTCCGGATTTGTCTCCTATCTCTGATTCATCAGTTGTTATTCCTTCATCATGTCCTTCATGAGCATAGTAATAATTCTTTTGGAATCTTGGTTTATTAGTATTTGGCCTTGTAAATCTTTCCGGACACCTTGATGCAAAATGACCAATCTTATTATAGTTAAAACATTTAAAAGGCAATTTCCCTTCACACTTACCGGATCCTCTTGGCAGTCTTTTTGCAATAAGAGCTTCAAGATGAGCAATTTTTGCTTCTTCTTCTTCCAAGTATTTTCTTGCTTTTTCATACCATGATAGTTTCCTTGAAGAGTTTTCTCCTAGATCAAACCTTTGTTTTCCTTTTACAGAGGCACTATCTTTGAATGCAGATTCTGTCTTGGGGGGATCATCTCTAAACTCGGCCATCTCAAATGCAGCCAATTTACCAACCAATTGATCTCTTGTGACAGTTGTGTGAGCTCTGAATTCTTCAATTGTAGCAGCCTTGATTTTATAAGATGCGGGAAGGGATTTGAGAACTTTGCCAACAATCTCATCTTCGTTCAAGACTCCACCAGCATTTCTAATTCCACAAACAATCTCATTTACTCTTGGCATAAAAGTAGTAATATTTTCATCATCTCTCATCTTCAGATTTTCAAATTTCCCTTTCAGACTCTGTAACCTTGCATATTTGATATACTGGTCTCCTTCATGTAAAAGTTCTATGTTTTTCCAAATCTCATAAGAAGTTGGTAGGTCGATAACATTTGAGAGTTCTGAATCAGATAATGCACTTAGAAGGGCCTCTATAGTCCTCAGATTGTTTTCAGCATCTGTGATTTCATTTTGAAATTTTGAACTACCCTGTGGAGGTACATACTGTATTGTAGCCATGGTCCAGTACACCATTCCCATACATTGCAAGTGACATTTCATGCGACCTTTCCAAAGAAAAAAATTTGTTCCATCAAACTTCGGGCTATCCTTCTTGTAAGATGACATCCTGGATCTCCTCAAGCGGTTAAGCTTCTTTCAGAGGAACTTAGCTCTGATACCAAATGTTAGATTCAGGGCAAACAACTGAGAGGGGGGAGGTGAATCAGTTGTCTGAAACTTTCTTCTTATCAAACAATTGTATTTACTTAGCAGCATAACAATAAATCAATCATGAAACATAATGCATTTAACTTAAGAGCAAAAACACATCAACACATGAGACACCAAGATTTTGACGTGGAAAATCTGGTTAAGGGAAAAACCACAGGGTGACTAACCCAAGATTATATTCTCTGTTAGAAGAAAAGAAAGAATAAAATGGCACATGCCAATTAGGGCTCACTGCCTAAGCACACTGTTCACAAGAGGCTCACTACCTACAAGAGACACACTATCTACACAAGAATAAGTATCACATACTTGAACTGGTAAATAGCATCTTTACCATGCCTAAGTCAGTTCCATTTAAGCCCAAAACTTTTGCTCTGCCTTTCGCTCTTCTCCTCGCTACCACATGCTCATCTTCACCACACGCACTTGAAATGACCTTGCAATCCCTTATTTATACATGACATCAACTTAGGAATGATCATCTAAGTTAGCTAACAATCATAAGAACATCTGCAAGATGTGTAATTCATCCGGTCGGCCAGTCACAGAAAGAACACCATCATCCAGAAGTTATTCTTCATTTTTGGGCTCCAACACTAATGCGGACCATCAACATAAACTAGACATGATCAAAAGACCTCCACAAGCTTACCTGAATCGCCAAGAACATCCACACTTCTTCTACTTATTGAAATTCTTCTCTTCTTCATCCGGAACCTTAAGAACACAGTCTGTCATCACTGTCACAAAAGAATAGATGCTTGTGGACCTTCAAACCATGAACCAATAGAGCTGACACATCATAAGGACTTCCCCAACACTCCTTCAAATCCGCAAAACAGGATAATGCATTTTTGGATCTCACCGGACCTATCTGTCTCACTCTGTCACCACTGAACACCTGCCAAAACCGGTTTAACTTGAACAACCACAACTTCTTCATATCTTTATGCGGACCTCTGAAATCTCTACTGGACCACTTCAAGACATATATTAATAAACCCTTTAATCTACATCCTCTGGTCCTCAACCTATCTTGGACTTTTACCTTGCTATCATCACTATTCTTCACTATTCCTGATTAAGACTAATTTTCTCAATATCCTCAGCACACAGCTCATCCAATCCTTATCATTAATGCAACAGGAGTATGTTGACATCAATCACAACACCGGTTAGGCCCATAATTGCAACAAGTACTTCTTCTACCCGACTGGGGCATCATCATTTCTAATCCAATCATATTCTTCTAAACCAAAATCTTCTTCTATACAACACAACACTATGTTTTAAACTTCTTTGAAATGGTGTTACTTTGCAACACCATCTCAAAGAGGGGAAAAATGCAGACACCTAAAATTAACCTTACTTCTTGACTTAGTTAATCATCTACCATACCTTCGCATTAATTAAATAATTCTTAATTATTTGATTAATTTCATCTATTGTTATTAGAATCACTCTACCTTACTCTTCCACGTTAATTAAATAATTATTAATCATTTAATTAAGTTTTGTTTTCTATTTCTTAGCATTAATTAAATAATTTTACAATTATTTAATTAATCCTTTCTTTCTTCTAATATTAATTAAATAAACAAATTAATTTCTATTTTCTCTTCCACAAATAAATAGAATTAATATTTTATTGATTTTTCAACATTATCCATGTGTGCCAAAAATTAAATAATTTAATAATTTAACTTTCCTCCATAATTTCCTCTCCATGATTCACTCTTGTCTCATCATGATTCTCTCTCATCACTCCATTAATCACTCTCAATAAGATCTGTTAACAATTCAATCAAATCAGTTGACTAATCAATCAATTTAGATAACAAATCAATCAATTCAGTCAACTCACCAATCAAGCTGGTTAACTCCCCTGATTCATGAGAGAACAAGGACACTTGTCACTCTCTCATCTGTTTAATTCTCTCATTCAATTTCAACCTTTGATCTCTCCAATCATAATCCACAATTGATCTTCATTTTTAGAAATCTATAAATAAAACTACTTCCACACCAAAGAATCATCTCTCATTTTTCAAACTTACATTGTTGCATTTAATTCATTCATTTTGTATTATCAAAGTTATGCTATTGAACTGAGCAATCCACATATCCATGTAAATCAAAGGAGCATATCCATTGGAGTTCGGGTGTACTTCAATACGCTCGATTAGTGAGGTCAATTCTACTTGCGAAGGAAGGTATAACTTTTGTTTGATTTATTCTCTTTAATTTGTCTTCGTATGCAAATTTATGCTCCGCACTTACAAGTGTTAATGATAGTTTAAGTTCTAAATCAATTGCATTCCCTGCTATATTTACAAGTAATTATTTAAATCATTTTAGAAAACAATATGCAAATTAAACTCTTACTAACACTTGTTATAAATTTCCAAGATGTCTTTCAATTAATCTATAATTGAATGTTGATAAACAAAATTGTAGATTGAAACACACCCTACACATCCAACATGTTTTGCAAGGCTTATAGTGGCATTAGTATATTTGAAATTCCAAGTTGAAAAAGACACTATTTATTTCAACCTCTAGATGTTTGGTCCTCCAGCTACACGTTTAAATCACAACATTTCACAGATATCTTAGAATAATCAACAAAACCTATGAAGTTTAAAATAAACATAGTGTATTTCAACCTCCATGTTTTTGTTCATGATTTCTATGATGTCTTGTTTACTGCTTTCTATTGGAAGCACCTATTCTTCCTACTAAATGACATGCCTAAGACATCATAACAATCAAATCACCATACAAAATGACATCATATATTACAAATCGCAATACAAAAAAAAATCCAAAAGAAAGGGTAGTGGCTATTCTCCATATAAAACGACATGCCTAAGACATCATAACATACAACTCCCCATGCCCCATATGATGGCATGATGACGGAGGATTAGACAAGTGGCATCATGATGAGATGGTGAGAAAACATTATTAGACATTTGGATCATACCTTCCCTTGTACACCAGAAGTTTTTTAAAATTCATGACTGTAAAAAGTCATTTGCCATCCATTTTCATTTCCATATTTTCCATTTTTGTGAGCTACAGCCAGTAAAACACCTCAGTGAGCTCATAGGGCTAGGTGTTGCAAGGAGGTTTCAAGCATTCGCCACATTTGCCACAATATGAGGTACCATTCCATTATGGATAATTTAAGTTTATGATTTTTTTGTAGAATAGGGCTCTGATAAGATTTCATTGTATATATGAATTTGCAAGTTGAATGACACATTGTGTTTGTCAACCTACAAAAGTTGAGTTCCTAGTTCGTAAGATGTGGTTTTGTGCATATATGACGTTATCTCAAAGGAATGGTTGGATTTGACAACCTTTATCTTGAGGTAATAGAGGTATGTGCACCCCAATAAAAGTGTATTCCTGATTTTATGTTTTTTTGCAGACTACGAGTAAAAAAAACTGAACAAAATGGTGTTTTTTTTAATGTTTTTGCAAAGTAGTGGAAGGGGTTCAAGGAGATTGACTTCCCAAAATACTTGCAAAAGTGAAAAGGTATGTATATCTTCCAATTTCCATTATGCTTTGGAAGTGTGAAGAGAAAAAACCTTGCCTTTTTTGTTTTGTTGTGAGTCTTAGGTGGAATTTTCATTTCAACATTTTGGGGTTTTGAAAAAAGGATCTTAATTTTGAAATGGGTTTCTAATGGATGTTCCAAAGCACTGTATGGTGATTTCTATTTTATGATGTCATTTTGTATGATACACGACCTCTTATGTTGTTTTGTTTGGAGAATATGAAATTAGCGAAATGGGTTTTGGATGGCTATTCTTCCCTCTTAACCTCTCAGACAAACCAACTATTCTGCATACTCAAGTAGGAAATGAATCAACACAAAAGTGAGGGGTGCAAGAGGGGTTTTTTGTGTCAAATCATACATAATGACAGCAATGTTTCCTATTGTCAAAGGCAACATCGATAATGACTAATCATAATAACAATAGTCATGTTCCCTATTCACAAGCATTTCAAACCCAATTGTACCAAGTATCTTCACAATTGCACATAGATACATTAAATTTTGAAATAACAACAATAATTTTTATTTCCCCTTTGCAACAAATGTAAGAGCTATACAATAATGGCACCTGCAAATCTTAATAGCTAGGGCCACCATTCAAGGTGTATAACACATTTATAAAAGTTGAATAGAAGAATGACAAAAAAATTGACAATCAACTGCATTCCTACTAAGATTACTAGTCTATATTCCCATTTGTCTAAGAGTCCACCCCATTTCTTACAAGTACTAAATTAGAAATTAATTGCATTCCCTACTATAAGCATCTCATTTATAAATAATTCAAAACATCAATATGCAGATTAATTTGGAAAGTAAATTGTCAATAACACTTGTGATTCAAGCTTTGAGAGCTAGAATCACTTGTATTTACTGGATCTTGTCGATGTCTCATCAAGCCTCCTTCCAAATCATCATCGCCTTAAGTTTTTCAATTCAAATACCTCTTATGTATCAATAACCTACAAGGACCACCACTAGTTACAAGTGTTAGTGATATTTTAAATTGAAAATTAAACACATTTGCTGCTACAAACAATTCATTTTTTCTTAATTCACCAATATTCAAAATGATGTTCTGGTGTCTCAAACATGCCAACTTGTATAGACGATAAAGAAACATCATCAACTATAAAAATGCAATTTAATTTCCAAATTAACCTATCACTAACACTAGTAATATATCACCAATAATATCTATCAATTTGTCATTCTGTTGGAACCATGAAGAAGTGGAGGTTCATTTGGATTTATCAAATTCAAATTTCTCTTTATAGGTGACTTGTAAGCGATCTTTCAATGTTAGTGAGGATAATTACATGTTGGAAAAAACATTGTGTATTTCAACCTACAATTTTCTATAATAATCAAATTGAAAGACACCAAATCAAAACTATTAATCTCCATGCAACTCTACAGAACACTTTACCTTGCCATGTTATAAGTGTTTAGTGGAAAATTGGATTTGTTAATGTTTTGGTGTTTTGTTGTTTAAATCCTCCTTTCCACTTTACATTCAAGGATCTAGGGTCGAGTGGCAATTCACTATCATACCCTAGATCACTGTGAGATGTAGGGAAACTTGGATTAGGGAATTTAATTTTTAATTTTCTCTCTCCTATGTTCAATTAACCATTAAAATCCTAATTATGTAAAAATAGAATTAAACTGATGAATTACAGAAAATGCTGCTACAGATGGAAGCAAAATACCAAATTACAGAGTACCTATTTTTAGGGATCCAAGGTGGAAAAGTCAGGGACATAGGAGCGAGTGCCCAAGTCCAAGGCCCTATTTTCTATTTGAGTTTGGTAACAAGATCTGCAACCTGAATCTTTTGTATCAGAGATTTTCCCAAAATGAAACTTTGGGGACTAGGGAGCACACACCCTAGTCTAGGGACCAGATTTTCTTCCTTTCCTACACTTTAGACACTCCAATATGCTCCTCTGCAACTCCACTCAGTCCTGCTCCTCAACCTGTAACCTGCAATCATGAAAACTTGGTTTAGGGGTTCTAGTGTTTATGAGCTTGCCTCAGTCAAGCCCCGGAAGGACACTTAAGTCTTCCAAACACCTTTGTCAGATATAGAGGGCGTGCCCTTGTGAGGTAGAGGCCAAATCCAAATGAAACAATGATAAAAAGCACAATGATATCACCTTGTAGTGAAGATCTCATGGGAGGAAGATGCTCTTCATTCCATGAGGAGATGAATGCTCAAATTTGCAAATACAAACACATAAACAAAACAAGTCTGCTCTTGCAACACTATGAAAGCTTTGAATCACCTTGAGAATACAATTGCTTGCTAGTAATCATCTAGTCTACAAATGAATGCCTAAACATGCTTTTATATGCAACTACAAGCACTCCTGCCAATATTTTGAAAATCAAAACTTACCGTGTCAGCAAAAGGACCAAATAACAGTCATAAACTGACACTTAAATTTTGGGCCTAACCCAAAATAGGGTAGGACTAGGGTGCGAGCGTCCAAGTCCTCCCTCCCTATTTTGGGCAAGGTTAAGGTCAAGGGGTCCTCCTAGGTCCACTTTGCCATGAAACCTAGGTCTCATTCCATCGAGATGCCAAAATATGAACTAAGATGTCCTAAATGGATGCAGAAGACCCAGGAGCTAAACCTTATGAGGGAAAAGCCCCCAAGGGGACATTTTTTGATGTTACATTTAGCCCCCACTTTAATGTATGTATAAACATGAGGCCAATACATGGATTAAAGTACGGTCACAATCACAGCAAACATGCCAAGCATAGAGAAGACATGCCAATCACATAGAAGATAGTAACAGACACACAAAACATAGAGAAGACAGTTACAGTAATGCAGAACATAGAGAAGATAGTCAATGCATAGAGGACACATTAATGCATGTAAGACAGAAATGATATCTTTTCTTTTTCTTTTTCTCATATATATGAAATGCAAATGCAAGTACAGGAAAGTAAACAAACCTCCCATAATACAGAATGGACTACCCTAAGGCACAGGTCTCTGTATATATGGGGAAACACACATGCAAGACACACAAAACCTCCCAAAATGTAGGACTGCATATGAGGAAACAGACACACCAAACAAAGCAAGCATGTCAAACACACACACACACTTTGAAGACATAGAGAAAACCTAGCAGACAAGCGATGGAGTGTACCTATTTCTAGGTCCAACACCATCGCAGGCACATTACAGGCACACACCAATGATTGGGCTTCGGCACAAAAATCACCGAAGACACACTTAAGGGTTAAGTTAGTCACAAAACCACTCTTCGCCTCCACAGAGGACTTTTGAAAATGATAGGATGATGCAATCTGCTTCGAGAAGTACACCATCCCTGCCTCTGTAGAGGGCTTAAGAAAAAGCATATGCTCGATATCCTGCCTCTGGAGAGGGCTTACATGATTGATTGATTGATTGCAAACAAACTTAGGATGTAGGAAGTACTCATCGCACTAGTCTACCCCTAAGGACAAGCACATTGCTAACATCTATAACAAACAACTTACCTTATATATGCCCCCATCTTAAGGTGGTTGATATCAGGTATCGATATCAAGCACGTTAAGGTAGGAAGAAAACACACAAGGGAACACTAACTTTCACAAAGCCCATGCCCCCAGAGGTGACATGTACTTTATGATCACCAAATGTTCCCACAAACACATCCCTGCAAGAAACATGTTAGTGTCTACAACATCATGATACACAACAACATCAATGCATATGAAATCGGAGGTATGCAAGATTCAAGGTAGAAAAAGTTCACGGAGTAGCAATATTATTTATGATTTGTAAATGAGATAGAACACCATCAAAATCATCACTATGTGGAAAGCATGTATGCTCCCACTAGTCAAGCATTAGATAAGATAAACAACCCCATCGTCATATTAGGAACTAAGTCCATTTTTTTATTGCTCTCGAAAGGGACACTAGGTCCGCATCAGTATAAATGTTTTTCCTCATCCGCCCGCTATATGGAAACACTAGAGGAAGGGAAACAATAAATAAGAGAGGGGAAACAAGTGTCTTAGGGACAATCACATAGGAGGGTGCCCCCAAGTCACCAACCGTGATGCTATGTCTATAAGACACAACACACAATGATGAAATTAGAGAGAGGAAATATAGAAGAATGATGATACAAATAGAAGAAGGTCACAACAGAGGTGGTCTCCTGGTATCCCGGACCTTACAGGAGAATCTGAGGTCATCCCAGGAGGCCTAAACAACACATAACACATAACGGGGGAAGCACATCACAAGAGAGATAAAGGGTTAGAAACACTTACTTGTTAGGGTACCATTGTTAAGAACATACATATCTATCATGTTGTTTTGATCTTGTTGAATGAACATTAAGTTTAGGACGACAAGAAGCTTTCTTTTCTTTAAAAGGATTATATCCAATGCCGCTTGAGTAATGTGTTGAAGCGGATTCTATAGGTACTCGAATCCATTGTTGATTTACACCACATCCCTTACCTACATATTCACAATTGTTATGAAGGATCTTAAATCCTTGACCATAAAGAGATGTCATTTCCTTAGAAGATGGTGAAGCCTCATAGGTATCATAATTTGTAGTATAAGTTAGAGTATTGTCTTTATTTTCAACCAAGGAGACTTTGTTGTTCTTAGATGCTTCAAAAGATTGCTTACACGAGATTGATACTACTTTTGATGTGTCAAGGTTATTAAGTTTATAACCCCCTATGTTGCAAGGATTAAAATCTAATGAACCCCAATCACCACCAAAAAGTGCATTCGATGGTTTAGATTCCTTCATAACATCATTTGTGGCTAGAGGCTTTGATAGATCACCTTGCAAATTGTTTAAGATCATATGATTGTGAATTGGTTTTTGCTTTTCAATATGCAAACAGTTATCTGGTCCAGGATTAGTATGAATAGTATGAAGTTTACCTTTGAATAAAAATTTGATTGAACGATGTAGAGTGGAAGGTACTGTCTCCAATGCATGAATCCAGGGTCTACCAAGAATTATGTTTTAAGATAAAGAGCTAGGCATGACATGAATCAGGGTAGGCACAATCACAGGTTCCACTTGTGTAGCTAAAGTTATAGTACCTATGGATTGTAGTCCAACATTGTCAAAACCACAGATACTTAACGGTTCCACCATGATGGCAGATGTATCAACTTTAAGATTATGTAATAAGTCAATGAAACAAACATTGAGATCTGATCCATTATCAATCATAACTCGTTTTACCAATGTTCTATTTATTGTGACAAAGATTGTAAGAGGATCATATTGGTTTTGAACTTCAATTGAGGGTAATTACTATGGTTGAAAGAGAATATCTATTTTTGTCACATGCATACTATCCAATACAACATCATTAGGCTTAGTAGTAGGTGGTACAATCACCTTTTGCAAAGCTTCTTGGAGCATTCCATGGTATGTAGGTGATGTTTGTATTAAATCCCAAAGGGAGATCTTAGCCGGAGTAGCGTGAAGTTGTTCAACAAGATCATACTCTTGACCACTTTTATGAGTAAGACAAGGTGGTGGAGGGAGCATAGGTTGAGAACATGGAAGAGAGACAGGCACATGTGGTGCTTGCTTACTCTGCTTGTTATTACAGGTGTTGTATGTGTGAGCAATTACATTGTGGTGTGGTTGTTGTAACGCATTTTGAACACCTTGACTTGGTTGAGCAATTTGTTTTGCATAATCATAAATGTAATTGGGAGGTCTAGGTGGTTGTTGAGTACCTTGGACAGTAATCACTAGTTTTAAGCAAGAGAGTGCACTAGGTGCCCCTCGGACAATCATCTTAGGAATATTGCTACAAAGTTTATTAATGATTATTGAATTAACATTGTTTCCCTCTTGATTGCACCTAATATCCATCCCCAAAGGATTTAATGTGAGAGACCTTTTATCATCCACTAATGCTACATCTTGTCCAGGGAGAGTACTAGGATGAGAGGAAGATTCTTCATCATCATCATCATCATACTCTATGGCGGAAAAGGGCTTTTCACTCTCATCTTTCTCATGAGTATTCCTAGAGATGAATTTGGTTAAATCTTCTAATATCAAAGGATATGCTCCTATGAGTAAAGTGAAGCTACTAAAATCATGTGTGTAACAAAGTAATTTCAACTCATATGTAGAACATATAGAACTGTCAATACCACGGATATAAGCTATATGTTCTAGAATATGAGGATTCTCATTAGTGAAATTAGAGAAATTTTCAAAATCTAGGATATACTTATGCAAAGATTTCAAAGATGAATAACATGAAGATTCCATAATGAAATGCAAAATCATATTTTAACAATTTCTAAGAGTATGCAAAAGACAAGTGCAAACTGTATGCAAGAATGATCTTAAATGCTTGATTTTTTGTACTTTTTCCAATGCGAATGAATGAAACAGAGGGTGTTGTAAGGATTTAAGTCAAGGATAGAAAGTTATATGTATTATATCAGTCTAAAATAACAAAATTATCCTTCTCAACACACTCTTGATGCGATTTCAAGTTAATGCCAAGTCAAAATATAGTGAAAATATGTCAAAATAGGCACTTTTTTCACCAAAATTCAATGCAAAAGGGCATAACCAAGGGTATTGTGAGAAAAATGATGATGGATAGAAAATTATATTAGAAATAACATCTATTTAATTTCAAAATACCCAACACAACATGCTTTTAATGCCACTTAAGGTAAAACCCTATCAAAAATATAGCAAAAATAGGCTATTTTTCACGATTTTTCAATTCCAAGACCTAGAATAAGGGGTGTTGTAAGGAATATTAGGAGGTACAACAAATAATATCAATGATATAATTCACTTCAATCCATAAAATTGATCACAACATGCTTGGAGTGCAAACTAGGTCCAATCCTAGGGCAAAAATAGCCAAAATGTGTAGTTTTTCATCAAATTTTCACTACAAAAGCCCTATAAAAGGGTGTTGTGAAGCATTTTAGGAGGGTAGAAAATGATTACCCTGATAAAAAAAAATTAATGCAAAAATAATTTTCACAACACGCCAATGGTGCAAGTTTATAGAGTCGATAAGGCCAACTTTAGTGAAAATCGATGTTTTTGAAGCCCTAGGTTTTAGACCTTGACACAAAATGCTATGTGAATGTTTTTAAGTCTGATTTATAATAAAAATTAAATAATCTTAGATATGAAAATGATTTTCAAGCATTAATATTCAAAATGTCAATGCAAATATAATGAAAATGCATGAAAAATGCTTGTTTTTGTTAAAATTTTCTATGCAAAATTGCAAATATTTCAAATCTAAATGCAAATTTACACTAAAATTCAAGACTACAGTCAAATGCAAATTTTAATGAGCCTCTAAAATTAGTAAAAAAATCTAAAAGAAGATTTTGCCTACTAACCCTAGATTTTGGAATTGTTAGGTTATATAAAATTGTCAACATTTCCACAAAACCCTAGCAAATTAATGACGAAAATGTAATGCAAATTTCTAAATTTTTTTGGTTTTCTATATTTTATATTAGATCTAATGCAAAAATAATGAATTAGGAAAATTTAAAAAGAATTGATGCAATTTAGTAAGCTAAACAATGCAAGTTTTTTGAATTTTTCTCAATGCAATAAGATGAATAACTATATGAATGAATGAAATCAATCCAAATCTGATGAAACGCACTCAGAAAGTTGCAATTTAAGTCCAAAAACATGGGTTCACCAAATTGTTTAGTGGAAAATTAGATTTGTTAATGTTTTGGTGTATTGGTGTTTAAATCCTCCTTTCCACTTTACATTCAAGGATCTAGGGTCGAGTGGCAACTCACTATCATACCCTAGATCATTGTGAGATGTAGGGAAACTTAGATTAGGGAATTTAATTGTTAATTTTATCTCTCCTATACTCAATTAACTATTAAAACCCTAATTATGTAAAAACAAAAGTAAACTGATGAATTAGAGAAAATACTGCTACAAATGGAAGCAAAATACCAAATTACAGAGTACCTATTTTTGAGGATCCAAGGTGGAAAAGTCAAGGACATAGAAGCGGGTACCCAAGTCCAAGGTGTTATTTTTTGTCTGTATCTGGTAACAAGATCTGTAACTTGAATATTCTGTATCAGAGATTTTCCCAAAATAGAACTTCGAGGACTACGGAGCAGGCGCCCTAGTCCAGGGGGCAGATTTTCTTCCTTTCCTACACTTCAGACACTCCAATATGCTCCTCTACAACTCCACTTAGTCCTGCTCCTCAACCTATAACCTGCAATCATGAAAACTTGGTTTGGGTGTTGTGGTGTTTAGGAGCTTGCCTCAGTCAAGCCCTAGAAGGACACTTAAGTCTTCCAAACACCTTTGTCAGATAGAGAGAGCCTGCCCTTATGAGGCAAAGGCCAAATCCAAATGAAACAATTATAAAAAGTACAATGTTATCACCTTGTAGTGAAGATCTCATGGGAGGAAGATGCTCTTCATTCCCTGAGGAGACGAATGCTCAAATCAGTACATACAAACACATAAACAAAACAAGTCTACTCTTGCAACACTATGAAAGCTTTGAATCACCTTGAGAATATAGTTTCTTACTAGTAATCATCTAGTCTACAAATGAATGCCTAAACATGCTTTTATATCCAACTACAAGCAATCCCGCCAAGATTTCAAAAATCAAAACTTGCTGTGTCGGCAAAAGGACCAAATAACGGTCATAAACCAGCACTTAAATTTTGGGCCTGACCCAAAATAGGGCAGGACTAGGTGTCCAAGTCCTCCCTCCCTATTTTGGGTAGGGTTAAGGTCAAGGGGTCCTCCTAGGTCCACTTTGCCATGAAACCTAGGTCTCATTCCATCGGGATGTGAAAATATGAACTAAGATGTCCTAAATGTATGTAGAAGACCCTGGAGCTAAACCTTATGAGGGAAAAGCCCCCAAGGGGACATTTTCTAACATTACAATAAGTTTGTGGTCAAGCAACAAAATCAACTACAGAGAACAATATAGCAAAAATTCAAAAACAAATTTCACATGAATTCAACTCTAAATCTCCAAAATGTCACAAAAATATCTAAGAACATTACAAATTTGGTTCCCAATTTCTAGATTAATATACACATTGTGTTTTTCAACCTACATAGGTTTGGTTCATGACTTCTAAGAAACAACATAGGGAAAAATGTCTCGTGACATATTTTCTTCATCCCATCTGCTAGATATTCTCCCTACAAAATGACATGCCTAAGACATCATAACATATAAATCACCATACAAAAATGAATGATGGGACCCACCAGCACTATTGGGTTTCATACAAAAAGGAACTATGGGACCCACCAGTGCCACTATGTTAAATAGATGCTACTTGTCATTATCCATCAAGATGTCCCACCAGCCATGGCTCCTTTCCCAACAACGATGTGATGAGACCCCCACTTTATCGGAACTAAACTTGTGCAAGTTGAATAGTACATAATGTGTAGCTCAACCAGAAAGTTTATATACAGTCAAATCTTAACGTGCAAAATAAAATATAATTATTTGTACACAAGCATGAAATGACACATTGGTTGGGGTGCATATATATCTATTACAAAAAGAGAAAGGTTATGAAATCCACCAATACCTTTGGGATAACCTTGAATGGCCAATTATGTCCTTCCATTGCTACCACAAACCTCAAATCAATAACACATCGCTTGAATCTATTGAATACATTTTGAATTAGTATTTGAGGGTAAGTGCATGGAAATGGTATACAAAATAGTGGCCACATCCAAAAATTTGGCAAAATGCACCTGTGTTATATTTAAACGACCATAACGTGAGTGTGTTTTGTGGAGCACAAAATGCAAGCATGTTTTGTAGACCACAAAACACACTCGCATTTTGTGCAACTCAAAATGAGCTCACATTTTGTGCAACTCAAAATGTGCTCCTATTTTGTGCAACTCAAAATGAGCTCACATTTTGTGCAACTCAAAATGTGCTCATGTTTTGTGCAACTCAAAACATGCTCGTGTTTTAGGAAACACAAATTGCACTCGCATTTTAGTTTTTTAAATTTGTATCCTACCTTTTTAGGCTTGGGATTGGCTTGGGAAACCAAGCCTAAGGATTGGACCTCTATGAGACCTCCTAGAGATGTATCTTTCATAGTCAATAACATTTTTGAACTTCAATGACATCAAATTTATTCATTTGATAATGAAATTTGATGAAACCACCACCAAAATGACGAGCTAGTTCTTAGCTTTCTAACCATGTATTTTTATTTTTTAATTTTGAATGAGTTAAGATATTTATTTTACTTTCTTTAAACAATGTCCTCATATTCTTCAATCACACATGTATTGATTTTCTTTATAACTTTTGATCCGGTTATCAAAATTTAAAAAAAAAATATAGGATTGTTCTATACTTCAGTCTTTATAAATTTAAAAAAAATTGCATTTTTAATTATTTTGGTGCAAGTCATGTGACATGTATGCTCAGTGATGCAATTTTTAGGATGCATCCACTTTGAAAAATAAAAAAATAAAATATTCAATAAAAAATTACAAAAAAATACACAACTTCTTGATGGAAGGGGTAAATCATAAAACACACAACTACAGAAAATGACACACAGAAAATAGAATATTTCTTTATTGATCTGGGCAACTCATTACATTATAGAAGCTCAATTACAATCAGAGGAATCAACCCTCCACAAGGTGCAACACACTACAGCTACACATCACCAGGCAATGGAATATTCTGCCTTTTGTAACCTGAAATCAACTAGGGTTTCTGTTTTCCCACTTATTCTTGACTCTACACTTTCCCCCTTAACCCTACTACACCTAGGGTTTTCAAAATAGCCATAAACAACACTTTTTGGCAGCCTCCAGCTAAATTTTGAAATTTGTAACTCCCTCCAAAAGTAGGTAAACTTTCGAGAAGCATAACTTTTGATCCGGGTGTCCGATTGATGAACTGTTTTAAGCGTCGAAAAGCTCATGATGTGAATTATCACGCTAGAAATCCATAAATAGATTTCTATCAACTTTTATAGATGTTATGGGATGTTTTAGTGCCTCATATCTTGTTTCAGAAAATTTCAGGGGCTTTTCAGAAAACAAAAACTTTAATATCTTTCAGCTCACAAATGATCTTTGCCTGATTCCTTCACCAAAGGTCTTATATTTTTGTTATGAATCTTTCTATAAGTTTTCACTTCAATCCATGCCCAAATGCAAACTTTCCTAAAATGGCAGGGAAACTTTCCAAAACTGGCAGTTTGCTATTTTTAGTAGTTTTGGAAAAACTGAAAGTCCTACATCATTATTCAGGATATTATGGAACTAGAAACACTAATTATGGAGAGAAATGAAAATAACTACAATGATTTTGAATTAATTTTTTTTGGGTGATGCAAGATTGCCCTTACACCATTGGATGCTCTTGCATCAGACACCTAGGGTAATTTGAGAAGTGACCCTATCACATCTCAGATGTTTGTGTGAGGAAAAACCCAAATGGTCAATATCTGCCTTAGACAACCAAGAAGAATCTTCAACAAGCCTTCCTTTCCATTTCACCAAATATTCTTCATATTGCCTATTCCGAGTACTTCTTCCCACACGGCTATCTAAGATCTCTTCTATCTCCTCCGTTAAAGTAGATGCCGAAATAGTCCACTGTCCTTCTATTGGTCCATCCTCTGTGCCACCTTCATGATATTCTATTAAATCAACAATGTTGAACACAGGGGAAATATTGATCCCACTCGGCAGCTCTACCTCATATGCATTTCCTGAATCATGTTTCTTCATGATTATGCACGGTCCAATTTTTTTCATTTTCAACTTATTATATGTTCCAATTGGGAACCTTTCTTTTCTCAAGTGAACCATGATTTCATCTCCTACATGGAACTCCTTATACCTCCTCTTTTGATATGCCTTAGCCTTGTACTAAATATTCATCTTATTAATGTGCTTTCTCACATCTTCATGCAAATTCTTCAGATGTTCTGCAAAGTCTTCAGCTTCAGCACTAATCTTTTCTCCTTTGTCCAGCTTCCTCAATTCAGAAGCATTTCTTGGGCTATTGCCATATACAATATGGAATGGTGATTTACCAGTACTCCTATTGACATAATTGTTGTAAGCAAATTCTGCTTGTGGTAAATTAAATCCCATCCCTTGGGCTTATCTCCTACTAAGCATCGTAGTAGGTTACCCAAACTCCTATTCACCACTTTTGTCTGTCCATCAGTCTGTAGATGGTGTGCAGAACTAAACTTCAAATCTATCTTCAACGTCTTCCACAATGTCCTCTAGAAATAACCAACAAACTTGGTATCTTGATTTGAAACTATGCTCTTTGGTAGACCGTGTAATCTCACTACCTCACTGAAAGATAATTTAGTAATATGAACAGCATCATTAGTCTTCTTGCAAGGAATGAAATGTGCCATCTTCAAGAATCTATGCACCACCACAAAAATGGAATCATGTCCTCTTTGTGTCCTTGGTAAACCAAGAACAAAATCCATACTAATATCATCCCATGGCTTCTCTGGTATAGGTAGTGGCTGCTATAGACCTGTATTCTGACTTGCTCCTTTCACCATCTAACATACTCTACAACTCTGTACAAATTTCCTCACATCCTGCTGCAACTATGGCCAATAATAATTTTCACCAACAATAGTAATGGTCTTATCTCGACCAAAGTTTCCAACTAATCCCCCACTATGCTTCTCTTTTATCATGTTCTCTCTCATGGAACTCCTCGAAATACACAATTGGCTTCCTCTAAACAACAGGCCATCTTGGATGATGAAATCCAACCATTTTGTCCTGTCCAAAGTAACAAGTTCCAGACAAGCTTTCCAAGCCTCTACAAAATCTGGATCTTCAGAATACAAACTTTTGAGCTCATCGAACCCGATAACTTCTATCTTCATTTCTGTCAACAAATTTTGCCTTTTTCTCAAGGCATCTACAACTCTGTTGGACTTCCCACTCCTATGCTTCAAAACAAAAGTATAACTCTACAAAAACTCAACCCATTTTAAATGCCTTTGGTTCAACTTTCCTTGACTATTAAGGTACTGTAAAGCTTGATGATCAGTATATAAAACAAACTCTTTTGGCAACAGATAATGTCTCCATTTTTTCAAAGCTTGAACTATTGCATAAAACTCTTGATCATAAATAGAATACTTTTCCTTGGAATTATTAAGCTTCTCACTAAAATAGGCAATGGGCTTACCTTCTTGGCTCAAAACAGCTCCTATAGCATTGCCACTAGCATCATAATCCACTTGAAATACCTTATTGAAATCTGGAAGTACCAAAATAGGTTGCTCTTTGACTTTTTGCTTCAATGTATCAAAGCTTTTGTCTGCTCCTTTAGTCCATCTAAACTCTTTTCTATCCCCTCTCATTGTCTCAGTTAAGGGTGCACAAATACTACTAAAATTTCTGATAAGCTTTCTGTAAAAACTTGCCAAACCATGAAAAGATCTTACCTGAAAGCACTCCTTGGCATAGGCCATTCAATGATAGCCCTCACCTTCTCTAGGTCCATCTTAAGACCTTCCTCTAAGACAACAAATCCCAGGTATACCAACTCCTTCTTTACAAAACTACATTTCTTCAAATTAATCAACAACTTCTCCTCCCTCAGCTTCTCTAGAACTCTTCTAATATGCATCAGATGCTCATCCCAAGTCTTACTGAAAATCAAAATATCATCCAAATAAACAATAACAAAACTTCCCAAAAATTCTTTCAATATCTCATTCATGAGCCATATGAATGTGCTCGGTGCATTGGTTAGCCCAAATGACATGACCAACCACTCATACAAACCTTCCTTTGTCTTGAAGGCTATCTTCCATTCATCTCCTTCTCTTATGCGGATCTGGTGATACCCACTCTTTAGGTCAATCTTCGTGAAGTATTTGGCTCCACTCAAACAATCCATTATGTCATCTGTTCTCGGTAATGGAAATCTATACTTGATCGTAATCTTATTGATGGCTCAAGAGTCTATACACATCCTCCATTCTCTATCTTTCTTTGGTACTAGTACTATAGGTACTGCACATGGACTTAGGCTCTCCCTTATCAGTCCCTTCCTCAACAACTCCTAAACTTGTCTGTTCAGCTCTTCATTCTCTACAGGGGTCATTCTGTGGGCTACCTTATTTGGCAAACTAGCTCCTAGTATCAAATCCATTTGATGACTTATCTTCCTTACTAGTGGTAAACCTTCTGGTACATTATTAGAGACAATATCTTGAAATTCTTCTAGCATCTCTGAGACTTCGGTTGGTACATCTTCACATTTCTCTTGACTAATCTTAGGAATCAATGCATAGCAATGACGCTCATGCTTCATACCTTCCAAAACATTTCTACCATCTACAAAGCAAATTTTGGCAATACGACATACCTTTTCTTCCACCTCTTAAAAGGGCTTCAACTTATGACGAACTCCATCCTTTGTTAGGGAATATGTGTTTGTATGGCCATCATGGACAGTGCTCCTATCATACTACCATGGCCTCCCCAACAACATATGACACGGATCCATCAGTATGATATCACACAACACATCATCATGGTAGTCCCCAATCTTGAACTTCACTAAACACTGCGCATTGACCAAAGCTCTGTGGTCCTTCTGCAACCATGTAATCTGATATGGATGTGGATGCTTTCTTCTTGTCAACTTCAACTTGTCAACCATCTCCTTTGAAACAAGATTGTCAATACTTCCACTATCAATAATAATATCACAACACTTACCTTCACATTTGCACCTTGTACGGAATAAACTCTTCCTCTGATTGGGTTATTTCTCCTCATTCAACAAAGTTCTTCTGACAACTAGGGTTTCTCCCCTTTCAGTATCTTCAGAATGCTCAGACTGCACATTTTCATCTACATGTACAACTCGTGGATTACCTTCAGGTCTTCTATTTGTCCTTCCTTGATGTTGCGGACACTCGTATGCTCGATGCCTTCTTCTCCACATTGGAAACAGGTTCCTCTAAAACCTCCTCTTCCAGGTCCTTGCCCAGGTCTACCTCTTCCTCTTCCTCTTTGTTCGCCATTGTTCTGGTCACGAGGGCAGTAGGTATTATCTCCTTTCTAATTTTGATTGGTGCCAGCTTCTTCACTTTTCTTTGAATCTTCATTTTGGCCTCCATAGGGTCTTCCACCAATCCTTCCACCTTGACCTCTTCCCCTTTGCTTGCTATCAAATCTTTTATTCATCTTCTCTTCCACCTTCAGGAAAAATTGGTACGCATCTTCTATGGTGGTCATTCTGACTAGGCTCAGCTCCTTTTGAATACTTGGCCTTAACCCATTAATGTAACAGGGTACCTTCTCCTTCTTGGGCTCTACATGGCCTATCCTAATAGTAATCTTATAAAACTCTTATGTATACTCCTTAACAGACTTATTACCTTGCTTTAGTCCTTGCAGCTTCTTTAGCAACTCCATCTCATAGTCCATAGGAATTAACTGCTTCATCAGTTTCTCCACCATCTGATCCCATCTAGTGATCTTTTCTTTTCCTCTTCTATTCCTCTCTAATTGGACCTCCTTCCACTAAATACTGGCATGACCCTTCAACTTTATTTTTGCAAACTTGACCTGATCTGGGTCCTCCACATCTTCATACTCAAAATACTCCTCCATGTCATTGATCTAATCAATAAGCTGTTTCAGATTCAAATCTCTAGAATATGTAGAAACTTCGATCTTGGGCCTCTTTCCAATCTTCAAAATGGCCCTCAACAACCTAACTTCTGCATGATCTCCTGTAGCTTCTTGTTATTCCTTAGATAGCTCTTCTTCAGCTTCATCTTCGCTTTCTTCTCTTGTTCTCAGATCAAACCCTCTTCGTAACTCCTCTTGCAATGCATCGATTGCCTTTGCAGGGCTCTAAAACCCTCTTTCGTCAAAGCATTCCTCCCAATACGATTTCTTCATGGAGGCATCTTAATCTCTGCAACAAACCCACAACCTCAGGTCCTGGTGCAAACTACCTCACGGTCAGTGATCTGTCTACACACTTAGTAACCCTTGCTCTAATACCACTTGATGAAGGGGGTAAATCATAAAATACACAACAACAGAAAATGGCACACAGAAAATATAATATTTCTTTATTGATCTGGACAACTCATTACATTACAGAAGCTCAATTACAATCAAAGGAATCAATCCTCCACAAGCTGCAACACACTACAGCTACACATCACCAAGCTCTGGAATATTCTGCCTTCTATAACCTGAAATCAGCTAGGGTTTCTATATTCCCACCTATTCTTGACTCTACACTTTCCCCCTTAACCCTACTACACCCAGGGTTCCCAAAATAGCCATAAATAGTACTTTTTGGTAGCCTCCGGCTAAATTTCAAAATTTGTAACTCCCTCCAAAAGTAGGTAAACTTCTAGGAAGCATAACTTTTGATTCGGGTGTCTGATTGATGAACTGTTTTAAGCGCCAAAAAGATCGCGATGTGAATTATCACGTTGGAAATCCGTAAATAAATTTTCATCAATTTTTTTGGATGTTATGGGATGTTTTAGTGCCTCATATCCTGTTTTAGAAATTTTTAGGGGGTTTTCAGAAAACAAAAACTTTAATATCTTTCAACTCACAAATGATCTTTTCCTGATTCCTTTGCCAAAGGTCTTATATTTCCATTATGAAGATTTCTATAAGTTTTCACTTCAATCCATACCCAAATGCAAACTTTCATAAAATGGCAGGTAAACTTTCCAAAATTGGCAGTTTGCTATTTTTAGTAGTTTTGGAAAAACTAAAAGTCCTACATCATTATTCAGGATTTTATGGAACCAAAAACACTAATTATGGAAAGAAATGAAAAAAACTACAATGATTTTGAATTAACATTTTTTTGGGTGATGCAAGATTGCCCTTACACCACTGGATGTTCATGCATCACTTCTAGTACTCACTATTAACTATATTTCTGCCAACCGGTTTTTAAAAATACTAAATGCAACAAAAAATTGGGGGGGGGGCACATACAAGACACTATGTTATATTTTAGTGAGAAAAATAGAAACACTTTTGCGTGCACACAACATTGCACCCTATTAATCTTAACTATTTTTTTAAAACTTTAGTAGTTTAGAAACTAGATTCAGAGTACTAGAAAAAAAAAATTCATTTCTTCAAATTTTGAGTGCATGCATCTCAAATTACTCATCCAAGTTTAGGTTTATCTGATTTCAAGAAAAAAGTGGCCACTTTTGACTGCCTTTTTGTATCCCATTTCCATGCACTTACCATTGAGTCAACTAGGAGAGACACAAATTTGAAATGCATCTTAGAAACCATGATATAAACATGTGTAGGTTGAACAACACAATGTGTAGTTCAACCTGCAACTTCATATATACAATGAAATCCTATCACAACCCTACAATAACATAAAATAAGGAATACACTTTTGTTGGGGTGCACATACCTCTATAACTTGAAGACAAAGGTTGTACAATCTATCCTTCCTTTTAGATAACCTCAAATGAGAAGAAAAACATATCTTACGGGCGATGAAGTGAACTTGTGTAGGTTGAACATAATGTGTAGCTCAAGCTGCAACATTATATACATAGTGAAATCCTAACATACCAAATGAAATGTAAATATTTATGCATAAGCCTGAGACAAGATAAAAGTGGGAAGATACATTGGTTGGGGTACACATATCTCTATTACGAGAAGACAGATGGTGTGATATCCACCGATACCTTTGGGATAACCTTGAATGATCAATTAGTTCCTTCCATTACCCTTAATTCAACCAAATTTATTTAAAAACCTAGAACCCTTTGTTGATTGAACCAAGATTATTTTACAACCCAGAATGCTCTATAATTAAGTGGCTTGTTAATTCAACCAAACTTATTTTAAAGAAGTGTCCTATTAATTAAACAAAAATTCTTTTAAAACCCTGAACAATAGTGAGAAAGAAAAAAATGGAATACATCGCATTATTACTCACTCATCACCTGGATGTGTATCCTCCCCTGCAACTCATCCTTGCTAGATTTCGCTGGATTCTCTCAACTCCTTGCTTCTATTTTAGTAGTAAAAAGTGAAAATGATGGATAAAACATGAGAAAAGAATTGTCTTCTTCTTTTTAAAAGTCTCAGCGATGTTCACTTTTGGCACGGAATCCGCGTGTCATCCTCACAGAAAAGAGTGAGTGGCTATCGTTAAACCCAATGGCGCTTGCGGGTCCCATCATTCCTTTTTTTATGAAACACAACAACATTGGTAGGTCCCATCATTCATTTTTAAATGGTGATTTGCATGATATGATGCCATTTTGTATGGTGATATGTATGTTATGATGTCTTAGGCATGCCATTTTGTATGGAAAATAGTTACTTTCTCACCGTCTCATCCTCCATCATCATGCTATGGTATGGGGTATGGTAACATTTCATCTTAAACATGTCATTTTTTGGGGAGAATAGTCACTACCATTTTAGAATGGTTCACACTTTTGACACAACAAAACCCCTATCTTGCCTTCTTCATAGTTCTAGACGAGAATAGAAAATGGATGAAAAATTGGTAGACATACATACCTTCTTTTAGATAGATATGATTACTTGGTCGAAATACTTAAGATATCATGTTACCATGCTACATATGCCTAAACTTAGCATAATATTTCACAAATTTTTATACAAAAATCTAGGTTGCAAAACACATTGTGTTTTTCCAACTGCATTTTTGTATATAAATTTCACGCAAATTACTCAACTTCCCTGGGACTTTTAAACTCTTTGTCTTCTACATCATATTTTCTAGTCTGTCATTGAAGCATAAGAGTGTAGTCAATAGAATTGATTAGGAAGGAGTTGTGGGTGAGGATATAGTAAACAAATAACATCCAACTGATGGGTGAGTAACAAAAATCTAATTTGCAAAACACATTGTGTATTTACAACAGTATTTTTTATACAAATTTGTGAACCTATTCTAGACATATATGATTAAGGTTGTCACACTTAAGATATAATGTTACCATGCTACATATGCCTATACCTGGCATAATGTTTCACAAATTTGTATACAAAAATTGAGGTTGCAAAACACATTACGTTTTTCCAACTGCATTTCAAACACATAGTTTTCTTCGTAATATTTTCTATTCTGTCATTGAAGTGGAAGGGTTGAGTCAATGAAACTTCGAGCATGGGGTGTTGTAGAGAAATAAAAATCAAGGTTGCAAAACACATTGTTTTATTCCAACTGCATTTCAAACAATTAGTTTTCTCTATCATATTTTCTATTATGTCATTGAAGAAAAAGGGCGGAGTCAATGAAATTGAGTAGGGAGGAGTTGTAGAGAAACAAAAATCTAAGTTACAAAACACATTGTGGTTTGTAACCTGCATTTCTATATATAAAATTTTTTGAACCTATTTCATACACATATGGTTAAGGTCATCGTGCTTACGATATCATGTTACCATGCTACATATGCCTATACCTAGCATAATGTTTCACAAATATGTTTACAAAAATCTAGGTTACAAAACACATTGTATTTTCCAACTGCATTTCTGTATAAAAATGTCGAGCTAATTGCTCGAATTCCCTGGGACTTTCAAACACTTAGTTTTCTTCATCGTATTTTCTATTCTTCTGTTGAAGCAGAAGGATGGAGTCAACAAAATCAAGCAAAGGGGAGTTGCAAAGAAACAAAAATCCAGGTTGCAAAACACATTGTGTTTTGTAACCTACTTTTCTGTATAAGAAATTGTGAACCTATTTTAGACACATATGATTAAGGTTAGCATGCTTATGATATCATGTTACTCTGCTACATATGCCTAACCCTAGCATAATGTTTCACAAATTTGTATACAAAAATTAAACCTGGTGCAAAACACATTGTGTTTTTCCAACTGCATTTATGTATACAAATTTCAGCCCAATTACTCAACTTCCCTAATACTTTCAAACACTTAGTTTTCTACATCGTATTTTATATTCTACTATTGAAGCAGAAGGGTGGAGTCAACAAAATCAAGCAGAGGGGAGTTGTAGAGAAACAAAAATCCAGGTTGCAAAACACATTGTGTTTTATAACCTACATTTCAATATAAATTTTTTTCAATCTATTTCAGACACATATGATTAAGGTCAGCATGCTTACAATATCGTGTTACTGTGCTACGTATGCATACTTGGCATAATGTTTCACAATTTTATATACAAAAATCCCTAAGGTTGCAAAAAACATTGTACTTTTTCAACTCCATTTATGTATACAAATATCGGGCCAATTACTCAACTTCCACGAGACTTTCAGACACTTAGTTTTCTTTGTTGTATTTCCTATTCTACCATTGAAGTGGAAGGGTGGAGTCAATGGAATCAAGAAGGGAGGAGTTGTAGAGAAACATAAATCTAGGTTGCAATACACATTGTGTTTTATACCCTGCATTCTGTATAAAAATTTGTGAACCTATTTCAAAGACATATGATTAAAGTCAGCATGCTTATGATATCATGTTATCATGCTACGCATGCCTATACCTGGCATAATGTTTTAGAAATTTGTATACAAAAATCTAGGTTGCAAAACACATTGTATTTTTCCAATTGCATTTTTGTATAGAAATTTGTGACCCTATGTTGTATCTCTTATATGTGTTAGGCATGGTGTTATGATGTCTTAGACATGCCATTTTGTAGGGAGAATAGATTTTGTCATCTCATCCTATGTCATCATGCTATCATATGAGGCATGGCGAGGCATGGTGTTATGATGTGTAAGACATGCCATTTTGTAGGGAGAATAACATACAAATATAAAACAAAAATGTTATCAATATTTTTATGTGGGTATTTTGGAACAAACTTCATAGTATTTTAATTATTTTACATACAACATCATGCTACTAGCTGTCTGCAAATAACAATGTGTAATATCATGTTTCTATTTATGGAATACACTTGATTTCATCCTCTAATAAGTATGCTCATAAAATTTAAATTTAGTTGGGTTTGGTGATAGGAATAGATTCCATGTTGTGCCCAGAAAAATCCTATTTGAAAACATCGATGAAAGATATTTCAAAATTAGCATTCCTGATGTTTAAATATACTAATTCTGATTCTAAAATATGTGCAATATTTTTTAGTGACATAAAAATAGATGTCTATCCTATAACATCAAATGTCATTTGTGATGTAAGATAGTAGTGGGGAATTACATTAAGAATATAATTCTTCCACATGCAGTCAGGGCTTCTCTCCACGCATACATTCTAGTTGTTCGCAATACATTAAGTTTATAGAAGTGTTTATAGAGTACATAAAGCTAGTTATAAATATATGTAGGGTAAGTGCAAGAAGATAGGGGGCCAAAAAGTGGCCAAAATAATTTCAAAAAAATTTAAGTCATAACGCGAGTGTGTTATAACGCGCTCGCGTTATGGCTTGGTAATGACTCGTCATTAACGCGCTCGCATTATGACCTAGTATATATTAAAAAAAAAGCAATTGAATTTCATTTCACTCTCATTCTCTCCTCTACCCGCGGCTTTCAAACCCTCAAAAACGCGCTCGCATTCTGCAAAACGCCAATCAACACAAAAAGCTTATCAATTTGTCACCAAAATGCCGCCGCGACGTCGAGTACGCCAAAGGGGTGAGTTATCTTTGTTTTTTTGTTTGAATTTCTTTCTAAATAGGTAGGTTTTTGTTGATTTTTTATGTATATTTCATTAATTGTCAGGCAATGTTAATGCACCTCCTCCTCCTCCTCCTCCTCCTCAAAATCCACAAAATCCTGAGGAGGAAATACCTGCAGAACAACAACCTCCTCCATTCATTCCTCAACATGCCCCTGGAACACAAGATAATATAATGGGGCAAATTGAAAACAACAAAAAACAAATTGAAGATATAATTGCAAGGTTGAAAGATCCTTCCACTTCAACCTTGCATAGGTCCACGCTTGCCGAATCTCTTGAGTCTATGTTATCAAATGTAAATTCAATTAGCAAGCAAATAACTAGTTGGACCGATAAAAAGAGAGTTTAGAGATTACTATGCAGACAAGTTGTCATACCAAGATGTCAAAAAATTACAAATTACAAAATTAGACTTGTGTTCAATTTTCACAAACCCGCAAACAAATCAACCTCCACCCATTACATGCAAGAGGTTCCCTATCCATTGGTGCAACAACCAAGTGATAAGGGACAATTTCGGGCAAAGGTGGTGGATGGTTTTTGACCATCCTCCATGCAATAATAATGAGGTGCCGCAATACTTTTTGAGGAAACTCTACTGCGAGTTTGTCCTCAATAAAGTGCCAAACTATTTTGATATGCGGGACTTCTAGGGTAGAGGTGGGGGCTCAGCACAGGATAGACCAGGGGCACGTCTTGACCCACAACAGGTAGTGAGATGAGTAATCAGCAGACCATCCCACGAGCATGTTTCTATCCCTTCCATTGTGAAGGAGAGTGTTGAGGTCGATACACTGAGGTCGATTAGTGCCTTGACCCAGAGCATCATAGAGCATGCCAATCCTGCAACACAGAGTGGGTTGGGAGATAGTGCGAGGAGTAGGGTCCCACCGCATACTTGCCAGGCTTGCGGGTCAGCCTGTGGTTATGACCCCATGGACAGTCAGGACACAGGTGCACAGGCTACATCTGCAGCTGAGCAGATGGTGATGACAGATACCCTCCTGAGTGAGACTTTCGGCCTTGATACTCAGGTAAATATTAGCAAGTTTATTGAATTTAATTTATTAAATTTCATTTTTGAAATACAAGATTAACTAATTTAAATTGATGATTTTAATGAAATTTCAGGGTCATAGCATCGATGCAGTTTTCAATGGTTCTCCACCTACATTTTTCACTAGATCATCTACTGTCGAGGTATGTAACTAGTAAACAATTATAAATATTACATGTGAATAGCATCATTATATGAATGGTATTCTAATTTCTGATTTTGGATGTTGAATAGGTTAATACTGTAGATTTCATGGAAACACCTGCCAGCAGTGGTGGACTTCAAAGCTTTACGGAGGTAATAAAATAAATAGTTTAATGAATGAATTGTACTTACTAAATTTTTGTTTATGATTTGTGTGTTTTATTGTGTGTACTTCCATGTTTAGATGAACGTGTGTGTATGTTAGGAGCCATGATTTGCATCACTATTATAGTTTTCGTAATTGAATAATGTTGTTTCATTTCCAGATGATGCAAGCTACGGAGACACCTCCCCATGTTCATAGGGTAATGGAGCAGGGTGTGGCCTCTACGATTCATAGCTCCATGGCATTGACAGGGGTATGAGGCAGATTAGTAAATTTCAATTTACATTTATTGCTATAGTTGTCTATTTTTGAAAAATCAAAAGATTATTGAATTGAAGTTTAATTTCTATCTGGATGGTTTCTATAGGACATGACATCACCAGGGCCTATTCCTACTACTGAGGCAAGCGAGGAGATAGATTATATGTTAGCGGTAAGTGATTATTTTGTTAAATGTTTCATTTTTTTATAACATGTAATTTCTATATATTAATGTCTATACTTTTTTTTGTAACAGGTAAAGGTGCAGGAAGAACTAAATAGGAGGAGTAGCCCTTGGGTTCGTAGTAGACCACCCACATGCATGTCTCCATCCCCTAGAAGATCAAAGGCTGCTCATGATTTATTCTCTTCACCAGCCAGAGGGGAATGACTTTTTATTGTGTTCCTTTGTTGTATGCCTATATGGCATTTGTGGACATATATTTTGTATTGTACATAGTTGACATTGTATGCCTATATGGCATTCTTGTAAGCCTATATGGCTATTTTGTATATATGTTATACTTATATCGACATATATTGATGTATGCCTATATGGATATTTGGTTAATACAAATCTTTTTTATTGATGGCATCCATACTTGCATTATAAATCCACTTTTGAATGGATATTTGTAGATGGCTACTTCAAATATTTAAAGTCCGATTGTATTACATAGGATGTTTGCATTTTCTTTGATAGGCTTGATAGGCCATGGATTACATGATGGTGTTTGATGGAAAAGTATGGTACTAGAAGACTCTAGTTCATTCTTAATAGGCTTGTGATTGATAATATCTTTGCATGATTGCACTTGATCTTGGATCATGGGCATGTTGTTAGGATTTTGATTGCATTGTGATGTTTGATGGATAGGCATGGTGTAAGATACCCAACTAGTTCTACGAAAATTTTTCCTTACTTAAACAATTTTACTTGCTATCAATTCATCAACTACTTCAACAACACAAAGATATACATCAAAGATAACTACTTGAATGAATCAACCTTAGAGTTGGGTACTTGTCTAGCTATTTGACTCAATCAACTTGCAATGTCTTATTACATGGATAATGCTTTCAATAGCATGAAGTTACAACTTATTCAATGGAGATACAAAAGAAAGGCCTTGAAGCCTTGATGTTTACAATGGCATCTACACTTGATCAACTCAATCAAACTCAATGATGTCAACTAAATGTCAACACCTCACAATATCACAAGGGAGCATCACCTTGCTTGTTGCATGGATGAACGTCATAGTTGCAAGACTCTTAGGGCTAGGCACCAACTGAAGGTAGTAGAGACCAGACTAGGCGCCATCCTAAGCTGGGCGCTTCCTTGAGGTGGTAGAGACATGGATGAACGTCTGGTGGGGTTTGATGACTCTATATTGACACTCAAATTCACTTAGGCACACTATTAGTGTTCTTCTAACTAGGCACCAGATAGGAGGATTCTCAGGGGTTTTGGTGCCTAGGTTACAACTTGTCAATTTCTCAAAGAATCTTTGAAACACTTGACTTCCAAGGATTATCATCTTACCCTCTGATGGAGTGCCTTGTTCCAAAATTGGTCTTGGGGACTTGCATCTCTCTTAGGTGCATGTTTGGAGTAATGTCAACTGATATCAGCACCTATTATCTCAATTCACACTTGACATTAAACTTTTGAAGCTCTTTTACCCTAGCGCCTTTATCTTCTATCAAGTGCCTAACATTCTAGAGGTGAATTCCATCTTAATCCAAGTCTTCAAGGTACTTCCAAGTTTAGGCGCCAAAACAGGGTTATGGAGGAGCAGAACCATGCCTTAGGAGGATGACTGAACCCTAGGCACCAATTTGAGGTTGCAAGAGCATAGGTATGCGCCAAGCAGAGTTTGATGCTCAAAACATTAACATTATTCAGTGAAATCCTTTTTTGACTCTAGGCGCCATTTGGAGGCTAGAAAGAGGGAAGTTGACACCAACTGCATTAGGCGCATTTCTGAGGTGATGGAGACCAATAAGTGTGCCTTGTCCTCTGGCTCTATTCCTTGTTAACTTTACAACTTAGATTATCTGAACAACACTGAGAATGCTTCCCTTCTTCCTGATACAAGTTGAAAGATCCACTGGGTGCCATTTCAGGTGTCTGGAGAGATCATCAACCAAGGGCACTAATAGAGCCTTTGGCAAATGGAAAGAGCGCCTTACTTAGATTTGATTTTTGGATGCCAGAATTGAGGAATTTTGCGCCTTGGCTAGGAGTTTCTCATTTCAATCTTGATTATTCATTTAAGTGACTTTCCTTAGCTCCCAAGCCTTCAATCTATCCATTACCCCCTACTAGGCACTCAAAATAGAGTGTTAACGCCTTATGAAGGTTAGGCGCATTTTGAGGGTGGGGTAGGCAAGTGAGGGTGCCAGACCAGGCCTCTCGACTTCTCTCCTCATCAAAGGCTTTCAATCCTAGGTGCCAGATCCAAGGAGTTCCAACCAACACATGCGCCTAGTGCTGTGAGTTCACCCAAAGGACATCTTTAACTTGAAAAATTTCAATCTTCATCCATCTATGCTAGGCGCTCAATTAGAGGATCCCTAGAAACATGTATAGGCGCCTTGAGGTTCTTAGGCGCTTAATTTGGATGATACTTGTGCTAGGCACTTAGTAAGGAAAACTGGAGTGAAATGGGCGCCTAGGCTCCCAAGCTTCCATACTTAGTCAAATTTTAGGGTTCTGACCTTGTTCCTGCAAAACAAACAGATAGAGTTAGTCTGAAACCAATTCATTCCCTCATCATTTGGAATTAGCCTCCGGGAATGAGGAATAGGCTAATCCATTATACACTTGATGATCAAGCCAGGAACGGGGACATGACACATGGTACTAGGCTAATCATTTTGGGTTTTGCATGAGCCTCAGACAAGGTAATAGGCATAGGGTTTTTATCTTGCATAATGATTTTTTCAAACCAAGGGTCCATGATGGAAATGATTAAGGATGATAGAATGTTTGGATTTTGGACTTTGAGATGTTTATGGTTGTAAATGTTTATTGTTTGGACTCAAATTTTGTTAAATAGTTGTTTGAAAGAGGACACATCAAACACAACAATAAGATTGGTTTAAGTATGGATGCAAATGATGTTTACTAGTTTACTAATGTGATGATGTTTACTAATGTGATGATGAATACTAATGTGATGATGATTTTGCATGTTTTCAATGGTTGGGATCTACAAGTTATGCATTTTTTTGGGATGCACACCTCATTGATTGTAGTGGGATGACTTGAATGCATATTGCCTATATCCACGGGATGACTTTGTTATTTTCCCTTGTCTATGCTCATTTGTGCATTGGTATGTTGCATTGGGATGAGAGGATGGATGTTGCTTTGATAGTGATGTGTATTCGTCACCTAGTGATGGATGATCTTATATAGTGGTTGGGTGTAATGGTTGTCTTCATGTGGTTGTAGATGTTGATCCTTGGTTTAGAGGTGTTTGGTAGTGTGTCTTGGTGGACTCTTGATTCTAGATTGGAGTATTAGCATGATACAAGTTCTCTTGAGACTAGGATGTCTGTATTGGTGCATGTGATCTTCTAGGAGGAGATGTTAGATCATGATGTCATGTTTGGATACCTAATTTTGTAGTTAGAGTTTTGACAGTGGTCTTGTTGGTTCTCTTGGTATTGAGTACATTGGTCATGTGCTTGGGAGCTTCATGATAATGTGGTGTTGCATTTGGAGCTTAACATGGATTGATTGGTTGTAGGTTCTCATACATACTTCGAGACTTGGGTGAGGCTAGAGTTCTCTTGGGATTAGAGACACTTGTTGAGATGGTTACCCTTTAGAGGTTTTAGCAGGAAGACCAAGGAGACTTTCACTTGGATATGGGCGTGAGTTAATTATGGACCTAGAGAAGATTCTTATTGGAGAGAGTCATTGTGGCTTGGTGTATCTTCGACGAGCATTCTCATTCCCCACTCTTGGTCTACTCGACAAACTATCATCTAAGAGGTATTTCCCATCCTTTAGATGAATTTTTTTAATGCTTTATCTTCTCATGGTTATGGATCTTGAGCTATGGTTATTGGTTCTAGAGGGTTCATTCGAGGGGTGTCTCTAAACATGCTTTTTCTCAGGTGCTAAACTGGAGTTGTCTAGATGCACAAGTGTGCCTCCCTCAATGAAGTTCCTTTTGTTAACTTAGTTCATCCTAGTGACTCAAGGGGTTGTTATATTCTTTAGGCGTAATATTTCATAAACTAAAACATTCACTCCATGTTAAGGCACTCAAAGGAGGCTCTGGAGATGGAAAATGGCGCCTTAACTCACTTATGTAAATTTTGGACTTTTAGGCAATTGCAAGATGTCTTGGAGGGCTCAATTCTTCAAGGCGCCCATTTTGTTCACCACTTGTAGCATCACTTGTTCAAGGCACATATGTGATTTGGTCAAAAATAGGCGCCTAGAGTGAATAGGCTTTCATCTTGACTTAATACATTGCCTCCTTCTAACGATTTTTGGGGCAGTAGAAAACCTTTCACCACGGGCAAATGCCTCAGAGCTATAAAACATTGAGAGAGGTTATTGTAGAGGCACTCTATGTGATCGTGTTACCTCAGACAGAATATTTCTAAGTGACATGATTTTCGAGTAACATCTCGTCAAAGATTGCTACCTTTTTGCACTTTGGACTCTTCAGGGATATCGTCGGTACAATGTAGCTCTGACTGTTTCGACATGTTTGGGTGAAAAATAGGACCATGCCTAGAGTAAATGTACCCATTCGGACGCGTTGGAACAATCAGTTTGGTCACATCAGGAGCAGGACAAAAGTTACACCCCTTTGCAACTTTACACTGCCTCCTTCTGACGATTTTTGGGGCATCAAAAAACCTTTCACCACGGGCAAATGCCTCAGAGCTATAAAAAATCGAGAGAGGTTATTGTAGAGGCACTCTACGTGATCGCATTGCCTCAGACAAAATATTTCTAAGTGACACGATTTTTGAGTAACATCTCGTCACAAATTGCTGCCTTTTTGCACTTTGGACTCTTTAGGGATATCATCAGTACAATGTAGCTCCGACTATTTCGACATGTTTGGGTAAAAAATAGGACCATGCCTAGCATAAATGTACCCATTCGGACGCGTTGGAATAGTCAGTTTGGTCACATCAGGAGCAGGACAAAAGTTACACCCCTTTGCAACTTTACACTGCCTCCTTCTAACGATTTTTTGGGCAGCAGAAAACCTTTCACCACGGGAAAATGCCTCAGAGCTATAAAAAATTGAGAGAGGTTATTGTAGAGGCACTCTACATGATCGCGTTGCCTTAGACGGAATGTTTCTAAGTGACACAATTTTTGAGTAACATCTCGTCAAAGATTGCTGCCTTTTTGCACTTTGGACTCTTCAGGGATATCGTTGGTACAATGTAGCTCTGACTGTTTCGACATGTTTGGGTGAAAAATAGGACCATGCCTAGCGTAAATGTACCCATTCAGATGCGTTGGAATAGTCAGTTTGGTCGCATCAGGAGCAGGACAAAAGTTACACCCCTTTGCAACTTTACACTGCCTCCTTCTGATGATTTTTGGGGCAGCAGAAAACCTTTCACCACAGGCAAATGCCTTAGAGCTATAAAAAATTGAGAGAGGTTATTGTAGAGGCACTCTACGTGATCATGTTGCCTTAGACATAATGTTTCTAAGTGACACAGTTTTTGAGTAACATCTCATCAATGATTGCTACCTTTTTACACTTTGGACTCTTCAGGGATATCGTCGGTACAATGTAGCTCCGACTGTTTTGACATGTTTGGGTTTTAAATAGGACCATGCCTAGCATAAATATACCCATTCAGATGCGTTGGAATAGTCAGTTTGGTCGCATCAGGAGCAGGACGAAAGTTACACCCCTTTGCAACTTTACACTGCCTCCTGACGATTTTTGGGGCAGCAGAAAACCTTTCACCACAGGCAAATGCCTCAGAGCTATAAAAAATTGAGAGAGGTTATTGTAGAGGCACTCTATGTGATCATGTTGCCTCAGACAAAATGTTTCTAAGTGACACAGTTTTTGAGTAACGTCTTGTCAAAGATTGTTGCCTTTTTGCACTTTGGACTCTTCAGGGATATCATCAGTACAATGTAGCTTCGACTGTTTCGACATGTTTGGGTGAAAAACAGGACCATGCCTAGCGTAAATGTACCCATCCGGACGTGTTGGAACAGTCAGTTTGGTCGCATCAGGAGCAGGATGAAAGTTACACCCCTTTGCAACTTTACACTGCCTCCTTCTGATGATTTTTGAGGCAGCAGAAAACCTTTCACCACAGGCAAATGCCTCAGAGCTATAAAAAATTGAGAGAGGTTATTGTAGAGGCACTCTACATGATCACATTGCCTTAGTGAAATGTTTCTAAGTGACACAGTTTTCGAGTAACATCTCGTCAAAGATTGCTGCCTTTTTGCACTTTGGACTCTTCAGGGATATCGTGGGTACAATGTAGCTCAGACTGTTTCGACATGTTTGGGTGAAAAAAAGGACCATGCCTAGCGTAAATGTACCCATTCAGACGCGTTGGAATAGTCAGTTTGGTCGCATCAGGAGCAGGACAAAAGTTACACCCCTTTGCAACTTTACACTGCCTCCTTCTGACGATTTTTGGGGCAGCAGAAAACCTTTCACCACGGGCAAATGCCTCAGAGCTATAAAAAATCAAGAGAGGTTATTGTAGAGGCACTCTATGTGATCGCGTTGCCTTAGATGAAATATTTCTAAGTGACATGGTTTTCGAGTAACATCTCGTCAAAGATTGCTGCCTTTTTGCACTTTGGACTCTTCAGGGATATCGTCGGTATAATGTAGCTCCGACTGTTTTGACATGTTTGGGTGAAAAACAGGACCATGCCTAGCGTGAATGTACCCATCCAGATGCATTGAAACAGTCAGTTTGGTCACATCATGAGCAGGACACCAAAAATGTAAAAGTTGCTTTGTGCAACTTGACAACATTGACACTTTTTTGCAACATGACTCAAAGACTCAAACTGACCCCAAATGACTCAAAGTGACTTAAAATCACCTTGATTTGGTGCCCAATGTACATTATAGAGGTCGAGGTGCTCCTTATCATTCAAACATCTTAGATGAGCGCATAGGAAAGGAAAAAGCTCTAAGTTTCATCATCATGAGCGCCTAATATCGAGAGACTTTAATGGCTCAAACCTTAGTATGGAGTCCTAAGGCACATTTCATGTCTCCTTTCATCTAGTTTGGCGCCCTTATGTAGATTTTTCAACTTGATTTGGCGCCCTATATGTGAAGGAAGATCTAAAGGCATGAAAGTGGATGTCATATTGTAAGAGTTTGGATCATCAAAATTGAAAGAAATAAGTCTATTAAGCTTGGGTGCCCTTGGTCGCATCAGAGTGTTGGAGAGATCATCAAATGGTGTCTAGTAGGGTGAGTTATGAGTTTGGTCGCATTAGGAGCAGGACACCAAAAATGCATAACATGATGATGTAAAAATGTGTACATATGTGTAAAAATGCAGGAGGAAATAAAAAAAGACAAACCTTACAAATTAATGTGCATACTTACAACTCAATGTAACATAACTTTACAAAATCAATGTGAATACTTACAAATTAATCCAATGAACCATCCGGGTCTGCTCTACTCTTTATTATGTCAAGTATTGCTTCATGGTCAGACTCACGCACTTTCCACAATATTTTGTTCAAAGGTCTACCCCGATACTTTATCAAATAAACATTGGATGCCACAACAAGGTTTGAGTAATGAAGAATCTTCCGATGCATGTCAAAGTTCTGAAATAGCTAAATATTAACACTCTTATGTGGGTACCTTCTAAGCCATGTTCCAGTAATAACCACTGATCCTGTAGGGTATTCGATGTTTTCACCATCTGTAACAAGGGCCTCCAATTTCTTTTTGGCCTCAACACAATGACATAAGTAATAATATGTTCCCTCTTCATTATCTTCATCTGCAATAACTGCATATACGTGCCCTACATTGATATGTGTAGCAAATTAGATGAAATTAGTCAACATTACAAAAACACTACAAAGTAAGATGACATTACCTAGTTGAACTAGATGAAATTAGATGCATATACGTGCCCTATATTACCTGGTTGAACTAAATCTGATATGTGGTCAAAGTCAACTGACGATTCCATCTGTGTTAGTTCCAGTGCCGTCGGGGGTCGATACTTGTCAAGTGGGCTAAGATAACTTAACTGCCATTCGTCAACCCACTCTTTTGACTCGCACTCATCCCAGACTTGAATTGTACAGGAAGAACAAAAGCATGACATCTTTCATGTATGGATACTCCATGAACCTACAATTGAGCTTCTGAAAGAGTGCATCTCATTTGATCATGTCAGTGTACAACAATCCTCATATGGTACAATGTTAGTATCATCTATCAACCAAAAAAATCTACGAACTAAAGACTTACCTTCATTACCTGGACCCATGGAAGCATTACACCACTTGACAATTGATTTTGCATCTGTCAACTTTGCATTGTCTTTATACTTTAACTCTTCTCGTGCTATGGCTCTTTTGATACATGCTCCTGCACCATCATGCTCCCCCTTTCCATGCCCGGCCTCACAAAAGTTCCACATATGTTGAATACCTATAAAATTATGCCTCCTACTCAGCCAATAGAAATTTCGCGAGTTCTTGAATTGTGACGCACAATTATCCGACCATATGATATGCTGACTGAATGATATGCCCCTTCTAGCCAAATCATTGTAGAACACCTGAAAGCAACCTTGCATGAACTCTGTAGAATGTGTGCGATCATCACTAATATAGAAATTATACTCCCTTATGATCTTTCTGTCATCCTCTGTACTATCATTCGCATGAATGAATACGATGTGCACAAATATAGAAACTTGTGTGGAGTTGTAATATTGTGATTGCACCTCACGCTGTGGCTGTAGACTGTAGTTCTCTGCAAAGTCGACGACTGAAACAATGCTACCAACTGGAAATGTGTCCTTGCATAACTTGAATTGCAAGTCCAACCATCGAGCTCTATGGGCATGTCTTGCATACTCATACACTATGCTGTCATGAAATATAGGCATAAACTGATACACTGGAATCTTTTCAATAACTAATTCACACCTCTTTGCTTCTTTACCATCTTTTGTATTATATGCCATTGTTTTATACTTGCCAAACTCTACTAGTTCGTTTCCAACCGCATGTGTTATTTCCATATGTTCACATATTGGCAAATGTTGCAAGCCACCGCAACGATGACATGTGCCATCCAAGCATAATTTCTTGTAGAATATTTGACCTTCCTCTCTTTCACATAAAATTCTTGATATGAAGTCTCTTGAAGATGTTGGTGGGGCACATATGGCACAACCCTACAAATTATTGTTAGTATGCATATCTAAACATATAGACCTATAAGCATCAAAATGGTTAGAAAATTCAATATGTAATCTACAACAACAAGTAGTGCGTGTGTGCTTTATCTTAACATAGAAAGGTTTTAGCAATTCAAAATATCTTTGACAAATTTTAAATTGAAGATACTTCTCTAGAAATTTACCATAAAACTGTGTTTGAGTCTCATCCAAAAAATGCTTTGGATGTGGCTCGCGGTTCTGACTACCGATTCTCCTTCTTACCACATCCCTTTGATTCAGAGATACCCTTGTGTAATTCTTCCAAAAGTCTTCAATTAGTGATCTCAATGCTTCAACAATTGGTTTATCTTTTCGTGGTAGTCTCCCTGAGAATGCCCATAATTCATTGGCATTAGTGTCCTCAATTCTTTGGCATCTTCCAATGGCTCTTGATAAAGTTTTCCTATTAATTCTCAATTCTTGACTTGTCTTTCTAATGAGATGAGATTTCCTCGTTTGACTACTTACTATAGTCGATGTAATCACACGCCGTGTTGCATTACTATCTTTTGTGCATGAGGTGTTACCCACACTCTCATACGCACTCATTAGATTCTTGACAATAGATTTTTCACTTGAAGCCTCTGATGTTCTCAACCCAAGAATCTTCATGATAGACCTATACTTTATACTTCGCATCATTTCAATGAATAGTTGACATCTTGCAGTCTCATTTAACTTTTCAAAGAACAATCTCCAAATCTTATTAGCATATCTTCTACAAGTGCGTTTTGGAATCTTACCTTCCATTGGCTGCAAAATATTCTCATCAATATCAATCAAATACTTTGGCTTTCTATGCAAAATTCTAGGTGGTGTCAAGTTAGGTAAATTCATCTCAACATTAGGAATTTCATCAATATTTAAATGAGATGGGTTAGATGGCATACCTTCGATCGAAGATGGAATAGATGACATACCTTGAAGTTGAGGTGGGAACGATGGCGTACCTCCTTCATCACATGTGAGTGATGATGTACTCTCAACTTGAGATGTGGTAGATGGTGTCCCTACATGTTGACTTGCGGTAAAGGACGTGTCTCCAACTATGGTATTCAAATCTCTCGTACCACAAAGTTTTTGCATTCGTTCTCTTTGTGCCGCCAATACCATATCTCTTTGTGATGGTTGTGGTTCCTCTTCAATTGGTATGTCTTCATTTATCGTGTCCAATTTCCTCTTCTCACGAAGTTCCCTCATAGCCATTGTTTTCTTTGCATTCTTAGCTTCTATCTCTTCTTGTGTTGGTTTAATTCTTGATCGTTTCTTCGGCATGACGGAGAATTTGTTTGTAGCATGATAAAGAGACCAATATTAGTTCCTAAGAAATGAATACAAGATAATAGTGGGATTGTATTTTTTTTATGTTGTAAGGATTTATTCTTATATAGTTTGACATCATGGTATGAACTAAGGTTTGTTTATTACACATAATTATTAAAGAGCCCAAGTGTAGAAAATATACATGGCATCATGTGAGATTGTAGGTTGCTTTCTTGATTCGGAATGTGTCTATTTTAAACATGTATGATAAAGCATGATAAAGTAATTCAATCTGAAATAAGGAAAATGTAAAGAACATGCATGTAAAGACTTGACATACCTAAAAAATAAAGATTTGAATGGAGAGAGTACCCAATTATGTAGTGTTTTTATCTTCTTGCATCAAACTCCTCAACAATTTGAGTTTTTCACCACTTGCTTCCTTTTCAATGTTAAATTCCTAAAATTGAATCACAATTAACATTGCAACACTACAAAAATTGAAACTTGAATAGATATATATCAAACTTGGTGTGAAAACTATGTCATTTCCTCCTCAAGTTGGCAAAGCAGAAAAGGTGGTGGAAAGATCATGCAAAGGTGGTACAATGTGTCAAATGTGCATGTGAACTTCCCAATTGCATGAAAGCACTTCTTTTTTGTCGGAGCACGTGCAAAATCAGTAAGAAAATAGAGCATGTGGGCTTGGATCACAGGGGTAACCACTTTTTTACCATTTCAATAGAAATACAAAACGCGAGCGCGTTATAACGCGCTCGCGCTATAACGTGCTCGCGTTTTGTCCTGCTATAGATTCATCACATCCTTTGCATTGATCACATCTTTTTCCTGCAAGGTCTTGCCAGATGCTCCGCCATATGATAGGCATAACAATGAAGGGGCAAGCCCTCATAATCAAGTTCTTCATAGAAAATGCCCTCAACCCTCAACTCTGATCCCTCGACCCTCAACCCTCAATGTCAAATCCTAATCCCTCAACCCTTAACCCTATCCCTAAACCCTCAACCCTCAACCCTCAACCCTATCCCTAAACCCTCAACCCTCAACGTCAAATCCTAATCCCTCAACCCTCAACCCTATCCCTAAACCCTCAACCCTCAACATCAAATCCTAATCCCTCAACCCTAATCCGTCATCCCTCAACTCTAATCCCTCATCCCTAAACCCTAAATGTTATCCCTAATCCTACACCCTCAACAGACTCGATACTATACCTTAAACTCTAATCCCTTATCCCTAAACCCTCCAACCCTATCCCTAATCCTTACAACCCTCAACCCTAATCCCTCAACCCTTAACTCTGATCCATCAACCCTCAACGCTATACCTTAAACCCTAATCCCTTCAACCTCAACCCTCAACCCTCGATGTCAAACCCTAATCCCTCAACCTTTAACTCTAATCCCTCATCTCTCAACCCTAACCCTAAACCCTAAACTCTAAACCCTCAACCCTCAACATCAAATCCTATTCCCTCAACCCTTCACTCTAATCCCTCAACCCTAAACCCTATCCCTAAACCCTCAACACTATACCTTAAACCCTAATCCCTCAGCCCTCAACCCTAAACCTTATCCCTAAACCCTAATCCCTCAACCCTCAACCCTAATCCATCATCCCTCAACTCTAATCCCTCATCCCTAAACCCTAAATGCTATCCCTATTCCTACACCCTCAACAGAATCGATACTATACCTTAAACACTAATCCCTTATCCCTAAACCCTCCAACCCTATCCCTAATCCTTATACTCTCCACACTCTACTTTAACCCTAATTCCTCGACCCTCGACCCTATCCCTAAACCCTTGACCCTCGAACCTCAACCCTTAACGTCAAACCCTAATCCCTCAACCCTTAACTTTGATCCCTCGACCCTCAACACTATACCTTAAACCTTAATCCCTATCCCTCAACCCTTAACCCTTAAAACTTAAACCCTATCCCTACACCCTCAACACTTGACACTATATCTTAAGCTTAAACCCTCATCCCTAAAGCCTCAACCCTCAATCCTTAAACCTTCAACCCTAAACCCTATCCCTAATCCCTCTACCCTCGACAATCTAACCCTAACCTCGACATTAAATGCTAATCCATCAACCCTAATCTTAAACCCTCAACCCTCAACCCTCAACACTATACCTTAAACCCTAATCCCTCAACCCTCAACCCTAAACCTTATCCCTAAACCCTAATCCCTCAACCCTCAACCCTAATCCATCATCCCTCAACTCTAATCCCTCATCCCTAAACCCTAAATGCTATCCCTATTCCTAAACCCTCAACAGACTCGATACTATACCTTAAACTCTAATCCTTTATCCCTAAACCCTCCAACCCTATCCCTAATCCTTATACCCTCCACACTCTACTTTAACCCTAATTCCTTGACCCTCAACCCTATCCCTAAACCCTTGACCCTCAAACCTCAACCCTCAACATCAAACCCTAATCCCTCAACCCTTAACTCTGATCCCTCGACCTTCAACCCTAACCCTAAACCCTAAACCCTCAACGTCAAATTCTAATCCCTCAACCCTTCACTCTAATCCCTCAACCCTAAACCTTATCCCTAAACCCTCAACACTATATCTTAAACCCTAATCCCTCAACCCTAACCCTAAACCCTGTCCCTAAACCCTAATCCCTCAACCCTCAACCCTAATCTGTCATCCGTCATCTCTCAACTCTAATCCCTCATTCCTAAACCCTAAACGCTATCCCTATTCCTAGACCCTCAACAAGCTCGATACTATACCTTAAACCCTAATCCCTCTACCCTCGACACTCTTATTTAACCCTAATCCCTCAAACCTAAACCCTATCCCTAAACCATCAACCCTCAACACTATACCTTGAACCCTAATCCCTCAACCCTCAACCCTAAACCTTATCCCTAAACCCTAATCCCTCAACCCTCAACCCTAATCCCTCATCCCTCAACTCTAATCCCTCATCCCTCAACCCTAAATGCTATCCCTAGTCCTAAATCCTCAACAAACTCGATACTATACCTTAAACTCTAATCCCTTATCCCTAAACCCTCCAACCCTATCCCTAATCCTTATACCCTCCACACTCTATTTTAACCCTAATTCCTCGACCCTCAACCCTATCCCTAAACCCTTGACCCTCGAACCTCAACCCTCAACCCTCAACATCAAACCCTAATCCCTCAACCCTTAACTCTAATCCCTTGACCTTCAACCCTAACCCTAAACCCTAAACCCTCAACGTCAAATTCTAATCCCTCAACCCTTCACTCTAATCCCTCAACCCTAAACCCTATCCCTAAACCCTCAACACTATACCTTAAACCCTAATCCCTCAACCCTAACCCTAAGCCTTGTCCCTAAACCCTAATCCCTCAACCCTCAACCCTAATCTGTCATCCATCATCCCCCAACTATAATCCCTCATTCCTAAACCCTAAACGCTATCCCTATTCCTAGACCCTCAACAGGCTCGATACTATACCTTAAACCATAATCCATCTACCCTTGACACTCTTATTTAACCCTAATCCCTTGACCATTAACCCTATCCGTCAACCTCAACCCTCAACCCTCAACTCTCAACATTAAACCCTAATTCATCAACCCTAAACCCTAATCCCTCAAACCTAAACCCTATCTCTAAACCATCAACCCTCAACACTATACCTTAAACCCTAATCCCTCAACCCTCAACCCTAAACCTTATCCCTAAACCCTAATCCCTCAACCCTCAACCCTAATCCCTCATCCCTCAACTCTAATCCCTCATCCCTAAACCCTAAATGCTATCCCTATTCCTAAACCCTGAACAAACTTGATACTATACCTTAAACTCTAATCCCTTATCCCTAAACCCTCCAACCCTATCCCTAATCCTTACACCCTCCACACTCTACTTTAACCCTAATCCCTTCAACCTCAACCCTATCCCTAAACCCTTGACCCTCGAACCTCAACCCTCAACCCTCGGCGTCAAACCCTATTCCCTCAACCCTTAACTCAAATCCTCATCTCTCAACCCTAACCCTAAACCCTAAACCCTAAACCCTAAACCCTCAACATCAAATCCTAATCCCTCAACCCTAAACCCTATCCCTAAACCCTCAACACTATACCTTAAACCCTAATCCCTCAGCCCTCAACCCTAAACCTTATCCCTAAACCCTAATCCCTCAACCCTCAACCCTAATCCGTCATCCCTCAACTCTAATCCCTCATCCCTAAACCCTAAATGCTATCCCTATTCCTACACCCTCAACAGAATCGATACTATACCTTAAACCCTAATCCCTTATCCCTAAACCCTCCAACCCTATCCCTAATCCTTATACCCTCCACACTCTACTTTAACCCTAATTCCTCAACCCTCAACCCCATCCCTAAACCCTTGACCCTTGAACCTCAACCCTCAACATCAAACCCTAATCCCTCAACCCTTAAAACTTAAACCTTATCCCTACACCCTCAACACTTGACACTATATCTTAAGCCTTAAACCCTCATCCCTAAAGCCTCAATCCTTAATCCTTAAACCTTCAACCCTAAACCCTATCCCTAATCCCTCTACCCTCAACACTCTAACCCTAACCTCGACATTAAATGCTAATCTGTCAACCCTAAACCCTAATCCTAAACCCTCAAGCCTCAACACTATACCTTAAACCCTAATCCCTCAACCCTCAACCCTAAACCTTATCCCTCAACCCTAATCCCTCAACCCTCAACCCTAATCCATCATCCCTCAACTATAATCCCTCATCCCTAAACCCTAAATGCTATCCCTATTCCTAAACCCTCAACAGACTCGATACTATACCTTAAACCCTAATCCCTAATCCCTCCAACCCTATCCCTAATCCTTACACCCTCCACAGTCTACTTTAACCCTAATCCCTCGACCTTAAACCATATCCCTAAACCCTTGACCCTTGAACCTCAACCCTCAACCCTCAATGTCAAACCCTAATCCCTCAACCCTTAACTCTGATCCCTCGACCCTCAACCCTATCCCTAAACCCTAAACCCTCAACCGTAATCTGTCATCCCTCATCCCTAAACCTTAAACGCTATCCCTATTCCTAGACCCTCAACGGGCTCAATACTATACCTTAAACGCTAATCCCTTATCCCTAAACCCTCCAACTCTATCCCTTATCCCTTAACCCTCATGATTAATAGCCTTGAACGTAAAAAAATTTGAGGGGGACATAACGCAAGCACATTATAATGTGCTCGCGTTATGTCAAACATGACAAAAACAGACTTGCGAGAAAGAAAAATGCAAGGCAAAACATAACGCGAGCGCGTTATAACGCGCTCGTGTTATTTCTTGCTTTGGGAATCCCAAGCCTTAGGCTTGGGATTTGCTTTGGATTTCCAACCCAAAGGCTTGGAGTGCCTTATGAACAGTCACAGACGTGTTTTTCTATATTCTTTAAAATTTCACATAACTTCGTTTGTGCTAACCCTCAGATTTGCACGTGTTTCAAGGTCGAACAAATTGAACACATGGGTAATGTTAGGCTTTCTCTCTGCTATTTGACGATGTGATTTTTTTCACATTTTAACAATGTTAAGCCTTTCATCTTTAATATCTTTTGTTTGTGTGTCTATTTTTAGGCAAAAACCACTGTTTGGTCTTTTTTTCATTGTAAAATAACTATTCATTCAAATTTCAAAAAAATTACATATTTAGAAACTAGACTCCATTCTACAAATATTAAAAAAATAAAAAAATGATTTTCAATTAGTTTTCAAAATTTATAGGGGTAGCACGGCCAAAATTCTGTTTTTTAGGATGTGTTCACTTTAAAAATTAGTAAAAAATCAAATATTCATAAAAAATTTATTAGAAAAATCGGGCATAAACTACATGCTATTAGCTAATTTCTCACTAAAGCGATTTTAAAAATACTAAAAAAAAGTTGACCTTTTGAGAGAGCCACAAAACATGCTATGTTATGTTTTTTTGACAGAAACAACACCAATTTCTGTGGCTCCCTCTTTTGAACCCCTTAATCTATGCCATTTTCAAAACAAAATAGTAGTTTAGAAAGTAGACTCGGAGCACTACGAACATTGTTTTGGTTGCATCTCCAAATTTTGAGTGTAACTATGCTCAATTTCTCATCCAAGGCCAGTATTTCCTGATTTCAGAAAAAAAGTGGCCACTTAAGACCCCTTTTTGGCCCCCCATCTTCCTGCACTTACCTTGTAATTCTTCTAAATTTTAAATATTATCTAAAAATAAGGGGATCTTTTAATTGTCTAGTAAGCATCACCTCTTTTTTGTCTCTTTTTATCATCAATACATTGACTCTTTTATTAGATGTATAAATCATGACTCATTTTGCAACAAATTTGAATGATATTGATTGATGGAGAACAATTTAACCAAATTACAGTTAAATTGCTCTATACAAATAAATTTCTATAATAGCATTTACTATTAAAAGATTAAATCGAACAATAAGTATTTGATCATGTTACTTGATTCCCTAAATTTTGTGGGGCAAAGATTGAAGCACAAATTAAGCTAAATTATATAGGAAGCAGCTATTATCCTACAAAATAACATGCCTACGACATCATAACATACAATTCACCATACAAAATGGCATCATATCATACAAATCACCATAAAAAAATAAAAGCCAATAAAAAGGGTAGTAGTTATTCTCCCTACAAAACGGCATGCTTTTCTATATTACCAGCTCCAAAGAAAAAAACAAAGGTCTACATCCGAGAGGTTAAGGGAGAAGAACAGGCGTACAAAACCCATTTCTGTAATTTCATTTTCTCCTAACAAAATGACATAAGAGGCCACTTACCATATAAAATGGCATCTTAACATACAAATCACCATACAAAATGACACTCATTCGATGCTTTCTAAGAGCCGTCGAAACCCATTTGAAACAAAACCTTTTTTTCAAAACCCCACAATTATCTAAAAATTCTGTCTAAGACTCACAACCAACAAAACGTCAAAGTTTTTTTCCAATAAAGGTATATAATAATGTAGGTTGCAAAACATGTGTTTATACAATTGCATTTCCATATACAACTACCATAAAGGAAAATACATGTTTAAAATATTTTGTCTTTTCAATGTTGTTAAGGATTTTATGTTACTAAAATTTTCATATTTATATAGATATTTTTTATCTATTTTTACTAGTTTAGATTTTATTAATTCAAAAGATAATTGTTGTCTAAGCTTCTACTTTTTGTTGAAGAACAAGGCCTTCGAATACATATTGCAATGTCTTTTGCATTTGATGGAAAGGTCTTCCACACCTTCCATTGTAAGGTAGAAATCTATAACATTACAACTTCCATTGTGTATTTGTTGACATGCATTGTAGGTGTTGGATACATAGAGCTTCAAGAGCGACTTCAAACTTAAACAAACACTTTCGTAGTTGATTAAGCAAAACCCTAGTCCAAATGTATCTCCTATAAATTCATGGTCTGCCTACAACATGGAACTACACAAGTTTATGGGATGACCCTATTAATTTAAAAGATTATTGATATTATATTTGATTTTATCTTTTTTTTGGTAGCACCTATTAATTTAAAAGATAATTGATATTAACAAGACATTTCCTAATAGTTTATATTGCATTACATATGCATGTGGATTCACATGTTTCACAATGACCAGAAATTTGATAGATTTGATGGTTGATGATGACCACAGTTATGATTGCAATAAAAAAACCATGAATTGAATTGAAGTGAGGATTCCCAATTAACAGAGCGTTCTACAAATTAACAAAGGGTTTAGGGCATTTAATTTTGGTTCAATTAACATAGGGTTATGGGGAAGACCAACCATCTAAAACCCCTTTCTGTAATCTCCTATTCTCCCAACAAAATGGCATAACAGGTCAATTACCATACAAGCCAGCATGGCAACAACTATTCTCCATACAAAACGACAGTCATACAAAATGGTATGTCATTTTCTATGGAGAATAGTTGTTTCCTCCAAAACCCATTTCAAAATTCACACCCTTTTTTCAAAACCCCAAAATGTCGAAATGAAAATTACCATACCATAGAAATCGCCATATCGAATTCCCAATAAAAAGGGCAAGGTTTTAGGATTTCACAGTTTCATAGTAGAATGTCAATTGGCATGAAAATTGGTAGATATACATACCTTTTTTCACTTTTGTAGTTGACGGGTGAGTCGGCCTCCTCAAACCCCTTCCACCCCTTCCAATACTCTGTAAAAACAATAACAAAACACCATTTTGTTCAATTTTTCTTACTCTTGTTTTGCAAAAAAAAATTACAACACTTCTAATGGAATGGTACCTGGCATCGTGGTGAATGCGTGAATCCTCCTCCCTGGACCTAGCCCCACGAAGGTGTTTCGCAGGCAACAGCTCAAAAAAATGGAAAGTGGGGAAATGAAAATGGATGAAAATGGACAACAAATGAGTTTTTATGGTCATGAATTTTAAAATAACTTCAGGCATATAGGGGAAGGCATGAGCCAAACATCCGATAATGTTTTCTTGCCATCCCATTATGACACCACTTGTCTAATCCTTTGTCGTCATGACATCATATGCGGCATGGGGTGTTGTATGTTATGATGTCTTAGGCATGTCGTTTTGTCACGAGAATAGTCGTTGCCAAACATTTTTATCTTCTAAAATTGTGTCAATTGGGTCATAACTCAGTCACTCATAAATGACATGGCATAGCCTTTTGCCTCACAAATTTCTCCATCATCGATGATAAGCCGCCATCCTTCAAGAGCCCATCAAACTTGTGTGGGACTTTTGACTTGAAAAATTCTAAGCTAGCATATGAAAACCTCCTTTTTATAAATGTAGAGGATTGAGACATGTTTAGGATGGTAGAATAACTTTTTCTTATCATTTTTCAAACACAATGGAGCGCGATAAATGATAAATGACAAACCTCTTTTTATAATAACATTAAAATGTATTTCTTATTATGAAAATAAGGTTTCATTATTGAAGCCCTTCGAGGCACAGCATGGTGGTGAGTTCACTTGGTTGCAGTGATCACCACTGGGGTTCAAATCCCCATTGGGCCAACGAGCTCGCAGGCCTTGTGCCTTCGTTGGGCTGCCATGCTCACATGATCCTTTTTGGGTCCTCTGCTGGGTTGGGGTGCTCGCAGACTGTGGGCCTTCGCTGGGCCAACGAGCTCGCGGATTTGAACCAAAGAGCGCTAATGCCCATTGGGGACGGAGACCCCCCAGTTGTGGTCTCAGGCAATAAAGCCATTGGGAAGAGATCCCCCGTAAGGGTCTCTCTCGGCCCGGACCAGACTAAAAACCCGAGGACTCCCAATCAAAAAAAAAAAGTTTCATTCTTGAAGAATTATGTGATAATTATTATTTATATTAATTTACTGTGAAAGGAATTTCTTGGTCACAAATTTGAGTAGGCTCATGGTTATAAAGTTGAGTTGGTATATGGCCACAGTGAAATATTTATTTTTGTGAGAAAAGATAATGGGTTCAATTACTGCAAATAATAACATGATAAATAGCCACAAACTAAAAAGTCACCATCTTCCTATTTGTAATAATTGAACACATCTTTTCTCAAAAAAAAAAAAAAAAAAATTTGTGATTGTGACTCTATACCAACTCAAATATATAACCATGTACATACTCAATTTTGTGACCAAGACCTTCCTTTCGTAGTAAATTAATATAAATTATAGTTATCACTTCCACACAGTGTGGATCTATCCTGTGACCGCGGGATTCGATTCACGCTTTACATCACATTTACAGGCTTTATGTGTACCAGATTCGATTCTTTGCTTTTTCATCATATTACGACAAAGATATTATTGGCTAACACACCTTTTTCTGCAATTCTGACGCGTTAGTGAGAGGCCAGAAACACAGACTGGAAAACGTCGGTTTCCTGAAGCGGAAGAGAGGGCTCCACTGCCCACTAGCGTTGTTGATGTTTTTGTTGGAGTTTGATGAGGGAGAAATATGAACTACTTTCCCCGCTGCTAATCAATTCACTATTACTGCCCTGCTCAACAATCATTCCATCGGCAATGACAGCGATTGAATCTACATTTTGAATGTTAGTCAATCGGTGCTCGTTCTTCCAACCATTATCCGTTTCAGGGCTTCTTGAACTACCACCTCCGACAGGCTATCCAATGCACTTGTGGCCAGTAAAATGGGGTTACTCTTAAATATCAGCAATTTCATGAGTCAAAGGTTATTTTTTACCAATAAAAATAGGATAAATGAGGTGTAAAATTGCTATTGACTGTTTGACCATTTAAGTGGATGATAATTAAGTAGAGTGGTAAAATGCTCTGCCTTCTATTGACTGTTTGACTATTGAAGTGGTAAAATGCTCCACCTTCTGATAATCGCCCTGACAATGGCAATGCGCTGTTTCTGCCCACCCAACAGCTGGCCACTTTCTCTCTGCTCATCGTATCATCTCCATCATTTACAATAAACAACCAAATTTACACAACTTTAAGGGGTTTTAATTGATGACGGGTACAAATTCGTGTCAGAGGGACTGCGTTATATATTGTGAGTTTGGACAGCGCCATTAATTCTAATTTTTTAAAAGAGCTTTCTTCTTAAACTGTACTGTGAATGTCACATGCACATGAAATATTTTAATTTAAGAAATAAAAATACTTGTAAATGACACAAACAAAACTGCACTCATTAAGTGAAGGGATTATTAGGTATACATCCAAATCTATACATAAATAACAATTATGATTTTTTTTAAAAGAACTTTCTTCTTAAAATGTACTATGAAGTGAAATTATGACTGTCACATGCACATGAAATATTTTAATTGAAGAAATAAAAATACTTCCAAATGACCTAGATCGAACTACACTAGTTAAGTGAAGGGATGATTCTGTATACATCCAAATCTAAACATAAATAACAATTCTGATTTTTTTAAAGAGCTTTCTTCTTAAACCATATATACCAAATCTACACATTAATAACAATTCTGAATTTTTTTAAAGAAATTTTTTCTTAAACTATACTATGAAGTGAAATTATGTCTGTCACATGCACATGAAATATTTTAATTGAAAAAATAAAAATACTTCTTCCAAATAACTTAGCCAGCACTACACTCATTAAGTGAAGAGATCATTAAGTATACATCCAAATCTACACATAAATAAGAATTCTGATTTTTTTAAAGAGTTTTCTTCTTAAACTGTATCATGAAGTGAGATTATGTCTGTCACATGAAATATTTTCATGAGAGAAAGCCTCATTGAATAAATAAATAATACTTCCAAATAACCCAGACAGAACTACAATAAAAGTTAACAGAAAAATGAGAAGCAACAGGAAGCATATCGCTTAAGTCATTCAAACATACAGCCACCATAGACTGAAAGAAAATTAAAGCATACTAAACTGGGCTACACTAGATGTTTGAACTGTGGATCCTACGCCACTAAAACAAAAGTTATTAAAAATGATTGCGTACTGCTTAACGTTTCTCACACTCTTCAAATAAGCAAACGACTTGCACAATCGTTAATAAGAGAAGGGAGATTCCTCCAAGAAGAGAGGCGACTAACCATGGCTTAGAACAGTGCAGCCTCCTAAATTGAGCCCATAGAATCTTCAACCCTTTTCTGCGGTAATCAATTATACCTTTCGAAGCATTGTCAATCGGCTCATAATTTGGTATGTCGGTGGCGGGAATGGTAACAGAATTCCAGAGCCGAGTCACATCATCGTCGCTTCCAAGTTTGTTGACGATGATGCCTTTTTGTCTCAAGCGAGACACGTCCCCACTGGTGTTAACAAGGTCGTTCATGAACACCACGTACCTCGTTATTTTTTTCTCTGTATCTTTCCAGTGCGTTTCCATCACCAAAAGGTTTCTGAGTATTACCTCCGACCTGTCGTCTACTGTGAACCTCGGCAGGTACAGTGTTGACTCTTTCTCATCGAACTTTATGTGGCTGATTCCTCTGTGCTCCAATTTCTTGAATTCCACTCCTATTTTATCCAACTCCTCTATAGTTGGAACATGACGCTCTTCCTGGTCTGCTCTACCCCACATGTAATTTTGATAGCATTCCCACATTAATGAGAGGACTAACCATAGAAACCATATGATAAAAATTGGGGACAGGAAAAGAAAAAATAATACAGCAAACATGACCAATAGCCCGGTGATTATGAATGTAGCTTGCTTCTTAAGGCATTTCTCTTCATGAGGTGCTGTAGAATCTTCCTCATCGTCTTGATTGTGACGATTTCCTTGTTCGACCTTTTCACTGTCGACCATATATTCACCAAGCAACTGCAAGAGATGAATATCTTTTTTGTATTGCCGGCTTCCAATTTCCTCCCTTACTTCAAGGGGAGATAAATTTTTCAGTGCAGTCTCAAACCAGTAATCTTCCAGATTTCCTAGTTTTTTCTTGATTTCTTTCAAAACCCACAATGGTAATTGATTCTCCAATTTGAACATATCTTTTACTATGTCATTCAACAAAGGGTGGTGATTTTTTCTATCAAGAATATGTTGCAACAAGGTCTTCTGTCCATTTTCAGCTTTAGGCGAGTCTTCTTCGGAAAAGCTCTCGAGGACTTCTAGGATGAAGCAACCATCTCTTGCCAGCAGCCATGCAAGGACGTGAGGGTTCATCTTTGTTCCATATGACATACCATAGCTTTTCTCTATTTTTTTCTGCATCTCCTCGCTCTTAAGTGTATCCACCAACGATATTAAGCCGCTATCATTATGAATGCGCTTGTGAAATTTGAGTGTGACTTCTGTCTTTAGATGTTCTAAGGCACCGTATGCAACAACTATTTTTTTGAAATCTTCAGGAAGGAAGTTGAACTCTTTAGGATGGTGATCCATCTTGCCGAAATGCTGAGGACCGAAGGAGATCTCTTTAGGATGGTAGAATGACACCGTCTTCTCATTCTTCAAACAAATTGGTACAGGATAAATGATCTCCTCAAGAAAATCAGGTTCATACTCTAAAAAGTTCTCGGCGGCACCTATCCATGTATTTATGAAATCCTTCTCCTCAATTGATGTGGATTCATGCCCTAAACTGTCCTCGACGTTAACTATTCTTTCCTCCCTCCATTCATCCAGTTCATGCCCTGAACTGCCTTTGACGTTAACTATCTTTTCCTCCCTCCATTCATCCAATTCATGCCTTAAACTGCCTTTGACGTTCGCTATCCTTTCCTCCCTCCATTCATCAAGTTCATGCCCTAAACTGTCTTTGACGTTAACTGTCCTTTCCTCCTTCCATTCACCTAGTTCATACCCTAAACTGTCTTTGACGTTAACTATCCATTCCTCCTTCCATTCATCCATCTTGGCGAAATATCTTCAACACAGCTCAGTGTTTTGCATCACTTGCAAAGTTTTTTCAGACGAGGCAACAAGCGTTAATTAATTCTAAAATAATGTGTCTTGAACAATATCTTTCACGGCTAAGGAAATTTTTACCGCTTTAGCGAACGATTAGCCCACGAAAAACACGCGAAGGTACTGTCCGTTTATTTTCAACTTTTGTAAGGTAGGATTCTTTTTATTTTCAACGAGTAGGATTCTTTTTTCTGTCTGTTTATGCGTGTCATATGAGCGGGCAACGTAAGGTGTGAATACATTCCAGTAAGCTTGGAATGCATCGACACCGCCCGCTACACCAATACACCAGTTATTAAGACCCTTTCGGAAATTCCGTTTCTATGTGGGTCATATATCAAGTGAAACCCTTTAATACACGGAGACAAGTGGCGGTGTATTTTACTCTGATTAGCACAAGACATACCATCCGGGATGGCCAGCTAGGGGAGAGGACCTACTCATGTTCCAATAGTTGTCATGGTGCGGTGCACTTAACCCTTCAATTAAATATATGAAAAGAATAATAGTTGAGAAATAATATATTAATAAAATTTTAATAAGGAACCAATACTTGTGCACATATACCTGTGTAATAATACATTTCACATGTCACATTAAAAAAAACAATTAATCATATGGTGACACATAAGGTAATCATAAGGCGATCGATAATAGGTGCTTTGGTGCACATGTTTCGGTCTAACTCAACAAAGATATACCTAATTAGGTTAGATCGTTGATACATAGAACCCCAAACAATAGCTTTAAGCTCTTAAGTCACATACGAAGAAACCCGAAAATTTTCATAAAAATTTGATGTGCCATTTGGGAGCTTAGGGTGCACGAAATTAGGGTGAGCGGGTATTGGATCCTCTCCCCTATCAAGAAAATTTGGAAGTAATTTTTTGCCTCATGGGATTTTTTCCTCAATCCTCATGTCCTTGAATCCCCTTTGGATAAAATGCTCACCTTGTTTTTGAAGATATTTTAAATTATTTAAAATATATCACCTTCCTCCACACACCCACTCTACGGACCTTGGGCATTTTTAAAGGGGTTTATGCATTGTTCTAGGTGCTAGTCGTTGTTTGCACATGGTTCCAAATTTCAAGTTAAGTAAATTTGATCTTAGCCCATGCGCCTAGTTGTAGATGCCCATGTGACATGTACTTTTTTTTGCAGCGAAGGGGTCTTTTCCTTCTTGAATGGGATGTCCTTTGTTTGACCTCATCTTACGCTATGTCCTAAATCATATGCCCCTTCACATATCTTCATCATTTTTGCAATGTTATCATGGGGTGCCACTTTGGCCTTTATAGACAAACATTTTTTAGTACCTGCCTTAACCTAGATACTATTGCAATCAGTTTTGTTTATTTGGTTATTATCAATGTAGTTAGTGAACTAATTATATAATATATATATTAAATAATTTTTTCTTTTTGTAAAGTAAATATGCATTTTTTAAACCAAAAATATTCAAAAAAATCAATTAATAGGAATTATTGGCACTCCTATTGACTTAAAAATTTACTTCTTATTACAACCTTTACATCATTCAAGACATACAATAACTAGCAATTGCACCTTAGTAGCATGTAGATAAAAGTAATTAGTGGTTCCTTTATAATTGCACATTGAACATTAAAATTTCTTGAGAAGAGAGCACACAATTTTGTTGCTGGTGAATGTTTATTGTCCATCCATCATTTGAACACTGAAAGAATGTAGTAATATGTGTTGTTGTCTTGCATTAGAAAAAATAGAGTAAATTAAATATGTTGACATGCATGCAAGTAAAGTTGTTTTTGAATTGTAGTGGGTATTTAAGAAGGTATGGAGATGAGAAAACTTTTTTTTTTTTTTTTTTTTTTTGTTTCGGTAAATTAGTTGCAAGTGATAGTGCCCTTAATCGATCCTCTTCGTGTTTCTGAAGCATGTCGAGCCCATCTAGCTGAAATGCTAGACCTAGGTATAGACTTGACAAGACTTGCCATTCATCAAGACTATCTTCTTGCTTTGCATGTCCCTAGTCAGAGGGAGTTTCATCACTAGTGGTTGTCAATGGACCTAGAGATGTATGGTGTAAATTCCATGGATGATTATTGTTTAAAAAAACTTTACATCAAATAGCCAATTTATGATTGTTTCATCTCCTTGCTATTTTCATACAATTATTTCCATTTGTCTATGTAATGAATCATTACAAAAACTTTAAGGTAAGTAGATTTTGAATATCCCTAAACATTTGTTGGGTAGAGTTGAAATAAGTAACTCAAGAGGGGTGTTGTAAGACAAAATTGTAAGAATGTGTTACACCTTTTAATAATATGATATTATTTTATCAAGTTATGTTTGAACGCATTGCACACCTTATGTAATTCATAATCCATGGAAATTCATAGAAAACAGAGGAATCTTTCCCCTTGTGCACTTATTGTTGCCTGTCAAATTATTACAGGGGCTTCCATCTATTATCAGATCAAAACCTCCAATTGAATTAATCATTTCATTGTTTCTTTATTTAGATTCAACACATCTTCCACTAAATCAATACTCTCTCTCTCTCTCTCTCTCTCTCTCTCTATATATATATATATATATATATATATATATATATATATATATATATATATATATATATACTTCTCTCTTTCTCTCTTCCTTTATCTCCTCTCTCTGTCTCTCTATCTTTCTCTATCTCTCTCTCTTACTATCTCTCTTTCTCTCTCACTCTATATCTATATATATTTACCTCTCTTTGTGTCCCTATTTGTTAAATACATACATACATACATATATATATCCACCTCTATCTTCCCTTCTTTCTATCTCTCTTGATCTCTCTTATTTCTCTATCTCTCTTTATATTATATTTAAAAGATATAAATATAGTATTGATTTTATTTTTTTAGAGTATTTTTATTATAATTTAATAATAATATTATGTTCTACTTTTAAGAATATTTTAAATTATAATTTAACATATTTTTGAAAATTATATTTTCTTATAATAAATATTTTTATTTATTAATAATAATTTGAAGTGATATATATATATATATATATATATATATATATATATATATATATATATATATATATATGCCCACTGATTTGTTTAAATAAATAATGGGAAACTATTCTGAAAATGTAGTACAAAACCCCAAATAATAAGTCATTAAGATTTATTTTTCCAACAAAGGATACGCATTATTTTCCTAACACAAATGTTACACAAAAGATTTAATCTGTTAAAAATAGAAAACATATATTTAAATTGGTCCTCAAATATCTTTATGATAGTTCAAAGAATATCTATTTGAAACAAGTTCTTTACCCCAACCACACATAAGGGAGGTGCCACTTCAAATATCTCAGCTGTTATTTCTAGGCGTCCCTTGTGCCCTTGTTGAACGGCCCTTGCAATTTCTGTAGCGTCATAAATTATCGTTGCTTACAATTTCATGCTAGGTTTAGTAGTCAGTTTAGTGTGTTGTTTGTTTCTACTTAACATGTGCCTATTTTACCACTTTTCTAAGAAACAAGGTTAAGTCCCTTGTTGATAGGCCCTCCGAGGACAAATATCACTAGGACACTAGCACCCAACGCTAGTGTACTACTAGTTGGCTCTGAAATATTTTGAATCTCGAAGTGTCAGCCTTGTTGTCTTGAGCGACACACCTTGTCAACCTTACCCAATCGAGCCCCCAAAAAGTACTTGGGATATATATATATAACTGTGTCTCCCTCATTTTGATATACATGAATAATACATACATGATTGATCTAAAACATCTCTGCAACTTCTAGGATATGAATTCTCTCTAAAGAAGCTCTCTACTTGTGAAGATTATTTGTTATTTGCATTAACACTTGTAGGTATTTAAGGAATCTTCTCTTTTCCTTGATCAACTCCTTGTGGGTGATTTGTGTTGTGACACCAATCCAACAAGGGTTTCATGCTTATGGTAAGATCATTTCATTTGGTTTGTTTACTGCAATCTTTATCAGTTGTTTTACCCATGTTCATCATGAACATGCACTCTTTATCATCATCATTGTTGTTGTGGAGGTGGAAACACAAACATAGGGTTCAACTGAGGCAAGCCTCTATACAACACAACCATTTTCCCTCTTTTTTTTGTGTGTAGATCTGAACATAGGGTTTCCAACATCAAGGAGCGATAGGAAGATGAAAAGAAAAACATAGAGATCATCACACAAAAGTTCATACCATACCAAACCATACAGACACTAGCGCCCAACGCTTTTGACCTGCCTATTTTGCTCCTGCTTCGGTGCCAAGTTCCATTATGTCTTCCCTTTCCTGTTCTGCTCTTGTTTCCTACAAACTATAATAGTCGTCTACACTTTTTCTCAGTTAGTCAATTAGGTCTTCACATTGCTTAGTTTAATCAATACATTTGTCATCAATCTTTCATCTTTGCAACAAAGGAACAGAGCCCCCACCAACCCAGCTTGGATCTTCACTAGGGACAGTAGCCAAGCCTCGATTCATTGGTGGCTTGTGTTCTAATGTTGTGTAGATAAAAAGACTGATCTAGGATAGTTCATCAATTAGTCTAGATCTCTTATTCCACATTACATTTTGATGAACATGATGTGCTTGCAACCTTTCTCTGTCTTTGTTGTGTTTGATTAATTGATTAAACACTTCTATTGCATATCTTATTTTTATCTTGCATTTAGTTTAGAAAGCAAAACACACTTTTCTTTTCTTTTAGATTAGAAAACAAAAACCTTCTTTCTTCTAACATATCATCATCTATCCATCTTGTCATCACTTTCTTCTCTCTATTGCTTCTTAGGAGCACCTGAGTGTCCTCAAATGTGTAATTACTTTATGAGTTTCACGACCTGGTGCTCTAAATACAAACATCTTGTAAGAAGTTATCAAATTCTAATGGATTCACGTGCTTTAAGTAGCTCTGAATTTTAACATCGGACCCTGAATTCCCTAACGTATTCATCCCAGGAAGTTTAGAATGTGACCATCTTGTTGGCAAGAGACACTGCTCCAGTATGGACCTATATGTTGTCATTGATGGCAACAAGGCTCAGAGATCTTATCACCATGACAGGAAGAGATAGCTTTGGAAGAACATATTGGATCCCAGGTCTAGTTGACAGAAAATGGCTAAGTATGAAAAGTATTCTGAGTAGAGGACAGTAAGTCGAATAGTATGTCTCTGCAGATGCTGATCAGTTAATGCGGTTCAGGTATGATGTTCTTAGTTGTTTAATAGTATTATGCTTCAAAGGTTAAGTCCTAATCTCCTCTAGAAGTCACCTTGAAGAATTGTCTAAGTTTGGATAAGCAAAGGTATAGCAAGAACAGTGAACATGGTCTAGTGCAGTGGTCTGCATTCCTCTGCAGATAAGTATTTTGTTATGTGGTTTTAAGGTGTTGTAAACACTTGTATGAAGTGTCTTATTCTAGAGTTAGGAGATCTGAAGTCCACCGGAAGGTTAGCTACAAGTTGCTAAGTATCGACATAGTGTTTGACAGAGTTTGACAAAGATAGAGTCTAAGTTCTAATGGTCCGCATTTCTCCACAATATGATATAATACCTTGCAGTTGTGAGGGTATGATTGGGAATGTTTAAAGAGTCCTTGATGCAATTTTGGAAGTGTTTTGTGATCCACAATAGAAGTTGTAAGTCAGCAGATGAACCTGTTAAGCATGCTCCTGAGAAACAGGCTGACTGGTGAGATAAATCAGGATGCAGAGAAAGAATAGTGTGTGAAAGATCTATTCAAGTAATTGAGTGATTAGAGCTAACCTATATGAATACACTTGGGCGAAGATTTGGGTCCGCACGACACATAGTGCATTGGATTGAGAAACAAGGTACATCTTTCTATGTACACGTTTCACTTCTTAGATGCCGACCTGATTATGGATTAAATCATGATGCGGATATATAAGAGTGATGAATTTCAATTGAGTGTGTGTGGGGGTAAAGGTGTGTAGGTGTGATGCGATGATGTGAATAGCAGAGCAGAGTTAGAAGATTAGCAGTGATGAAGACTTGGGATTCAGAATTTAGTTGCTAAATGACTGCACCCTGGCATAGTGGTAGATGCTTAAGCAATATTCAATTTTCATGTGCAATATGATTGGAAGCAAGATTTCGTCATCAAGGCAGTGAGCTGGCAATGAGCATTCAATAGGGTTTAATAGCCCTTAGGGTTTAACATCCCTTATTGTAATCTTGCTAGGTTTAGGGTTGAGGCAGTGAGCTTGCTTAATCTAGTTGTACCTCATGGCAGTAAGCTAGAATGTTCTAGGCCTGTGGAGTGACCAAACCTAAACATCATTTTTGTAAAGATTGCAATATATATTTGAGAGCTAATCCTCTCCATGGTTTTTCCCTTTTTGGGTTTTCCACGTAAAATCTTGGTGTTATGTGTCATGCTTTTGTATTATTTCCACGTAAAAATTTTTCCACGTAAAATTTTTTACTTAGTATTTTCATTCTTCATTATCTTCAATTTTTCTCTCACAAATTTTTAAAAAATTATCTTCAAAATAACTCAATGAAGAATGAAAAATAAAAATTTATTAGAAAAAGAAAAATAAAAAGCTAACAAATATTCACAATAAAAATATTATTGAAGAGAGAAAAATTAAAACACAAAAATAAAAAAAATAAAAAATATTCATTATAAAAATTTATTGGATAAAAAAAAGCTAACAATTTTTATTTATATTTTAGAGAAAGAAAATAAAAAAGCTATTGTAAAATATTATTTCATATATATACACGTTCAAAAAAAATTTAAAATTAGGAAGTGTAGCTTTTTAAATATAACTTTTAGATAAAAGACTTTTTAAATAAATAATAATAATCAAGAAAAAAAATAATCTAAAATGAAAAGTGAACTTGATTTTTTTAATAAATTATAATAGAAATATATGTTACCACTTTAGAAAAATAATGAACTTGAGTTTAAGACTTTTTAAATAAAAAATAAATAATCAAGAAAAAAGAAATAATCTAAAATGAAAAGTGAACTTGAGTTTTTAATAAATTATAATAGAAATATATGTTGCCACTTTAAAAAAACAATGAACTTGAGTTTTCTAAGGAATTATAATAGAAACATGTGTCCCCACTTAACTCATGTAGTTAAGTAATTTATATTTATTTATATTTAAATAATTGTATTATATGAGATAATTTTTGCTTTTTTAGAGTTTCTTAGGAGGCCCTTTTTTTTATGTAAATTTCCCTTAATGAGGTATGGAAATTATGAGAGATACAACCAACTAGAAGCAGCTCTTATGGATCTTGAAATTTCTGAAGCAGAGGTCAGGGATCTGAAAGATAACTTGTAACAAGACGATGAATGCATCTTAAAGCTGAAAGAGCAAGTCAAGAAATTCAAAGACAAATACAAAGAAGTCAGTAACCAATTGTTATCAGTAAATGAAGCCCTAAATAATTTGGAAGCAAAAGTTACAGAAAGAACAAGAGCAGAAGATGATCTAAATTTGATTGTGAAGAACAAATCAGAAGATTGTGCAAAACTTGAAAAAGAAATTATAAGTTTAAAAACAGATCTAGAAAAGACCAGAAGTTTTGAAGAAAAAATCAAGATAAGTACTGCAAAGCTTGATGAAATGATTTCTAGCCAGAGGAATGCCGATGACAAACATGGTTTAGGATTTGAGAAAGGAGAAAGTTCAAACTCTAGTCAAATGAGCACTGAGTCAAGGGAAAACAAAGGATACCAATTCAGAAATCAAAAAGGAAGACCTAGAAGACCTCCGGTCAGACAACCAAATGCTCAAAGGTACCCATCTTTCAATGGTCATTGTTATTCATGCAATAGGTATGGTCATAAGGCTACTCAGTGTAGGAGTAGAATAAATCAAAAGATTCCATCATTCTCTGGTCAGTGTTTCAATTGCAAGAAAATTGGTTATAGAACAAATGAATGCAAAAATCATATCAGAAAAAATTTCAACAATGGGAGGAATGAACAATCATTCAAACATAAATGCTTCACTTGCAATAGAACTGGTCATAAAGTTGTTGTATGCAGAAGTAAAGTAAGTCAGAATTCTATTAGGTGCAATTCATGCTATAAAATGGGAGACATATCAAATGAATGCAGAAGCTCGGGAAGAACTAACTTTCAAAATACAAGGAACAGTCAACCATTCAATGGAAAGTGTTTTACATGCAATAAATTTGGACACATGGCTAATCAATCCAGATTAAATTCAATCAATGGAAGGAATCAAGCTCAAAAGAATGTGGTATGTTTCAACTGGAACAAATTTGGACATATTGCAAGGTTTTCCAGAAGCAGGAATCTGAAGAGAGATCGCTATTCTCAAGAAAGAAAAATAGAGCAGAAAAATGAGAAGGGAAAAGAAAAGGTTGATCCGATTGAAACTAAGGAAGAAATGGATAAGATCTAGATTGATAAGGAAGTAATCCTAATTGAGGATAGATCCGCACCAACATCTGATGCGGATACCTTCTTTGAAGAGTAAATAGAGAGCTCTGGCTCAGGGGGAGCAGTATTGAAAATCCAATCTCCCTAGCCAGATAATTGGAGCTAGAATCTAGTAATGAGTCATGTGGTGAAATCTGACAAGTAAAGTCCATTCAAAGAAAAATCAGAAGAAAAAGGGTCAATGCGGCATATTGCGGAGCAATTCTAATCGACTGTGGTCTACAGTGAAGAGTTTTGACAACTTTTTGGGAATGAGCATTTAATGATGACTATGTCAAGTCATGCAGAGGATAAAAAGGAACTTGTTCAATCTCAAAATCACTTTACACTCAAAGCTATCAAGTATTCAAAGAGATCGGAACAGACTTTGAGTAACAATAGCCAATAATTGAAGGGCCTAGAGAAGTTTAGAAAAAGGAAACCCTAATTCAGCAGTACAAGGTAATCTCATTCAAAAATTTCTTGTGAATCTGTTAAAATGGTGTCACCACAAGTTGTTGATATTATTGAGCGAACACAACCAAAATTCAAAAGACACCCATTCAAATCAACCGAAGTCGATCAGTTGGGTGCATTCTCAAGTGTTCCTCACGGAGTCATGCATGAAGAAGATGTTAGGGCATATATTCATGTTGCCCTAGAGGAATTTGGTGATAGCAGGTTTACTGATCTCTACACAAAACACTTGAGTAATGAGAATCTTGAACTGAAGAATGAATATCTAGCATTGAAAGAAAAGAAATTTATTCAGTACTTGAATTTCCCAACTTTTATGGAAGATGAATGGGTCCAGTATGTGTTAAGCAGGGTTCATGATGAATTCATATGGCTTGAAAGACCTTTCAAGATTACAAAAGATGCTATTAGGGTAGTCACTAGATTATGCTCTACTGGATCAGTACCTCTATTGAAAGCCGTGAAGAATGATACAGTAATTATGGCTACCAGAGCAGAATTTGATAAGAGAACCTTAACAATAAATGATATTAAGGATCATGCCGTGAGATTTGCCTCAATGGTATTGGGATACAAAGTTTTTTTCACCAACTGAGAAAACTCTATTTCAGGCACGGCCATTTAAACAGCCTATCAAATGATTAAGGAAAATATTGACTATGACATCTATGAATTGCTCCGACAGCAAGTAATGGATAACCTGAAGAAGACAAAATAAGGTAAATACCCCTTTAAATTTGGCATATTGATTATGTGTTTATTTTTCTATTTTATGCAAGAGTTGCCTAGTATGAAGAACCTATTTAGGACCAATGATAAACCTGTCACAGTTCAAATTAGAAATTTGTTGAGTAACATAGGCACCATTGATGCACAGAATGCAGCCCTGTGGGGCTATTTCAAGAGCTTCCAAAGATCAATGCAAGCCAGAGAAAGAATCCCCAAAATAATTGTTAAAAAATACAAGGATACAATTTGCTTCATTGTGATAAAAGATCAGTGTTTGATGGAGATCGTTGAGCCCAGAACAGTCTGGGTTATGCCTATGGGATATGAGGTAGATGGAGCTGTACTAGAAAACTATGATGAATATATGCTGGGCAAACCCAGAGGTCCCAAGGAAGAAAGATTTGGGACTTATGATGAATTGCATGCCAAAATTCATGTTGAGGTAAGAAAACCTGAAATCTCTAGGAAAATGAGGAAAGTGGCAGAGGAAATTGCCATAAAACATGGATTCACAAAAGAAGTGGCAAAGGCAAGGGAAAAGGCACATGCTGTTAGGGAAGTAGAAGAAAAGAGAAAAGGTGTATCGTTTGGGGCTCCAAAAGAACCCAAAGATGAGCTAGAAAAGCTAGAGAAGGCAAAAAGAAAAACTAGAGCCTCCACTTATGCTGAAGCCTCATCCACTCCCTCCAGTTCCACACCCTCTGCATATGTGGAAATTCCTGCCACCAGCTCCAAAAGAAAGAAGTCTAAGGCCAAGAGAATGCATGCAAGTATAGCTGTTGATGAAGAAGAAACAAAATCAGATGAGGAAGTAAAGAAGATGAAAACTAAGGCCTCAAAAGCTTCAAGAACTAGCAATAAGGGGCCCTCTGATAAGAGTAGATCTGGGAAAAGGTTAAAGTAAGATGAGCCTCAGATAGAGGAAGCTACTATAAGCCTTGAAGATGTTCTCAAAGCCATAACAGTTGATGGAAATCTGAAACCCATAGCTCAGTTGTATGATGAATACAATGATCCAGACAAGAGGATCATTGAGACTACTGTTGTAGAATATCTAAATATCTACAATAAGGCCCTGATTGAAATTATTACTAATCTACCACACAGCCTGGGTAACATAATGAGTACAAGAAAAGAAGTAGCTATGGAAAAAGATGTTGAGCTGAGAGAGCACTCATTGATATGATTATGTTTGAAAATCACTCTTGAGGAGAAGATCAAAATCTCAAAAGAAATCAAAGATGCTTTCAGGACCAAGAAAAGAATGAACTCGTTGATGTTGGGAGAAATTGACAAAGTGGTTAAGGAAACAGAGGAAATCACCCTAGCAGCATTAAAGAAAAACAATATTCCCACTATCTATGACAATAAAGAAGCAAATGATGAAGACATATCTCCACCGGAGATAAGCCAAAATCAAGGACTAGAATAGAGTGATCAAGTTCCCAACACTGATATAGTGGATATGATAGATCAAGGTGAAATTGAAACTGATTTGCCTCCTAAGCAACAAGCTGAGGATGAAGACAATAGGGAACAGATAAGGGGCCCTACACTGGAACAAAACACAGATCAACTAGAGAATATAGACATGGATCCTCTGAAATGAAATCAAGAGGAAGTATCTGAGAGAGAAAGAGACACTGTAGATGTCTCAGTTGGTTCTGGGAGTCAGCAAGTTCTAGATGAGTCTGAACTCCTTTAAGGACCAATCAACTTGGCCTCATTGTCACCTTTTCAAAAGTTCAAGCTCGAATCTATGGTTTAGGCCAAGGCACAAGAAGAGTTATTACAATCACATGATCAAGATAACAAACTGATCAATGAAGCATCTACTATCTTGGAAAAGATGATGCAATCATTTCAAAGGGATATCTCATTGCTAACCATCTCAAAAAGCTATTAAACTCTATAAGTGTACATTTTGAATCTTTTGAAAAATCTATAGAAGCAAAGGTTAGAAAAGAGTTTAATGAAAATAGATTGACTGAGTTGAAGACTATGATAGCCAAAGACAAAATTCTATTAGATAATTGGATTAAGAACATACAAAGTGCCATTGAAGAAGCTGGAAAAATATACAATTTTTTTTATCTTGGCCAAAGATCACAAAGGAGCTAGAAGATAAAATCAAAGACTTGGAACTCAAACTACTATATATCTCTAAGACATATAATCTAGTAGCCAAGTCAATAAATGCCAAAGAAACACAAGTTGAAAATATCCATAATGATTTGAACACTCTGATGAAGAAAAGGGGAGAAATCAAAGACAGTTTGTGCCGGCTGAAAGGACTGATAAGTCCAAAAATTGATTCCATGACCAATTTGGCAGATGAGGCCTTGAAATCTCAAGCACTAATTAATACACCATCAGATGTATAGAAGACAAAGAAGCTAGTATTTTTTATGAATGGCCACATCCACATTCTAGAAAGTGCAAGAAATAGATGGAATGGAGAGATAGCTCTAATAAAGACTATCTATAGTGACATTTTGCCTTCAATCACAAATTAAGATGAAGATTGTACAAGTAAATATGCGGTAGAGTACATAAAATTTTGAAATTTTGATAAGTTTTTGGATTTTGGATCACACCCTTTGCCATTGATGTCAAAGGGGGAGAAGAAGATCAGTGAAAAATGGATAATCATCTCAGGGGGAGCAAGAAAATAAAGTGTATATAGTAAGGGGGGCAGTCAAGCATTTTTCACTAAGTGTTGCCATCAATGCCAAAGGGGGAGATTGTTGGCAAGAGACACTGCTCTGGTATGGACCTATATGTTGTCATTGATGGCAACAAGGATCAAAGATCTTATCACCATGATAGGAAGAGATATCTCTGGAAGAACATATTGGATCCCAAGTCCAGTTGACAGAAAATGGCTAAGTATGAAAAGTATTCTGAGTAGAGAACAATAAGTCGGATAGTATGTCTCCGTAGATGCTGATCATTTAATGTGGTTCAGGTATGATGTTCTCAGTTGTTTGATAGTGTTATGCTTCAAAGGTTAAGTCCTGATCTCCTCTAGAAGTCACCTTGAAGAATTGTCTAAGTTCGGATAAGAAAAGGTATAGCAGGAACAGTGAACAGGGTTTAGTGTAGTGGTCCTCATTCCTCTGCAGATAACTATTTTGTTATGCAGTTTTAAGGTGTTGTAAACACTTGTATGAAGTGTCTTATTCCAGTGTTAGGAGATCTGAAGTCCACCGAAAGGTTAGCTACAAGCTGCTAAGTATCAGCATAATGTTTGACAGAGTTTGACAGAGACAGAGTCTAAGTTCTGATACTCCGCATTTCTCTGCAATATGATATAATGCCTTGTGGTTCTGAGGGTATGATTGGGAATGTTTAAAGAGTCCTTGATGTAATTTTTTAAGTGTTTTGTGATCCATAGTAGAAGTTGTAAGTCAGTAGATGAACCTGTTAAGCATGCTCTTAAGAAACAGGCCAATTGGTGAGATAAATCAGGATGCGGAGAAAGAATAGGGTTTGAAAGATCTATTCAAGTAATTGAGTGATTAGATCTGACCTATATGAATACACTTGGGTGAAGATTTGGGTCCGCACGACATAGTGCATTGGATTGAGAAACAAGGTATATCTTTCTATGTACATGTTTCACTTCTTGGATGCCAATTTGATTATGGATTAAATCATGATGCGGATATATAAGAGTGATGAATTTCAGTTGAGTGTGTGTGGGGGTAGAGGTGCATACATGTGATGTGAGGATGTGAATAACAAAGCAGAGTTAGAAGATCAGCAGCGATGAAGACTTGGGATTTAGAATTCAGTTGCTTAATGACTACACCCTGGCATAGTGGCAGATGCTTAAGCAGTATTCAGTTTTCATGTGCAATATGATCGGAAGCAAGTTTTCACCATCAAGGCAGTGAGCTGGCAGTGAGTATTCAATAGGATTTAATAGCCCTCAGGGTTTAACAACCCTTATTGTAATCTTTCTAGGTTTAGGGTTGAGGCAGTGAGCCTGCTAAATCTAGTTGTACCTCATGGCAGTAAGCCAACATATTCTAGGCCCGTGGAGTGACCAAGCCTAAACATCATTTTTGTAAAGATTGCAATATATATTTGAGAGCTAATCCTCTCCATGGTTTTTCCCTTTTTGGGTTTTCCACGTAAAATCTTGGTGTTATGTGTCATGCTTCTGTGGATGCCATTCAGTTGTATATTTAGCTTCTATTTAATGATTCTTTTCAAATGGTTAAATGTAAAAGTGCAAGAAAACATTTATAGAACACTGATTCACCCCCCCTCTCAGTGTTCCTGACAATCAACACATATTTAGATCACATTCCCACCTTGCTAATGATCTCCGAGGCATAACCTTCTCATGACTCTATTGAGATAGACAACTCTGTGGCCCATGTTCATGAGGCCCAAATTTAGAAGCTAGACAGAGAGTTGGCTAGTTTCCAACAATTCTTGGGCACAAAAAATTTGGTTGGGGAGGTCATTCTCCGCATAGAGAATCTCATAAGGTTGTTACTTGATGATCCACAATGTGTATAAGTTCTATGTAGCCTAGCTCACATAGTGGATAATAACATTATGGCATCAGCTAGCTGCACAGAAATCCTTAACAACATGTCCTTTCAAAACCAAATGGGGATGCGAGTCTCGATACCCATGTCGACATCTTCTATTTCAACATTCACTTCTTTCATTGTCACCACCACTGCACAGTCTTGTAACAACACCAACTTTTGTTCTAGGGTAACAAGTGAGAATCCTATAAACCAATATAGCTTTGTCCCACCTTCCTCCAGCCTCCAGTTTACCTATCAAAACATTAATTCAAATGTTTCCCAACATATTATTAGCCAGCCTCATTTACAGTTTACTTACCAAAATGCCAACCACATTGTTTCCCAACCCATTGTGACCTTCACTTCTTCATATTCTAGCCACTCGTAAATCACTCCACCTTTAGATCTTATAATCAACCAACTCTTACAAAATGTCAATTCCTTGCAACAACAATTAGCAAGCATGAGTCAAAGACAATCACAACCTATCATTCCATCCTATTACACTCGAAGCCCATTATCCATCACTATCTTTAAAACCCCGATGCTTGATAAATTTGAAGCACCACATTTTGAGAAGTACACTAGAAAAGGAGACCCTAATAACCATGTGTCAGCCTTTACCATATTATGCAGTGACTTTCTTTTTGAGGATGCTCTCTTAGATAAACTCTTTTCTCGGCCACTAAAAGACACAACCTTGGATTGGTTCTACTCGTTACCTGATAACTCGATTTATTGTTTTCAACAACTCGTCAATCAAGAAAATATTGGACCTCAAGTCACATTGACTAGTTTGGTTCATTGTAAGCAAGGAATGAAGGAGAAAGTGACTAACTTCATAGGGCACTACCAAGCCCTCTTCTCTCAAAGTTCATATTCTCTTTCGGATGTTGATGTACAAAGGGTTTTCATTGGAAACCTACAGCCACACATCTGCGACAAAATACTGTTGATGTTCTATCCTTCATTTATGCATCTTTGCATGGCTCTTCGTGATTACCAATTGTTGGTCATCCAATATAAGGGCTCTTCCTTGTTAGCCCCCATTGGCTAGTCCAAAGCCGCTACCCCACAATATCACTCATTTAAGAAACAAAACAAAAACTTTATCAAGATTAACTCTCACTCTTCCAACAATATTCAATCACAAGTTGCAGTCGCAACACCTTCTACTGCGGCCATCTATAAGTTTAGACCAAAGACTTGACATTTTCCCAACTTTTTGAATCTCTCCATTCCATAATGATGCAACTTCTTAACAACAAACTCATCTAGTTTCCACCTATTCTCCCTATTGACACTACCAAACCATTACCTCCTTCTTACGACCCAAAGGCCTTCTGTCAATATCATCGAAGATCGGGGCATGACATCAAGTGATGCATACGTCTTAAGAACGAAGTGCAAGACCTCATCAACTCTAATGTTATTTAGGTGGCTGGTGAGAACAACAAAGGAATTAAATCAGTAGCTCTGCCAAATCAAAACTTGCAAATTTACACAAATCTGTTGTCCCGCCATGCAACCAACCTTGTGGAACCATTTATCGGTATCTAGTACCTACTTCTATATCTTTTGATCATGAAGATAAAAACCTAAACAACCTAGTTTCCATGGTAGATGCTCACCCTCCCCAAGAGAAAGTTGAGCCTAAGCAAACCATCTCCTTCACCCACATTGATGCCTCTATTCATGCACCTGAAATTCCTCTTTACATTATTGCTAGGATTAACAATAAATCCACAAGGGGAGTACTTGTTGATCATGTATGCCTGGAAAATATAGTTACGAAGGAGTTCCTCTACGTGCATGAATTGTACCAAGATTTTAAGTATGAGAAATTAGAAATCTTGGTCAGAGCGCATGACGGTTCCACTTGCCCTACTCTCGATGCCTTGACCCTTTTTATCGAGATTGGACCAAAAGTCCTAGATGTGTCTTTTGCCATCATTCCAACTTCAGACCCATTTCGTGTGAAGTTGGGTCATTCGTGGGTCACTTCCATGAAGCTGGTCCTATCCATAAGCCACAAGTGTTTAAAATTTCCATTCTAGGGACATGTGCATACTGTATATCACAGTGGGTTCTAGCCCATTTCCCTCCATGAATTTTTTTCACTTGATTACTTTTGGCCACAGCTAGTTGAGCCTGTTCGGCCTTGCAATGATCTTATGTTTCTCTTTTATAAGAAATTCAAAGCAAGATGAATTGCTCAATTGTATGTTGATGCCTCCTCATGTGCTATCCCAGTTTCTACCTTTGAGGCTCCTGAATCTTTTGTGACTGTGATAGTAGTTCCTCCTGTTACATAGATGGGGAGAGATATAGGGAAATACATGAATACATGTACAGAGACATAGGGAGATAAATTGAGAGGTAGAGGAATGGGGAGAGAGATAGAGAGGGGGAGAGAGACAGAGAGGGAGGGAGAGATCGAGAAAGATAGAGAGGGATAGATTAAGAGATAGGGATATGGGGAGAGATAGAGATAGGGAAAGAGATGAAGAGATGTCTAGAGACATAGGGAGAGAGATTGAGAGGTAGAGGGATGGGGAGAGAGATAGAAAGGGGGAGAGAGATAGAGAGGGAGGGAGAGATAGAAAGATAGAGATAGAGAAGGGGGTCAATAGAGAAAGCAAGATAGAGAGGTAGATAGTTAGAGAGAGGGATAGAGGAGAGAGATAGGGAAGCATAGAGATAGAATTCAAGAGTTACAGAGAGAGGGGGTCCATAAAGAAACAAGATAGAGGGAGAGAAATATATGCATAAAAAGAATTTTAACTATTTCAAAATGCGCTTGTGTTATAACGCGAGCACGTTTTTGACTTCTTTAGGAAATTCCAACACTAAGGGTTGAATTTGCCTTGGGCATCCAACCCAAATGGTTGGAGGTACCTTTTGGATGCCAAAGACGCGTTTTCAACAAAAGTTATAAAATTCAACCAAATATCATGCGTGCTCTCCATTAGGTTTACACATTTTTCAATGTCAATACGAAAAATGCCAAGATGACTTCAATTTTTTATGAGCTTTCTAACCATGTATTTATTCAAAAATCTGATAACATTAAGGTTTCCATTTTCAATTTATTTTGCATTAGTGTTCTTTTTTTCCAGAAAACATATGTCTAGTATTTCTGGGGTCATTTTTTACATGTTTATTCAAATTTGAAACAAATTACATTTTTAGATTCTAGACTCAATTCTATACACATTGAAAAAAAATCATTTTTTATTAGTTTAAAAAAAAATAGGGGGGAGCACGTTCAAATTTTCATTTTTCAGGATGTGTCCACTTTATGTTATAAAAGAAAAGAAAAATTTAGCTTTGTTACATTTCTTTCAAAGTTTTCTTTAACAATGTGTATTTATTCATTTCACTTAGTATAAATAAGGTAAGCATGATTTTCTTATTTTAATTGTTTTTAAGATCATTTTACCTTATCTCAATAGGTGGAATGTTCTAATAGGAATATTTTTTAGTTTTTTATTTCATATTCGATTTTAGATTATCATGTTTACCATTAAATTTTTTTTGATAATTTTAATAAACAAGAGGAACAATTCAAATACATTTAAATTCAAACAATTTATTGTAAAATATTTTTTTAATCTTTAATTTCTTTAAGAATCCATACATTATTTATTATTTTAATTTAAATAAATAATTTTAATTAATAAACAAGAGGAAAAATTCAAATACATTTAAATTCAAATAATTTTTACTTTAACAATTTGTCTTAAAATAATTTTTTAATATTTAATTTCTTTAAAAATCCATACATTATTTATTATTTTAATTTAAATAGATAATTTTAAAATTTCAAAGTGACACAAGATCTATCTTTACCAATTTTAATTAATTTATTATATAAATTAAATCAATGTCATAAATAATATATTTAATATCTTAATTGATGACATAAAATCAATTATCTATATAACTAGCACCCAAACAAATACAAGTAGCACCAACCAACAATTCCTACCCACTACTAGGTAGCATATCTAAGCTTACATTGACGTTGGTCAAGTCCCTTATTACCACCACCACCATAGCCGAGGGACACGGTCCACCGTAGCCATACATTTGGGCTATCACTTGGTCAAGAAGGGTCAATATACTAGCATTTGCACCCATAGGAGGTTCAAGGAATACGCCAATAGGAACAACTGATGAGTTTAGAAAATTTTCCTGGTGAGACAATTTAGAGCATTATAATGTTCACATATAAAAGCCTATTAACTAATTATGACCAATAAAAATAGAAAATTGCTATTGACTATTTTTTTTTTAAAAAAAAACAAGGGGTAAAAACTTTATTGAAAATCAAAGAGGCACATTACAGAGAAAACAGAGGACCAAAAGCCCAAGAACCAACAAGAGCAGAAGAGCTAAACAAGACCGAAGTTAATCATCACCAGAACCCTCCCTATCCTCATCCAGAATTCTCTCCAAATCATGGCGAAGCACCGGAGGAACTAGGTCCCACTCCTCAATTCTCCCACCATCTAAATGCTCAGACACCCATTTCGCCAAGCAATCCGCAGCCCTATTCCATTCACGCGGGATATGAACAAAGGTTACCCTTTCCATTAACAAGCTGACCTGCAAAATCTGCTGCACAATCACAACCAAATGCCAACTGACATCCAACACTTCCCGCTTAATGAGCAAATTGATCAAAACTTGGGAATCAGATTCACAAATAATCTGTCTCCAGCCCAAAGTAAGAGCCTTCTCAAAAGCATAGAGAATAGCTAGCCCTTCCAACATGTTGACGGTCTGCATCCCCTCAGGGACCGAAAAGAAGAAGATCACCGAGCCTACAGAATCCCTGCCAATCCCCCCAATACCAGCAGGCCCAGGATTGCCCCAGGAGGATCCATCAGTATTAATCTTAAGAATCCCATCAGGAGGCGGCTACCACCGATCAATCCTATGAATTTTCTTAGTAGCCTTCCGACCTCTCCTGACACAAGCCGAAGTCACAGACAACCTCTGAAGCCCCAGTCTCGCCACCACCTCAGCATCCCGCTTGATTAAAGGAAAACTCACCTCACTCTTAGCCTCCACTGTCTCCTGAATCATTCCCAAAATTTTCTGCCAGACTTGTTGCACCATCTTCTTCTCACCCCGAAAAATCCACCGGTTCCTCTCAAGCCAAAGTTGCCACAACATGAATATAGGCCCCCCAAACCACATGTCCTGCAGGAAAGAAGCCATAGAAGGGGGCTTGCCCACACCATTCCAAAAGTCAATCAAGGAGGAAGCATGAACACAGGGATGCTACAAGACATCCCACCAAAAATGCCAAAGTTAAATAGCAAAAGGATAGCGGACAAACAAGTGAGCAGAGTCTTCCTCGGCCGCCCCCACACATAACACAAACAGAAGGACCTTGGAAGCCTCTCTTCTGGATATTGTCCCAAGTCAAACACCTATTCCAAGCCAGCATCCAAACAAAGCAGTTACACTTTGGCCAGGAAAACTTGTTCCAGACCTTCCTCCACCACTGAACTTCCTCCCCATCCATTCTTTGAGCTAGTAAAACCTGATAGCCAGAGGCAATAGTATAGACCCCCTTAGGATTGGGATACCAGGCCATCACATCGTCCTCCTAGAGGGAGCTACACCGTCGACTAGAAAGAATGCTGAACAACTCGACATGCTCCTCATGCAAACCAACAACCAGCCAAGCATCAGGAGACTTCCAGCTCGCCATCTCCAATTGCCCGCAAGAAGTAAAGGATTTAAAATCACTCACCCGAGACCAACCAGCCTCAAGAAATCTCTGGCAAAGATTCAACAAATTAGGAGACTGAGAGAGAATGGGAGGATAACCATCCCAAGAATCAGTCCAGAAAAGAGCCTTGGACCCCTGCTTACAAATCCAAAATAAACCTTCCTTAATAAGAGTAGCCCCTTTTTTGAGAGTACCCCAAATCACCGAGCCTTTCCCAATAAGGGGGTAGCGAGGAATATCACACAAGGGGATCCCCAGGAGGTACTTCTGAGAGAGAATCCTGGCCCAGGCCTTATCTTGTTCAGTACACCAGTGCCAATACAGCTTCGCAGCCAGAGCAACTCCAGTCAAGTCCACCTGCCGTAAACCAAGACCCCCATACTGTTTAGGGCTACAAACAACCTCCCATCTAACCAGACTCCATTTGGAAGACACCAGACTACCCTCCCAAAGAAACTGTCGTGCAACCTGATCTAGCTCCTTAACAAACCCCATCGGGGTAACTTGGAGCATACACCTGTAAATGGGCAAAGCCTGCACCACCGACTTAATTAACTGGACACGCCCAACAAAAGATAGCCACCGATGAGTCCAGTGATTAACTTTCACCTGAAATTTATCCAAAATACTCTGCCAAGACTCCCTGGGTAAATGGCCAACCGAGATAGGAATACCCAGGTAGACCAAAGGGAGATTCCCAATCTGAAAACACAAATTTTGAGCAATCCTCTACTGGATGGAGCCTGGTGTGTTGAAGAAGAAGATGGAAGACTTGTCTTCATTTATCAGTTGACCTGAAGTAGTTAGGTAAACATCTAAAACCCTACACCAATTAACAGCTTCTCTCATTGTAGCCAAGCTCAGTAGAGCAGTGTCATCCACAAATTGCAAGTGAGACTATGGAGGCAAATCACCACCCCACCGCCAACCCTAAATAAGACCACCCTCCAGGTTTTTTCTAATCAGCCTCCCTAAACCTTCAGCAAGGAGAAGAAACAAATACGGAGACAAGGGATCTCCTTGACAAAGCCCCCTGGAAGCTCTAAATAACTCCGTGTGTTCCCCATTAATAAGCATCGAGAAGGAAACTGAAGTAATGCAACTCATAACCCACTGAATCCATTCTTCCCCAAAACCAAAGGCACTGAGAGTCTTCCAAAGGAAGGACCACCTAACCCTATCATAAGCCTTAGCCATATCCAGCTTAATAAACATCGCCTTATCTTTGGAGTTGGCCATAGAATGAATGGACTCAGTAGAGATAACAATACCATCCAAAATTTCCCTGCCCTCCACAAAGCCACTTTGTTCCTCAGAAATCAGCTCTTTTAGCCCCCTTTTCAACCTGTCAGAAATAAGCTTAGAAATAATTTTATAAGAAATGTTGCAAAGAGAAATGGGGCGGAATTGGCTTAGCCTATCTGCCCCTTCACACTTGGGTATGAGGGCAAGAAAGGTCAAATTAGAAGCCCTAAGCATCTGCTTATTCCACTGAGATTCTTGGACAACCCCTAGGAGGTCCAACTTGATAATGTCCCAAAATTCTTGGTAAAACTCAACTGGGAAGCCATCAGGACCAGGGGCTTTCCCTTTCTTCATCTGGAAAACAGTCTCTTCAAGCTCCTCAAGAGTGATATCCTTCATGAGAAACTCATTCACTTCTCTAGTTACCAGAGGGGGAATACAGGAGAGAACCTGGGCTTCTTCTAGTGACCCCCCTTGCGACTCTTCCCTAAAAAGAGAGGAGAAGTACTGCACCGCCTCTCCCAACATTTCAAGAGAGGAGGAAAACTGCTCACCCGAATTATTAACCAGAACTGAGATAGAATTTCCATGTCTCCTGGCTTTCATCGAATTGAAGAAAAAAGCGGTATTTTTATCCCCTTCCTAAGCCATTCTATCCGAGCCTTTTGCTTCCAAAACAGTTCCTCCCAGAGCTCACACTCCTCCAGAGCTTTTAGAGCCTAAGCTTCATCACGGAGTAAATCAACAGTCACCCCATCCTCCCTTATCATTCTCATGATACCATCCAACTTAGCCTGAGCAGCAGCCTTAACATGAAAAATATTCCCAAAACATTGATGATTCCACCACTTGAGCTTATACTTCACATACTGCAGCAATTTAGCAAAGGTAGAAATCGCCGTACCATAAGCCGGTCTACCCGTCCTCCACCATTTGGCCACATAATCGAATAGAGACTGGTCCCATAGCCACATGAGTTGAAATCTGAAGGAAGGAGAACGGGGCACATGAGGTACCACACTAGTAAGCTTGATAGGCCAGTGATCGGATCCTCTCCAGTCCAAGATTTCAGAGCGCAAGGACCACATACCACCAACCCAATAACAGGAAACCAAAAAATGGTCCAATCTCTCGGCAATACAATTTTCCCCGACCCTGCGATTGTTCCAAGTAAACTGACCATTACTGGGCTTAATATCAACTAGATTCAAAACATCAATGCAATTGCGCATAAGTAACGCAGAGGGATCCAGTCGTGCCATACCCCCACGCTTTTCAGCCAAATCTAAAATAGCATTAAAATCTCTAGCCAGAATCCAAGGATGGAGAGGAGCCAAACTGCGGACAAAACTGATATGGGACCATAGAGACTGTTTACCCCGCAAGTCAGTAGGAGCATAGATATTAGAGAGGAGAAGGACTTCCCCCGTCTCAAAACTGGAAGCAATCATAGTCTTAGCAAACTTAGAAGACAACCACCAAAGAGGACAGATCTTCCTCGGGTTCCAAAAGCAGGCTAAACCCCTTGAAGATCCATGGGCCCCAGTGCATTGACAATCCCCGTTCCTCCACAACTTAGGAGCCAAACTGAACATAGACTCAACTGTAAGCTTGGTCTCCTGCAGAAAAAGAATATCTGGACCTTGATTTCTTACTAAATCATGAACAACTTTTTGTCTAGGGCTGCTGTTCAAGCCCCTTACATTCCATGATAACACAATCATTTCAAGGGGCTCAAAAAATGAGAATCCAGGGTCTTAACTGACCCTGACTCCACCAAAGTCTCACCCATCGTTTTGATATTTTCTAGATCCTTCTTTCTGCCAGGCTTGACAGATTTCTCCGCCCCACCCTTCTTAAGGTCCCGCTGCAATAGATCCAAATGAGGAGAAGATTTACTGCCCCTAGCTGCACCTGAGCCCCCAGGCCTCCCAGTAAGAGAGGATTCCCCACCAACTTTTGAGGCAACAACAGGAGGAACCAGCACCCCTGAAACCACCAGCTGCTGATCCGTATCCATGTGCAAAGCCTCATCATCCTGTGGATCTATTGAAACAACAGTAGTAATGATCTCCTAGGCTGGACCCTCAACCACCTGATCCAAACTCATCAAGCCCGGGTTAACTTCCTACTGATTGAGGTCATCTAAAATCTCAAACCTATTAAATGAATCCTCATCCTATCTTTCCTTTAAGGTTCTCTTATGACCCTTGTTTCTGTTACGAGCCTTGACTGGAACAAAACCCTCAGCATCAGCCACCTCACCAGGGATAGGGCCCTTCCCCTTATCAGCCCCAGGGGTTGCGAGGAAGTTGTGAAGGTTAAGAGTCCAAGGGCTTTGATTTAGGACACCTTCGTTGCAGATGACAAAGACGGTAGTGGAAAGGAAGAGTCTCGTAGTCCAACTGCTGCACCCAGGAGAAAGATCCCGCACACATATCCACAGCATCAGGCAAGGGCTTGCTAAGATCGATTTCAACACAGATGCAGGCATAGGTCATAACCTTTTTCCCTACAGTTGACATTGAAGAACCAACTGGCTTACCCAACAGCGATGCAAGCAACTGCAGAGTATCTTCCCGACAACACTCCACCAGAAACTGAGGTAAACAAACCCACACCGGAACACGATTTGGCATCTCGTTTAAGGGGATGAAGCCTACATGCCATGGCTTGATAAACAACCCCACCTGGTTATAGAAATAAGGGCCTCCGGAAAAGACTTTATTGCGATCAGCCATGCAGTTAAAAGTGACCATAAAATAACTATTTGCTAGCAGCATGATGTCCATTTCACCTTCCGGTGCCCAAGTTCTCTGGGCCCAAGATTCCAGAAACTATAGAGAAGTCCTCATCCCCAAAAATTTGCAATACAAGGAGTGCTTTGAATAATATTCAATGTCTTCAGCAAGCATCTCAAACGGAATGACTAGCTTTGGCCTCTCCTTGCAGCGCTCTAAGCAGCCGTTAACCTTATGGATCCGTGCACCTGGAGGTGCATCCGCACCATGAGACCCTGATTCCGGAGTGAAAAGATTATTGTCGAAGGTCTTCATGCCTTGATTTGGAGACTTTGAGCCTATCGCTGCCTAGAAGTCCAAATCGGGAGACACCCTGGAAGCCTCACCCCTCGAAGAGGCCATCAAGCCCTAGACAAAAAGGCACTACCCACAAAAGGGTAAGAGTGGGGCAGCCCAAGATTCCAGAAACTGTAGAGAAGTCCTCATCCCCAAAAATTTGCAATACAAGGAGTGCTTTGAATAATATTCAATGTCTTCAACAAGCATCTCAAACGGAATGACTAGCTTTGGCCTCTCCTTGCAACGCTCTAAGCAGCCGTTAACCTTATGGATCCGTGCACCTGGAGGTGCATCCGCACCATGAGACCCTAATTTCGGAGTGAAAAGATTATTGTCGAAGGTCTTCATGCCTTGATCCGAAGACTTTGAGCCTATCGCTGCTCGGAAGTCCAAAACGGGAGACACCCCAGAAGCCTCACCCCTCGAAGAGGCCATCAAGCCCTAGACAAAAAGGCACTACCCACAAAAGGGTAAGAGTGGGGCAGCCCCACACCTTCACCTCTGTCCGCTTTTTACACAAACAAAACACCAACCTAACCCACCCTCACCCTCGCCAGAAGAAGGGAGAAAGACCCCACACCAAAAAACCCTGAACACCACACACCCCACACACCCTGTAGCACCAACCAACTGTAGTCAAAGCCCTGCAAGATAAAACACTTACCACCACAGAAGCACCCAAGGTGGATACCCCACGCAGGCACCAAGGAGACCCTCTGGCGTACAAAGGGCACAGAGACAGAGCACACACAGGCCGCGACTCCAAGGAAAGAAAGCAAACAACTGATGAAAGCGAAACAACCCCCCCTCAAAAGCAAAACGACCCCTCCCCAAACCGCGAATGAACCAGAAAACGTGATCACGAGCTAGGGCTCGGATGCCCTAGCTCGGCCTTCTCAGACGCAGACACACTCGCCATCTCAACACCTTCTCCATCGATCCATCATCAAGGCTAATTGCTATTGACTATTTGATCATTGAAATAAATGATATTTAAATAGAGTGATAAGGTCCCTGTGCCACAGCTGTTTTTAAACATCATCCACTTCAACAGTCAAAAATCAATTTTGGCCAATAAAAATAAGACAAATATTTAGCACTTTTTATTATGGATAAAGTGTAAAATTGCTATTGACTGTTTGACCATTAAAGTGGATGATGTTTAAATAGAACCATATAATATTTGGAGGGAAAAAAGAGTCTAGCAAATGTAGAGTTCAAACCAAATTCTCGTGAGAAAGGCTCTAGCGCTCTGCTTTCTCACTCAATTTTAAAGCCGTTAAAACCCTGTTACTCTCAGAGTACCTTTCTTTTATTAATAATAATGAATCTCTGAGTCAAGAGTACCTAGTACCTATGCTTGTAGTGACTCGAACTAGCGACCAGTCGCAATACAATTAAGCATCCTCCAAGGCATATTTCGTGGGGACAGTTTATCTTCCAATGGTACGTGGAACACACCACAGTAGCCCGTGATTTGTGTCTATATCATGTTGTGCTTCAGGGGCCTACCTGAATTATTTGTCCACCAGATCTAAAGCTTTCTCCTATCTATTGTCGTAGCTACAATTGAGACGATGGTGCTGTCAAACGATGTACTGCAAAAAATAGCTTAGACGAATACACATCTGCTTACATACACACACTGTACACCATCTACACCCTTCTCATTTCATCTGTGAATGGATCTCGATTCCGTCTCCTTTAGATTGAAGCGTAGCCGTAGTTGCCTTTGTAATGGAATAGGAAATCTACGGCCTTAGGAAACACAAGCAACATTAGAACAAAAATGGTTCAGTGGATATTAATTTTCTAAATAGAGGTCTGCATTTGTGTTTTTCTTTGTCTGCTTTACATTTCAGTAGGTGATAAGTTCGTCAGTACTTTTCGTGCGTTGGGATTTACTTTTTTTATTAAACAGCACACGGTTGTCTGGTATGCAATTATGATGGGATTTAATGTTTTAATTTAAAAGATTTATGATAGCACATGGTTGTCTGCCTCCCAAGTATGCAATTATGATGGGATTTAATATTTTTATTTAAAAGATTTATGATAGCACATGGTTGTCTGCCTCCCAAGTATGTAATTATGATGGGATTTAATGTTTTTATTTAAAAGGTTTATGATAGCACATGGTTGTCTACCTCTCAAATGTACTGTGGCACAGGGGCTCTATTTAAACATCATCCACTTCAATGGTCAAACAGTCAATAGAAATTTTACACTTACACTAGAAATGAAGTGACTAACTGATTACATCAGCATGAGTCCTAGTATGGAGGAGACATCACAGTGCAATCTAAATACCAATATTTCTAAGATTTTTTTAACAAAAACAATTGGATTACATTGTTTACCCCAATTTGTCATAGAAACACTAAATTTACCAAGATTTTCTTTTATAATAAAATGAATGTCAAAGTCATAGATTTTGATTTATTTCATCTTTCAAAATTAGCATGTTTCACATTTCTATTTACTTGGATTATAAATATTACAAAAACGATCAACTCACCGATAAGTGTGACATCCATAGTTTTGGTGTAGTGTTGCTTGAACTCATGAGATTGCAGAGGGTAATTGACTTCAACAAGTATTATTACATGAACCTAAATGTCTATGTGGTCAAAAACACAGAAGAAAATGTGGTGGACATTGTACATCGTCACTTAATGGAAAATGTGTTGCAATTGGGGTTGGATACAAGAAAGGTGATGGCTTTAATGACAATGGGTTGCTCACTAGAGAAGAGATAGGAGAGACCCACTATGAAAGAACTTGTAGAGGAAATATGCTACATTATCACTATTCAAGCTACAAGCATCATAACAGATAATGATGACTGAAAAAGTAATTGTATACCTAATTTGTGTTTGGCTTCTTATTTTCTATAAATTCCAAACTGTTTGATTAAGAATTTATGGGTGATTATACTTTTATGTTGACTACTATAAAAATAGCTAAAATACATTGTAATTTAATATTGATAATTTTTATAGTATACAAATATTTATATAAATTGGTTTTGGTGTAGTGCCTTATCCAAAATTTTGTTTCATACCAAGAACATGATGTAATTAAAATTGATTCTCATTTATATGTATAGAAATTATTTTGTTTTTTGAAAAAGTGGGCAGTATTAGATAATATTAAATGTAATTTTAATACACATTTTAAAAGACTTGAAGCTTCATAGTTCGCAAATGATTGAATGAACTTGCTTGAATAAAACTCATTTACTTCATTGTTTTGATGTATCATTTTCAATAGGATAGTTGATAGATGGATAATGTAATATAGCTTGTTCATGATAACTAGTGAAAGGACCCAATAATTGTGAGGGTATTTATCATCTATTAATAGAAGATCATTTATAGTTATTTAATCCCTATTTGAAATAAAAGGCAAGATTATATAATATCTAGAGGAAGTAACTAAAAAGTTGGTGTTTCGTGTGGGTCCTCTTGGATTGAAGCTTCCTAAGGAAGGCAAGGCCAAGCTTTCTAAGTAGGAGTGTTACTATCTAACATGGCTTGATAAGAACACACCTTCATGTGTGGTTTATGTCTTGTTTGATAGCAAGTGGGTTTTCTTAAAAGAGTAGATTGCTACCATGGTGCTTGACCTCAAAATAATGAGTGTAATGCCCCAAGCTTTCACCTAGGACATTAACTGAACAAACACATAATGAACATTTTTTTACATTTGCAAGTGTGACATTTGCATGTTGTGTTGCACTTACATGCACACAAGGTGTCATGAAAAGCATAACAACACACAAGAAGATGTCACCATTGCCTTAGACAAGGTGGCATGAGTGAAAGACTTCATCCATTAGGCACAAATCCACAACCCTCATTATCTTGCGACACATGGAGTAGGATGAGGGTCACAACTACATCTAATCCATTCTATGACAACTCAAACAACACCTAAACACAAGGGAAAACCTACACAAGAGGTTGGACAACTAGGAGGTACAATCCCTTGACCAATTGGAACAACCACCAGTTGATTTCGTACAAATGCACACTTCCCAAAGAAAAAGAGCCTGAATAACTTCCAAATTAGGAAACCTATCAATGAAGTGTAAGCATGGGAAGACTCGGTAGAGCAAGGGGAACAACTTTTGTAGGGAAAGTTTCTTCAAAAAAAAATTAAGAAGTGCTTGTTGTCTAAAACTGCATGGACATCCAAGCAATTTAAAGGACCATAGCACTAAAAGTAGACTACAACTCCAGAATTGGACTACAGTGCACCTACTCAGGTGTCCATTCTAGATGCTAGTGTCCCTCCTAGGTGCTACTGTCTTTCCTAGGTGCTACTATCCAAAATCTATACTATCATCCAAAATAGTACCTAAAGGTTAATTTTTTCTAGAATTCAAGTCCGGGACTTTAATGTACAACTTTGACAAAGGCCCACCTAATAAGGACATCACCCTTAGACCACTTACAAACTGTTAGAAGACTAACTTGGAGTCAACAAATGGCCTACAACTTATCCAATCTCAAAACAACATGCTCGACAAAGGCACACTATATCCAAGAGGGATTGCTATTGAGTGGAACATTCATAAGACAACATGGAATGTTACAAGACACCAACAAGACACACTCTGACTCATGTGGACATGCACAAGTGACAAGGACAACAAGTAGACTAGGGCTATGACCTCCCTCAAAATACTATCAAATTCCCAAACTAACAAGTGACTCAAATACCAATTTGAACAAAGCACTAATTCATCTACTCAAGGTGTATATCCAATATATAGAACATGAAATTATATGGTTATAACGATAGCAACCATATTGAGAAATATGATAAAAGTGTTATAAAAGGCCATGCATGCTCAATACTAACATTGACACGTGCCAAAAGAAAAGATAGGATCATCACCTCCTACATGGGTGAAATGCAATCCAATACTAAAACATCAAATTGAATCAATGTAACATCACAATAATTGAAGCTAACATGCTACAATACCAATATTACGTGTGAATCATACCAATGTCCTCACAAGTTGAGGTGTGTAAACATCCCAAAAGATATCAAAAGAATATTACATAGAGAAGATCTCATCCCAAACATGAATGGATTGTAATCCACATAAGAGAATACATCAAAACATAATTACAAACTTATTACTATGGTCTCTTGGACCCAATTTACAATTATAACAATATACAATAATTAAATGATGCAAGAGAAAATATACTAAATAGTCTAACACACTCTCCAAGAGCATCCTTCAAGCTCACATGTTCCCAATGGTGGTTTAGCACCGCCCAACCATGTGGCACCCTTAGACCCACCCCACTATCTTAGGAGACAGTCAAATTGGGTACAAGCACACTCAAACAAACAAGGAGTACATGGCCACACTCATGCCAATTAGAAGCATACAGTCACATGTGTCAACTCATGCCAACCATGGCATACAAAGTATGAATAACTCACAAATCACATGTAGCAATTCATGCCAATCAAATGCATACAAAACATAGAATAATGGCAACACAACATTCATGCATAAGGGTTTTCACACCTTCAATGCATGCAAAATAATGCATAATTAAATACCCACACACATACATATATGAGAGTACAACAATCCCTCAATATACATGTAGGTGGTCCAAACACATTTTGGATGCCATATTCAAAGAAAGGATAGGATGAGGATCCTAGAAGTAGGCCAAGGAGTGTCATTTCTATAGAAACTGCCAAGATCATGGAGATATAACAAGCACAAGATTGCAAGTGAAAATGAATGAATGTATTAACAAATACGAAGATATAAATAGAAGAAATTGGATACTTGACTCTCAACAAAATAGGGATAGGTGGCGACTTACAAACCATATGAATAGCACAACTACCCTAGAGAATAGCGGTGAGGTGTCCATTGGAATGACACATCTTCCAAACAACCAACCAATTTGACAATGTCAAATAGCATGTGTTGGAATTCCCCTAACTATGATTGAGTTAGTGTAAACTATAGGAGTTATACACCAACACCCCCCCTTAAGCATAGCTTAGGTGAGTTTATGAAAGATGGGTCCTGACTATGAGCCTGATGAGGTACCCATGTACAAATGCATCTTTCAAAAAATAGAGAAAGAAAGAAAACCCCGTGGGAAAAAACTTTCCTCCAAAAAGAGAGGAAACAAATCTAGAAAGGCTTAGATAGCCCCCTAGAAGATAATGATGCCGATGTAGACCGTACTGTAGTTATGAGGAACTCCTGAAGCATGTTGTAGTAGTAAATTCTTCCATTCCATTAATTCCAAGAGAATTGAGCAAACTAATTGAAGTTTGGTAGTGATCAAAGGATTAAGACCAGGATGTAGGTCCAAGAAATATTTTAAACAACTAAAGACAAGGATGTGCATTGAGTGCACATATGAATGAGATAAGAATCTGTGCGATTCAAGTTGTGATTGTTACAACCCCCCATTACACTTTATAGATCAGTGTGAGTACAATTTCCCAATTCCCTTTACACTTTCAATTACATGACACTACATGAGTGTATTTACAAACAAAGATGCTAATGGAGTTCAATCAACCTGCTATATGGAATCAACTGAGCTGAGCCATGAGTTGACACTTGGCTCTGAAGTTGCATCTTGATTGTCTTCTTCACCAGATGTAAAATGCGAAAAGATGAAGCAGCAATCAAAGTGACAAACCTTGCCTACTGCAACAAGTTTTTGATCTTTGGATTCTCGAATGAGGGCTGATGTTGCTGTGAACTCCACGGTCTTTTCAGAATCTGTGAGTGCATACACAGAGGTAATTTTTGAATAAATTAGGAATGTAATATACATTATGTACAAAACCATTTCCCAATTTTACAATCTCTTTGCCAAGAACATCATGATAGACTTGGTCCATTAGTATTTTGTAAGTATTGCAAGGTTTGATTCTCACAAATAATTCAATGAAAGGTGACATGTGATCACCCACTACTGAACTAAGGACCCATCTATTGACTTCTATTTTTGATGGTGCCATTTAATTACCTTTCTACCCTTTTTGAGTGGTGAAATGGTGCAATTTAGACTCCTTAATGCTTAGTTTTAAGTTTAATGTGGCACTTTAGTTTGAGTGTTTTTGAGAACTCTTCCTTGATACCCCCGTTAAAGTGGCACTTTATAATTTAGTGCATTGACATCATATTACACCTATGATTGAATTTCCCCCTTAGTTTGCTTTTCCCTCCCAAATTGTGCAATGAAGAGAAGAAGTGTGTTAAGTCACCCTAAAATAGCCTGATCAGGCACTTAATAATTGCAGTGCAATATCAAGTTAGTTGGATTAGGGACAAAAAAAGAACTGCTTTTGCAAAAAGAACGACTTGATTTCGAGTTGTTTTGCAAAAGTTATGGCCCTTTGAAAAATTTTGCATTCACAAAAAAAATACACCTCCTAGAAAATTTTTCCAATGTGCTTGGAATTTTTTTTTTGCATACAATATTTAATGGAAAGAAAACTTTTGGAGAGGCAAAAATTTAGCCCTTGTTGGTAGAGCACGACTAGGGGCTTATTAACCCATATGACCAAGGGCTAATAAATAAAAAATTGGGCCCCCCCTTTCTTTGATGACCTCACCCTCCCTAAATAGTGCCACCTCCTGTGTTAATAAACTTGACACCCATCGCAGTCAAAGACTCAGTCAAAAATGTGGCTTCTTGAGCCACTTTTTCCACCGGAATTCAAACTAGTTTGGGCGACGTGTAGAGAGGATGCTGCCACATTGAGGTTGAGGGGTACACAAAGACGAAGGCTTTGGATTTGGCGTGGACTGTCCAGGGTGCCAAACAAGCCCGTCTCGGCCGCTTGTGAAAGGACGGCAGCATGTAGATAGAGGCCGACAGAACCTTTGTGTGAGGCATGGCCTTTGTTGACTTCGGGGCTGATGAGAGCCTTCCCATGATGCGTGCTAGCCTGCGTGATAATGACCTCCAATGAGGCTTCCAAACAATGCAATGCACACCGATGGATGGTGTTGAGACTTCCTACCGTGTGCACAAACATAGGCCGATTGATGGCCTTCGATGGAATTTAAATAATGTCCTCTATGAGTAGTACAAAACTCACAATGAACACACATGATTAATGTTAAATGATAACAAAAAACTAAAAGCAAACAAAATCTCACATAGATGAAAACTTGTTGTCAATGAAAATGATTCAAACAACGAGCAAATCGACTTGAGGCTAACCACACCGGCTCTAATACCATGTCGAAACTGCCAAGATCGTGGAGATACAACAAGCATGAGATTACAAGTGAAAATGAACAAATGTATTAACAAATACGAAGATATAAATAGGAGAAGTTGGATACCCGACTCTCCACAAAACATGGATAGGTGGCGACTTACAAACCATATGAATAGCACAACTACCCTAGAGAATAGTGGCTAGGTGTCCATTGGAATGACACATCTTCCAAACAACCAACCAATTTGACAATGTCAAATAGCATGTGTTGGAATTCACCTAATTATGATTGAGTTAGTGTAAACTATAAGAGTTATACACCAACAATGTCAATAGCATGACGACCATGAAGGGGTTATGTAGCAAACCAATCCTCATGTGAGGAATACTTTGACATTCACCAACTCCCAGAGTTGTGACTTTCCCTTTACACCAAAGATTGAACCTTTCTAAGCATTAAAGTTATGGCATAGATATATTGATTGATCATACATTTTATTATCCTAGTTTGTATTGCATTATCACTTAATTAGAAACCCTCCACCCACTATTTTCATTTATCCCTTTGTATCACAACAAGTGAAGAGAGCCCACTCCTTCCCTATTCTATACCTCAATCTTATAAGTATAATGCACTAAATTAACGATTTGGGTGTGGCATGAAAATCAATGCAACAATTTTAGAACTTTTTTTGACAATATGCCAAAAGATAAAAAATCTTAAAATAATAAAGAGACTACTCATCCTGCATTATAAAACATTATTTTATAGCCTAGAACACAATTTTCACTCATTTGCAAATGCAAGAAAAATTGTAGAAACCCCAATTAGTCCATTAATGGAAGTGGTTTCTACCTTGCATATTTTTCATTTTCCAAATTAAAAGGAATTCCAAAAATAGAAATATATCCTCTTGTTCTTAAAATGCCCAACAACCATATTCTAAAATAAAATTTGGAAAAGACAATTCCAATAAAAATCTAGAAATATTGAAACACGCTGATTTTGAAAGATGAAATAAATCAAAATCTATGACTTTGACATTCATTTTATTATAAAAGAAAATGTTGGTAAATTTAGTGTTTCTATGACAAATTGGGGTAAACAATTTAATCCAATTGTTTTTGTTAAAAAAATCTTAGAAATATTGGTACTTAGATTGCACTGTGATGTCTCCTCCATACTGGGACTCATGCTAATGTAATTAGTTAGTCACTTCATTTCTAGTGTAAGTGTAAAATTGCTATTGACTGTTTGACCATTGAAGTGGATGATGTTTAAGTAGAGCCCCCGTGCCACAGTACATTTGAGAGGCAGACAACCATGTGCTATCATAAACCTTTTAAATAAAAACATCAAATCCCATCATAATTAGCCGATAGGCTTTTAGTTGTGAGCATTATAGTGCTCGGAATTGTCGCATGCCATTAAATTGGGGCCGGAAAATTTTCAAAGTTGGTAATAATGCTGCACATATAAAACAGTCCGTAAAAAAATATTTAGGGGAATGAAAATCTTTTTAACATTTTTTCACGCAAGGATACTCTTAAGATTTCTATTTTTTCTATTTTTTCTAATTTTTTTCCAAAAGGAAAGGGAAAATAGTTATATTAGTAAATTTTATTAATATTTTTTTAATTCATAAATTATTGTAATAATTAATATAGTTAGACTGGGGATTGGAAATCCTTTCTTATGCCCCTTATGCTCTGAAGTGGAAGAATTTGTGGATCATTTGTTGTTAAATTGCCAATTCTCTTCAAATTTATGGTTTTGGTTATTGTCAAAATTGAATTAGCAGGGTCCCCTTCCTTCCTCTCTCCTTCAAGTGTTTCAAAGTTGGCATATATTGTTTTCAAATTCTACCTTTTTAGACCTGTGGGTGGTTTCTCCGAGCATTGTTATTTGGATTTTGTGGCTTGAAAGGAATAGCAAAATTTTTAGAAACATTCATAATTCTTTGGAGGCAATTACTGTTAAACTTGAAAAATTGATATCAGAATTAGTTTTAGCTTCAATGCGCTATAGAAATATTGGTTCACTAGTTTTTACTTCTTGGGATGCACTTATGATTAAGCATTGGAAATTTTTATCATTACCAAATTCAAACTGCTTCACTTCAGAAAATAAATTAGACAGATCACTTATTAAATGGATTCCCCCGCCTGCTTCTTTTGTCAAATTAAACTTTGATGGGGCAAGTAAGGGTAATCCTGGTGAATCAAGTGTTGGTTGCATTTTGAGAGATCATAATGGCTTAGTTCGAAGAGCCCTTTCAGTTAAACTTGGTATGTGTTCAAACAATGAGGCAGAGGCTTTAGCTCTTTTAGCAGGTCTCAATCTTGCGACTAAATGTGGTATTTCCAATTTAATAGTGGAAGGGGATTCATTGAATATTGTTAGGGCTTTCTCTTCTAAGTCTTCAATTAATTGGAAAATTGATTATATTCTACAGGCTGGAAGGAGCTTGCTTGAATTTTTTTATTCTTTTAATATAGTTCATACTTACAGAGAAGGTAAATCTTTAGCAGATTACCTAGCAAATCATGCTTTTAAAATGAATGTTCCTTACTATGAATGGGACTCCACCTCTATTTCGTTGATTTCGGGGATTAATCAAATGTTACTTAAGGAAAGTACTTATAAACTGGAGGCTAATTTAGAGGCTCTAAGCAGATCGCTCCCTACATATGGCTATGTTCTTAGCTGCATTTGCTAAAATAAGATTTTTCTAGTAGTGGCGGCTTCTTTTGGACAGCTCTTGTTGTCATTAAGTACATTGTCAGTTTGTGTTTAAGTGAAAAAGTCCTTCAGCATTACTTGTCACGAAGAATGGCAGATCTTGTGTAACAGTAAATCATTTCACTTTGTTTTCATACATTGTATCTCGAGGGAACTAGTCATTATATTTCTGTTCTCCTTATCTTTCACAATTATCTACTTCTGTTTGGTCTGCTATATTCCCGTCTGTAAAGCTGAATTTTGTTTAAGCTAAGTCTTTATTATGGCTTCTGCACAACGAAATAGACAAATTTACTTGCCTATTCAAAACTAGGAACGGCCTTCGTTAGGCCTTCTTAATCCTAACTTGATGCATGAAGTTTTTAAGATTTATGATGCATAAGTAGAACAAGCTATTATACAGGTATGTGGACGAGATGTTTTGCATTTGCCCAGTTCTCTTTATCCTTCCCAAGTTGTTTTGCACTTTTTGTCTAATGCTATGGACTTGTTGCAAAATTTTGATTTGGTAAGGAATTTGGGAGCACTGTTTATTCATGACGATTATTTTACAGTAGATGTTTTTGATGCAAGTGTAGAAGATTATGATTTGTATGAGGGTAATGCTCTTGTTGGAGGGTTGTTTGTTCGCAGGGAGTTATTCCGACATCCAACTCTCCATTGTCTCTATAATGCTATGTTGCATGGACTTTAGAATAACTGTGCTCTTTCCTTTCATAACTCTGTTCACTGTCATAGAAATAAGTTGTGCAGGCACCTACAAGATGATGCTACAAAGGTTTTTAATGCTTTAACTTTTCTTTTGCATTATAACCTTCCTCCTCCTCCTCCACCGCCCCCTCTGCCAGTTGACGAAGAGGATCGTGGACAATAGGGTATAATTGCTAAAGGTGGGCAGGTGGTAATCTGATGGTTCTGCAAGGCTACGTATAATTTTTTGTTTCTGTAGCAAGTGAAAATTTTGTAATAGTTCCTATGGGACACAGAAGCTAGACTTTTTTGTAGTAACATTTTCAATTCTCACTAGATTGACCCATCATTTTAAATCCGCATTGTAATTAAAAGGCTACAACCGGAGGTTTTCTTTGTCGATTCTTTCCTACCGGTATGCCTCTTTGAATCTGGCATTTTGTATTTCTTTTTTAATTTAATATAATTTTAGTGGCTTTGCCACTTTTTCAAAAAAAACAAAAAAATAATTAATATAGTATTATATTAATATAGTTTTATTATATGAAATAGTTATTTAGTAATATATAAATTAATTATAGAATAGTATTATATTAATACTATAAATTTATAATAATTTGGTAATTATAATAGTATATTATAAATTTATAATAATGTAGTAATTATAATAGTATATTATACTTTTATTATATATTAGATCGATTATTACTATATTACTTTAAATGTTTGCTAAGGGAAAATTTCACCTACCTCATACACAGGGCATTTTACTATATTACTTTAAATGTTTGCTACAGGAAAATTTCACCTACCTCATACACATGGCATTTTCTAACAAGCTCAACATTTATATTTAACAAGAATTTTGATGACTCCATGATGTTCTTATGCTTTCCAGCAGTCATCCTATCTGATATAGATTTCATCTGATCTAATATAGATTTCAGGAGTAAATGCAATGTTGGCTGGTGAATCTAAGATAGATTTTGGAGTAAATGTAGTTAGTTGGTGGATGGATAGATTTTTTTTGCATTAAATTGCCCCCTTTATCACTGCTTCAACAATCTATAAATAGAGTTAAATGTAATATATTTCAACCCAAAACAAACTTTTGGAGACGCAGCAAAGCACACAGAAGCAACTGGAGACAGAGTAGCTACAGACACAGAAGTAGCTACAGACTGAAGATAGAAGCAGGTACAAGTAGCTACATTTGATATATTTTAACTAATTTGATATTGTTTTAATATGGAATTATTTAACCTTTTTGTCAAATGGACATTGCTTATCAAGTAATTATTTGAGACGGTAGTCTATTCAAAGCAAGCCTTTAGAATTAGAATGTATATCTTAGATTATATTTTTCTGGCAGTTGTCTATTCAAAGCATACTAATTTGAGCTCATTCTAGAGGATTATTTTTACATGTTTCAAAGTATCCTATAAACTAATAAGAAAGTGAGATTGGCTTAGCACAAAGCTATCTAGGGCTTCTTGTGGTTAAGCAAACTGCAACAAACAAATTATTAGTTTTTATGTTATAAAAACAAAGAAATGATGCAAATAGTTATAAAAATGTATATGTGAAGTCTTGGTATATTATTATGCATCTAAACTATTTAATGGTCGTTTTATGAGTGTTTTAATAACTCTGCCATCATATTTAACTTTTGGTGATTGTATGATGACTGATACAAAGAATATACACAATTGAATCCTATGTACTCTCTTTATTTTCTGGAAGTGAGACTCATGGTAGGTAATTATAATAATGAGTTGATTGGGTCAATATAGGCATTATAAATGTAGAATAAAAAAATTGGATGTCTATTTAATTAGCACTTGCAATCATATGAGGTTCAAGGAATACGCCTATAGGAAAGATTAATTTAATTCTAACACAGAAGACACATTTAGTAATGACATATAGAAAGAAGTAGAAGCTCCAGGGCCTACAAGATATTTGATTGGGGCATTCATCATGATGGTGGGTGTGGTTTTGCCTATGGGATATATGATGTTCAGAAACAAGCGATTACCCAGCACTTCTGTTTATGCAAAGCAGACGTGAGTGTGCTCATCCCCCATTACACCTTGTTTTTGTATAGATCTCATTATTGTGCAAAATTTTTAATTACATCCAATTCTATTTTGTGGATGGTAGGGAAAAAAAGACTATAAAATATGGAATTTTGTTTGAAACGAAAGACCCACCTTGAAAAATCATTTTTTGCATGTGGAGACCATCACAGATCATTACAAGGACAACTAGTTTTTATTTTCAGAATGAGAGACCTGGGCACAAAAAAAATAGTTACATCTAATTCTAACAAGTGGGTAATAAAGGGAAAACTACAGAATGTGAAATCTTATTAAGATCAAATCAGGAACTAATCGGTAGGAAAGACTATTTTTTCCATGTGTCAACCATCATAGATCATTAAAAAAAGTCTCGTTTGTGGGTTTTTGTTTTTGGGATGAGAGACATTGAAGTGCACTCTATATTAAAAATTAGTCTGACGCAATTGGAAATCCTAGGTTATCAACACTAAAAAATAGTTTTTTATTAGGGTTTTCCAACCTTTTGTTCCTACAAAGAGTCAACTATGTAAGGTGTTCTTATTTGTAATCCATATCGTCACTAATCTTGATAGTGGGTTGCAAAGGCCCGAAACATCCATATACCTCTCTTTCTATGGAATTTTAATCCAGAAGATTTCTTCCCTTGGGAAAATAATAGTTAAAAGCTATTATCCAAAAAATAGTGTCAAACATGTATATTATCCAATCTATATTGTCCAAGAGGTGACACTCTACTGGTAAGGTGAAGCAATTTCCATGTTCTGTTGTCCATGCTCCTTGTGTTAATATAATGTGATATGAAGGCCTTGAAAAAAAAAACTGGAATTCCTTGGTGAGTTTTGATGGAGCAGATGCTTTTAGCTATACTAAGCTTGATAGTGCATTTCAGGTGTTCTAAATAAAAGTGAAATGTAAAGGTGATTTTTAGGTCAAATCCTAGCCAGCATGGCAATTTAATGCATGAGATGTCCCTTGTGGAGGCACAGGAAATTTTTAACTTTACATTGGATGGACTATTTGAATTTTGTACCTTGTAGGTTTTGACATAATGACCAACCTCGGGATTAAACCAGTGACTTGACAGTTGACCTGCACCATAAAACAGTGGGTATGAGTGTTAATCCATCCACCTAGAAAGAAAAAATCCAATCGATCTTATGTTAAAAAGAAAACATGAGACATGCAGAATAAGAAGCATCTTGTGAATTAAAATGACCACATAAGTAGATACTAGATTTATTCTTTTAAATAAAAAAGAAAGAAAGTTATATTTAAAGATATACTAAAAAAAAATATGAGGCAAATTGCATAGTTAAAGAGTTGTTATAGATCAGTATATTGGTACAAAGAATTTGCCAAAAAGGCCTAGATGCACAAAATGATAGAGTAATGTTGCATCTCCCATCTGCTGACCCTCCTGCCCTTGTCGACCCACTGCTGCAGCACTAAAATGGTGTCCATATTGGGGTCTCCCAACCTCGACAACCTCTTGTACAAACAATCTCCAGGCTCTAATAATGGCATCTTAACCTTGCATGAAACTGTTGCTCCCAAAATCACTCTACTATTATGGAGATTTGAGGGAATGCCATTTATCTGGTATGCAGGGAATATCTGCTAGCACAATTTAGCGTTGGGTTTGGCAGAGAAAATACTGCTCCAACATTAACCAGACATGCATTAAGAAATGAATATATAGCTATTTTTGAATGAAGAATAAAAATACAAAATGGAGGGTTCTATTAAAGAATTTGAAGGATAAACTTCTTAAATTATACCAGTCAGTTGGAAGTGGAAGCGTGAGAGGCTTCATAGATAATTGATCAAGTGTATTTTACTAAAGAGCTTCGAAATAAACCATGCCCTCACTCTTTATGATGCTAACTCGAGTCACCGAGTTCTCATAGAAAAAACATACGGCATCGAGCATAGTTCAAATCTTCCAAGTTGATATGCTCACTTGGATTTTTACTGTCAACCGTTTTGCCTTTCCTTTTCCTCTAGAAAAAAATGTCAAAGCTATAAAGAGGGTTCACTTTTCTAGATGATTATCTGTCATAGTATGTGCCCTTGTTATACTCCTACAGATGGCATTATGATTATTATGCTAGAATAGTTGTAACAATAATATTATGACAGGTAAGTGTTTAGGTATAACAGGTGTAATATATTAATGAACAATGCTCCATGAAAAAATCAATGTTAAGAATGTTATATTATTTTGTGTTTAATCCTTTCTAAACGGATGAATGTTATAATTTACCAAGAAAAACTAAAAAAAAAAGTTAATTAATATTCAGTATTACTTTGTTTCATTTTCCACTTGGACAACATATTTAAGTCAGTAAAACTAAATATTTGAAGCAAAGAGAGTTGGTGGGTAGTTTAGTTTTTGATCATTAGGTTTATCAGCTATTGATTTGCAATGGAAAGAATAGATTTCTAAGGGGATTTGGTCTAGATTGTTTTCAGCTATTGATGCTTAGATAGCAATTGTTTTCATTAAGCAGAGAAAAAGTAAAACCACATCATGCCTTTCTAAGTATTCTGCTGTCTTTTTAAGCACATAAAATTTTATCTTTTGATCAATACTTTTTATTTGTTGGTACCTTTTGATTTTCAAACATTCACACCCACCAATGTGGGTCTTGTCCTTTTGAAGCTTAATCCTTTCAAATTTATGAGAGCTTAATCCTTTCAAATTTATGTAATTGTTCTCACTTTTACCAAAGGACTGGCCCTCGCTAGGCACTCATATCCTATATCCATGTGTACCTTTCATTTAAGGGCTTAAGATACTCTTTTATCTCCCACACCTATTTCCAATACTTAAATGTTCTTATTTCATTAATCACAAAAAAAAATTGAAACTGCATTATGCATTTTTTGATTGTTCTACTATATCATAGAGTTGAGAGCTCAAAAAGGAAATCTTTTTTTGGACATTCTTTTAGTTTTTGGGAAAGAATAAAACTTTTTCAAGCTAACAATTATTAACTTTAGTGTTCACTTGTTTTTTTTACTAGAAAATAATCTTAGAAAATAATCTTGTTTGTGTTTTTACAAATTTAATATAACATTATTGCATTTAATTTCCAAATTTTAAATAGATTTGTAATTTATATGTAAAAAAAAAATAGTTATGAGAATCATGATAAAGTATAATTAATGCACCCATAATTTTTATGTTGGTGGTAATCAAAGATAGTATGTCTACTTAACAACTTTCTCATCCATGAAATTGATATTTTTGTGGATGCATTTTCTTTTAGGTTATGGCAAATCCACTGCAACCAAATCACATAATTGAGATTTCAAGTAGTTGTCTTGAAGTCACTGTAACAAGTCCATTAATTACAATGAATGTTCCAACATCATCAACTGGGTCAAACACATCAGTCAATTGGAATGGCTTTTATGAAACTAAAATCCAAAAAGTCTTACACTTAGTTGTAATCAGATTGTCCAAAAAGTGAAGGCAACTAGCATACATGCACACTGTGCAAGAATCTGACATCATAGCAATGCAGGAAACCACAAATGAATTCCATGCAACATGTGATAAATTAGCTGGTTTTTGCACTTTCCTGAGAGAAATGTACAATGATGGATATTTTGGACATGGCGATGCTCCTCGTCTTCTTCGTGCATTTCAAGACTATAGGACCTATATGTAGTATGATAGTAATACTGTTGTGCCCTATAAAATCTTCCAATAGTTGAATATGTACTACCCCTTTGTATTTCAAAACTATATAAACTATATGTAGTATCGTAGTACAATTATGCCCTACATTGTTTACCAACAATTGAAGTTGTACTACATCTTTTTTATAAATAAAATATTGGAAGTTGTTTTAGTGTTTTTCTTTTACACTATTTGCTCATCTTACATCAACAAAAAATAATTTATCCTATGTGTTTAGCCTCTACACATAAATTAAATGTATTAATTTCTTAATATACTTTTAATGTTTTCTTTCACTTATCTATCATAACTTATGTGTTTATTATTTTACATGTATACAATGTACATTGGAACAATTGAAGACTTTTGTTATGTAATATGCAATGTACCTATATAACAATCGGAGACTTTTGTTAACACCTTCTCATCATTTTTGTGCTTGGTAATATAACAATGTTCCACTTCCATCATTTTTGTGCTTGGTTTTAATTAAACAATCTTTAGCCCTTTTACATAAATAAAATGTTAGAATTTATTTTTTATAAAATCCTCATTTTTTATGTACTTAACTTTTATTCATGCTACTTTTCAAAAATTCTTATAAAATTATACACTAAATTCTTTGACTCAATCTTAAAAATGCACTTAGAAGATACATAAAAAAGATCTCTATTAAACTATAAAATTTAATGTTTTTTTTCTCTTGAATACTCTAAATGCTATTTTACCACAATAGTAAATAGTCCCTTGAAATCTATTTGTCTAATTTACAAGGCCCTTCTTTATTATAAATTAGAAAGTCCACCGAAACATTAACAATGACTATTAAAATAACATATCTCATTACCTTCTTCTTTTATGTAGTCCCATGTAAGCTATTTCTCTAATTTACAAGGCCCTTCTTTATTTTACATTTGAAACTCCACTGAAACATTAACAATGACTATTAAATAAATGTATCTCACGACCTTTTTCTTTTAAAGTTGTTTGTAGGGTTAAATTTCATATTAACTCTTACAAAATGCTTTGGATAAACAAAAAATGTAGCATTTATTGGCCTACTTAAGTATCAAGTCCAAATTTCATGGAATTGAATGTTTGTTCTACTATGCTCTACTTCTCACTACCTTCTTAACTTTTTTCTTAATCCACAGGATCAAATTTATTTCAACCAGATATTTCCTTGTAAGCACTCCAAAGACGTTGTTGGCTCTAGGTAAGTTCTTGTACCTTATGTTGTTTCAAAAAATAGTCTCCTTTAGCAACGTTACAAGTTATTTAGTTTCAATTCTCTAGGATAACAAAAATTGTACAAGTTTATTTTGAACTACATATATTTAGTAATCTTATTGGAATTTTATCTTAATAATATTTTTGTTCTATAGAAAAAAATGTATACTAGCTAATATTTCATGTTTTTACATAATCATAACATTGGTAATTCAACTAAAATGTTTTTATTGTTAAACCGTATTTTATAGGAATTACTGGTCTCCCTTAAGTTATGTCTTTCCCTTTGACACTAAATGCAATCATATTGATGAACAATGGGACACTGGACGTGCATCCACGTCTCCAAATCTTAAGCATTGCAACATTTGGTCATGGCATTGAATCAACAAGTAGATACAAAATAGATCTTTTTGATGGAAACCATCTACAAAAAGCTACAATGCCAAAAAAATATAATCATACTATAACTTCAAAGACAATCCAGAAGGGTTCAATAATTCAACTCACGGGATATAGTTGTCCCACTATTTGTAACTCAAGGTGAGCCATTTTAATATAGTGATTGTTTTGAAATATTACATTTTCATTTATACCTCGTATGAATCATTACTAATACTACCCCTTACTTTATTTACATAGGTGGATTGTAATCTCTGAACTAGAGGTTGTATGCACAGACCATGATGTCATTGGTGATCCCACCTTCCTTTTTCAAGAACAAGAGAAACATGTACAACAAGATGCTAGGAATTCATCTGGACCATCTACAAATCCAAATCATAATGATTTACCCACACAATCAACCCCTAAGATATTGATGTTTGGAATACATGCATCTCCACACAGGAAGGAGTTTACCTCAACTATCACTCCTATTAAAAGTTTGAATCCATTTCAAACACGGTGGATGATCAAAGGTCATGTAACTATGAAGAAAGAAATCCACCAATTCAACACAAAGAAAGGAGATGGGCAGGTGTTTAGCTTTGATAATATTGATAATGAACACACTAAAGTATGTATCACTTGCTTCAATGAAGTTGTAGACCTCCATTTTAGAAATATCCAAGTCGGGGCTATATATACATTATTTGGTGGGACCATCAAGTCAGCCAATAAGTTTTACAAGTTGAATAGTCAAATGGAAATTACTTTAATGGATGACTCAAGGGTTAGTCTTTGTGAAGATGATATCCTAATTCCAAAATATCAATTCTCTTTCACATCCATTAATGAGATTGTGAATAAGAACAATAATTCTTTTGTTGATGTGATTGGAATTGTTGTATGCGTAGATCCTAGCTCTACAATAAGAAGAAGAGATGGGACAAAGGTTCTTAGAAGGAGCCTAAAGTTGCTATATATGTCTACCTCCACCATAAATGTGACTTTATGGGGATCGACAACTCAAAAGGAAGGTGCATAACTCCAAGAAATGTACCATCTACAAAAGTCAACTGTGCTTGCAGTTAAAAATGGGCGTGTTACTGATTACAATGGAAAGGTGGTAAGCACACTGGTCACTACCCAGTTGTTTATAAACCCTGATATCCAAGAAACAGAACAACTAAAATCATGGTTTGGAGAAAGTGGGACTGATGTTCTCACATTAGCAACAAACAAGGTGGATGTGCCTCTACTACTTACACGAAAGACAATTACTAAAATTCAGGATGAGCCTTTAGACATAACACAAACTCTCCAATGCATTGTGAAATCAACAGCAATATTCATCAAGTCTAATTCATTTTGTTATCCAGCTTGCCCTATTGAGTTAGAAGGAAAATAATGTAAGAAAAGAGCTATACAAAATATTGATGGAGCATGGTATTGCTCAAAGTACGAAGCTACATTTCAAGATTGCAATTACAGATATGTACTTCAAATAAAGCTTCAAGATCATACAAGTACTATATGGGTAGTTGCTTTTGAAGAGGCAGTAACCAAACTAATTGGCATGCTTGCTAAAGAATTGTATTTGCTACAATTCAACCAAGAAGCGGAGACAAATAGTGAAGAGGTTATTAAAAATGTACTATTCAAACAATTTCTCTTCACCATTTCAAGTAGAAATGAAATATATAATAATGAGGCAAGGATGAAGCCAATGATCTGAGAAGTCGAGAGAATTGACTTCACTAATGAAAGCAACTTTCTGTTAAAATTAAAAAAAAATTGTGATTTGGGAAATGTTAACAAAAAGTAAATGTACATCCAATTCTTACAATTGGAACATCTACAATTGTAATTTTCTATAATACTTCGATGGAGATGCATGTTGAATAATATATCCTTTTCATGGAACATATACTTAAAAAATTGCCAACATTTCTAGTTTTTAATCTTTTATGGTTTCTTAATGTACAACATATAGCCAACTATATGTCTTTTATTATTCTACATGTTATTTCATTTGCACATCACTAACAATGTAGTATGCAATTTTTTTCCAGATGATGAGCTCAAATCTACAAGAATCTCAGAGACAACCATCCCAAACTAAACCCATAGATGTACAATCTCGTAAGAGAAGTCACTTGTATTATGTTCGCCATCAAGAAGAAATAAGTGTGATTTGTATGATGCAATGTACACAACACCTAGAACATGCATTAGATCAAACACAAGCTTTCATAAGTTCCAAAAATCTAGAAAATAATTTTCCTTCTGAAATAGTGACTTCGAACCTAACACATGGAACTAGTAAACAATATCAAACACATCTACCTACACGATTGACACAAAACACAAATTCAACTAAAAACATGCATATGAATTGGTCCACTAACTTTATGGATGCATCTAGAAAATTTAGAAACCGAATAGATGCACTATCAAACTTACAAACATGTACTATATGTAAGGAAAGATACCCTAGAATGAATGTACATTCATCGAACAACAATCCTATTTGTAGAAGATGCTTTAGTGAGAAAGGCATACATCAATTCTCTACATCCAATAATATGGACCCATGTGAGCAACCAAATGTGTTGAGGATTCTCACTCAAGTAGAAGAGATGCTCATTGCACGTGCAAATCCAATAATACAAGTCACGCATGCTCATGGTGGACAATACAAATATAGTGGACACACGATTAGCTTCCCACAAGATGTTAAAATGATAACAAAATCTCTTCTGCATAGAATTCAAGACTTGGATGTACTAATCGTCCGAAGAAACAATACACATGGGAAGAATTATGATTTCTATGTAAGTAGAAGTCATGTTAGGAATGCACTAGAATACAAAATAAAAAATGACCCATACTATAAAGATGTTGAAATCGATGCCAATGCATTAGCGCTTCTACCTGATTCTACTACAGACATTTCTGAAATGCTTCATACAATTGAAAGTGAAATTGAAGAACAAACATCAACAAACATTGAAGTTGACAACAATCAAGATGATCAAGAAAATGAAACAGAATATTCAACATCATTCATGGTAAGACTACCAACTAGCCATCGTGAGCTACACATCATTAAAGAAGCATTGCAAATAGAAAGTGAAAATGATAACATCATTGATTGACCCCACATTGGGTCAACACCTATAAATGAGTACACTACTGAGGGCTTGTTAGACATGGCTTTTCCTACTCTCTTTCCAAATGGCAGTGCACTACACATGCAACCCCGAGCTAGGGAGGTGCAACTTCATGAATATGCCTTGCACCTTATGCAATTTCATGAGAATAGATTTGGATGCCATCCAAGATTTAGATACTTTCTTCTAAATCTTATGATGCGTCATCGTAGCCAAGCAACTGCCTCAATATTTATCAAAAGAAAAGCAGAAGAAAATATACCAACCACTATCAAAGACCTTCGTTCCCACATAAATAGCCTACCGGACAATCAATTAGCTAAAGAACTAATGCATTTTGGGTCATCTTTACGGGGGACAAGATCATATTGGAACAAGTGTCGTGGTGATCTAACAAATATGATCAACCAAATAGTTTCACCAACTTTGTTCTTCACACTAAGTGCAGCTGATACAAAATGGCCTGATTTACACAAACTTTTTGCAACCAATAATACATCTACACTGCACACCAACAAACATCGCATAGATGACGTGATTAAAAACCCACACATAACAGCCCTATATCTACATCAAATATTCACAATTTTTTGTGAAGAGGTCATCGAGAAGCTCATGTGTGCACAAAATCACTGGTATAGATATGAATGGCAACATCAAGATTCTGCACATATACATGGATTCCTTTGGCTCCAAAATGCACCAAACATGGATACATTAGATTGGGAAAATAATGTAGAAGTGGACAAAGCAAGAGAATTCTTTGACAACTATGTCACTGCTTGGAACCCTCGTTCTAAGTCTGAAATAAACAACATGATACATAGAACCCCGATGGATGATCCATGCCTATTAAACACATCTAAAATATTCTCTACCAACCCATACAATGATTACGAAGAGTTAATTAACCATGTACGAAGACACACTAAATGTAGTGAGAGGACCTGCCTACGTAAGAAAAGGGAAAATTTAGAATGTAGATACAAGGCTCCATGGAAAGAACAAGAAAAATCCACCTTGTCATGTGATGAATCAGGGAATAAATCTTAGGAACCATCAAGAAACGATGACAGGTTAAACATTCATAACCCTGAGATGCTCTCAATATGGAGAGCTAATATAGATTGCCAACCTGTTATCTCACGACTACTTGTTCTCAAATACATTGCCAAGTACACATCTAAAGCTGAAAGAAAATCAGAGAGTTGTGTAAATATGTTAGCAAGAATATGTGCAAATCAAAGATTAGAAGACCAGGATTTAAGAGCCTATCAAAAATTCATGGTAGAAATTGTTGCAAAACGAGATATTGGAGCACAAGAAACATGTCATATGTTACAAAAATTACCACTTGTGATTTGTAATCAAAAGTTTATATCATTGAATGTAGGCAAAAAAGTTTTCTGTAGCCGGTAATGAGATACAATCAAACTACATACAATCATATATGCAACGCCCATCTCACCTAGAAGTGATAACATTGATTGAATCAGCAAGATCCTTCACATATGTTGCTCGCCGCAAAGGATCCAAATGGCAAGATAGAAAAGAAAAGGCAATAGTGCAGGTATTTCCCCAATTCTATAGCATTCCAAAAGAAGACTCTAAAATTTTTGAAACTTTCTGTTGGAGTGAATTACTTCTATATAAACATTTTCGTCAAATTGATAGAGATATAGGCCTCAACAAAGAAGAAATCATCAATAATTGGAAGCACATGAATACACAAAAATACAATGCATGGCATATTGATCGCACATGTGAAATTGAGCATGTGATTGAAGAGGAAGACAATTCTGATAGAGAGATGAATTTACAAGATAATATAGAAATGAATGAATGAGAGTTATTGTCTCAAATGGGACTTGCTAGTAGTCTTGATTTAAATGAACTTGAAATGCTAGGTCGACGTGATTTTGACAACAATAACAAATGGGAAAAACATATTGTTCAACCACTTTTGCATGATGCCACAATTCAATTTGTAAACACAAACAAAATTTCCCAACAAGGTGTCCATCCCCCCTTAGATTTGCACAGACAAAACTATACATTGTCATCAGAACAACAACTAGCACTTACTATCATTACAACCCACTCAATAGATAATACCTCGAAACAACCACTACATATGCTCATACAAGGAACCGAAGACATAGGAAAATCCTATCTAATTAACTGCATAAGAAATACACTTCAAAATCAAGTCCCAAAAAGATAAAACCCACTCCTTGTTCTTGCCCCAACAGGAATTACAACATTTAACATACAAGCCTCAACTATACATGTTGCCCTTAGGATTCCAATTAAAGAAATGCAACCATTGCAAGGACAAACATTGACAACATTTCAAGAAGATATGAAACACATACGATACATTCTTATTGATGAGATGAGCTTCATTGGCCCAAAACTCATATTAAAAATTCATAGTAGGTTATGAGAAGCATTCCTCGAACAAGCACATCTCTGCTTTGGTGGCATTTCTATAATTCGTGTAGGAGACCTTGCCCAACTGCCACTTGTGATGGACAAACCTATCTATGCATCACACACAACTGCAATAAATCTTTGGCACAAATTTAATACAGTTGTTACATTGAAAACAATATTTAGACAGCAAGGCGACGATCCAATTCAAATGCAATTTCACCATACATTACAAAACATGCGCAATGTAGAACCAACACAACATGATTGGGAAGTATTAATGACCCGCACGAACAAGCAACTAACAAAAACTGAACAAGAAGACTTTGACCAATCAATACACCTGTTTACAACAAATGAGCTAGTGATATTACACAACAAAAAAATGCTTAAACAACTAAATCTACCTATTGCACTTTGTCTTGCAAAAAATACACAACGTAAATTAGGCACAAATAGTAATGATGAGCAACTTCCTCACGAGGTTTTAATAAGAAAATGTCAATGTGTCATGCTTACAACAAACTTATGGATCTAAGCTAGAATTGTAAATGGGTGTCTTAGAAAGGTCAAAGATATTGTAAATCCAATTGGATCAAAACCACCAGAATTGCCAACATATGTTACAGTAACTTTTGAAAACTATAATGGTCCACCATGGGATGAAACAAACCCCAAAACTATACAAATACAACCTATATCACGAGGTAGTCGTAGGCAAATACCACTATCCATGGCATGGGCTATCACTATGCACAAATCACAAGGCCTTACACTGAGCAAAGCCACAATTGATATTGGAAAAAATGAAAGACAAGGCCTCACATTTACGGCAATTTTGAGAGTCAAGTCTATAAAAGGTCTACGTATAGAGTTGACATTCTCTTTTGACCGCTACTCCAAAATGAAAAAAAATCCCTACAACATTATCAGAAAGAAGGAAGAGGCTCGCCTACAACTACTCACAACAATAAATCCAGGTATGTATAGTTACTTGCAAGAATGCTCAAATAAGAAATAATGAAACTTTTTCTAATCTTTGATTATCCTCTTTTTAAAAACATACAAATAAGAAAATTAACCAATTACATTGTTTATCTTACACAGGTCAACAATTCATGACCAAAAAAAGTAAAACCTCAAGAATTGCCCAACTTCTGAAGAATTTATTTTTTATTGCTTGGTTTTCATTCATAAGAAAATGACTACAAATTATCATTTTGGATTAACAACATTATGTTTTTGTGCACAAGAATCACAAGTGCAAAAGATAATCTTATTACAAATATGAAAAGAAACTCTTATGAAATTTTGCTCGATGCAATGTTGATATTAATCTTTGATCATGCAATGACATGGAAATGTTTATGTTCAAAGAACTATTGTACCTATTACAAATGAATCTAAAAACATGTTGAATAACATCTTTATTTGTACTTAAAGCATGTATAAATTTATTGTTATACATCTATTTGTCTATTATTAAATCCATTGACTCTTCCCATAAATATCCTATCGATGTATCCCTTGAACCTCCAAAGGGTGCAAGTGCTAGTTACATACTTGGGAGGTAGAAAACCATGTGCTATCATAAATCTTTTAAATTAAAAGATTAAATTCCATCATAATTGCATACCATACCACAATACGGTACATTTAGGAGGCAGACAACCATGTGTTGTTTAATAAAAATAGTAAATCCCACCGCACAAAAGTACTGACGCACTTATCACCTACTGAAATGTAAAGAAGATAGAGAAAAATACAAATGCATTCATCTATTTAAAAAATTAATATCCACTGAACCATTTTTCTTCTAATGTTGCTCATGTTTCGTAAGGCCGTAGATTTCCTATTCCATTACAAAGGCACCTACGGCTACGCTTTAATCGAGATCCATTCAGAGATGAAATGAGAAGAGTGTAGATGATGCATAGTGTGTGTATGTAAGTAAATGTGTATTTGTTTATGGTTTTTTTTCACTACATTTGAGCTCCATTAACATCGTTGGATAGCACCATCTGGCATTGTGTCTCAATTCTAGCTACGACAATAGATAGGAGAAAACTTTAGATCTGGTGGAGAAAGAATTGAGTTAGGCCCATGAAGCACAACATGATATAGGCACAAATCATAGGCTACTGTGGTGTGTTCCATGTACCATTTGAAGATAAACTGTCCCCACGAAATATGGGGACTTGGAGGATGCTTAATTGTATTGCGATTGGTCGCTAGTTTGAGTCACTACAAGCATAGGTACTAGGTACTCTTGACTCAGAGATTCATTATTCTTAATAAAAGAAAGGTACTCTAAGAGTAACAGGGTTTTAATGGCTTTAAAATTGAGTGAGGGAAGTAGAGCGCTAGAGCCTTTCTGGTGAGAGAGGGTCCAGTAGTGGAGCACCCTAACTTCACGCTTCTCAAAATCATACGTGGTAATTTTGAATCACTCCAAAAAATTTACAGTAGCTTACTTGGCAACGCCAATGCTTATAACTAAGGTTTCAGGGCCACATCATCAAATATGATGCCACATTAGCATGCTTTTTGTTGAGGTGTCAAATAGTTCCCCCCCAAAAAGGGTGGACCAATAGGTGTGCATTAAGTCATGTTTTGTTGGTGTGCTGATGTGGCATCACATGATTGGTTGCTTTTTAAATCTAAAGGGCACATTTCATTCAATTATTAGTACTTATAGTAACACTAACAACCTTAAAGTCACAATTACTTGTACTAAACTTCTAAAAATATTGGGCTTTAAATGCACATATACTATCTCAGTCATTGGAACTATCTCACCTATTTGCTAGAATGTTAATCTATTTTTTCCCTCCAAATATCACACACTAGAAATGTGTTGCAAGTATGGGCCTAACCGGTGTTGTCATTGATGTCAACATACTCATGTTGCATTGATGATAAGGATTGGATAAGCTGTATGCTGAGGATATTGAGAAAATTAGTCCTAATCAGAAATAGAGAAGAACAGTAAAGACAGTGAGGTAAATATCCTAGTTAAGATAAAGATCAGAGGGTGCACTTCAAAGGGTTTATATATATGTATCTTAAGATGATCCAATAAATATTTCAGAGGTCCACATGAAGACTTGAAGAAGTTATGGCCATTTAAGTAAAACCGGTTCTAGGAGGTGTTCAGAGGTGACAGAGTGACACAGATAGGTCCGGTGAGATCCGGAAATGCAATATCCTATTTTGAAGAAACTTTTGCTCCGGTGGCAAGAATTGAAGCAGTCAGACTATCTCTTGCTTTTGCTGCCTTCAAGGATTTTAAAGTATATCAGATGGATGTCAAATCTGCCTTTTTGAATGGTGACTTGGAAGAGGAAGTTTACATTGAGCAACTGGATGGATTTAAATTGTCTGATCATGGCGATATGGTTTGCAAATTGAAGAAAGCACTGTATGGACTCAAGCAAGCCCCAAGATCCTGGTATGAAAGATTGGATAAGCATCTTTTGAAGATTGGTTTCAACAAAGGTACTGCTAACAGTAATTTGTATTTCAAAATTGATCATGAAAATATCTTGATTGTTGAAGTATTTGTTGATGACATCAGTTTTGGGGGAAGAGATAGTATGTGCAAAACCTTTGCAAATCAAATGAAAAGTGAATTTGAGATGTCCATGTTTGGGGAAAGAAATTTCTTCTTGGGTCTGCAAATCACTCAAACAAAGAAAGGAATCTTCATTTCTCAAACCAAATATGTGAAAGAATTGTTGAAGAAATTTGGGATGGGAGACTCAAAACCAATGAGTACTCCCATGGAAACTAGATGTAAATTAAGCAAAGATGATGACTCTCCTAAGGCTGGTCAGAAAAAGTACAGGTCAATGATTGGAGGGTTATTGTATCTCACTCAAACTAGACCTAACATTATGAATGATGTTGGTCTTGTTGCTAGATTCCAAGCTGATCCTAGAGAATCTCATGTCATGGAAATCAAGAGGATTTTTAAATATCTAAAAGGGACAGTTGAGTATGGTCTATGGTATCCTAGAGATCATGATTTCTCTCTTCATGCATACATAGATGCGGATTGGGCAGGAGATATGGATGACTGGAAGAGTACCAGTGGTGGAGCATTCTTTTTAGGGAAGAGATTGGTTTCTTGGCTGAGCAAGAAACAAGAGGCAATATCTCTGTCCACTGCAAAAGCATAATATATTGCAACAATAGGTAGTTGCCCTCAAGTATTGTGGATGAAACAAATGCTAAGAGACATCAGAGTGGAGTATGAAGAACCTATCACAATCTTCTGTGATAATTCAAGTGCAATAAACATATCAAAAAATCTGGTGTTGCATTCAAAGACTAAACATATATCCATCAAGTTTCACTTTCTGAGAGAGCAAGTGAACAAGAATGAAGTTAGATTGGAGTTTTTGCCTTCCAAGGATCAGATTGCAGATATTTTTACTAAACCTCTACCTAAGGACTTTTTTGAGTATCTCAGGGAGAAGTTAGGGGTTATTACCTCTCCAGTTCTGAATTAAGGTGCAATGATGTGCATCAGTCCGGTGGATCTCATAGTCATATTTTGTGGTTCAGATTGATGATGTGAAGCTACTACTCAGGGGGAGTAGCTGATATGATTATGAAATAATACAAGTATGTGCCCTTTGCCATTGATGTCAAAGGGGGAGAGAAGACATGTGAAAAACAAGTAGTTGCTGATCAAAGGGGGAGCAGTAAAGGAAGAGAAGACATGTAAGTGGTTGTGTTGATAGGGGGAGTTATGTCAGTAAGGAGAAGTTCTTGTCTTGATGGTTAAAACAATTTTTCACATCATATGTTTCCATCAATGACAAAGGGGGAGATTATTGCAAGTATGGGCCTAACCGGTGTTGTCATTGATGTCAACATACTCCTGTTGCATTGATGATAAGGATTGGATAAGCTGTGTGCTAAGGATATTGAAAAAAATAGTCCTAATCAGAAATAGAGAAGAATAGTAAAGACAGTGAGGTAAAGATCCTAGTTAAGATAAAGATCAAAGGGTACACTTCAAAGGTTTTTTATATATGTATCTTAAGATGTTCCAGTAAAGATTTTAGAGGTCCGCATGAAGACCTGAAGAAGTTATGGCCACTTAAGTAAAACCGGTTCCGACAGGTGTTCAGAGGTGACAGAGTGACACAGATAGGTCCAGTGAGATCCGAAAATGTAATATCTTGTTTTGCGGATTTGGTGGAGTGTTCAGGAAGTCAATGTGAATTTACAACCCAATTAGTTCATGGTCTGGAGGTCCACAAGAATCTATTCCAATATGACAGAGATGACAAACTATGTTCTTGAGGTTCTAGATGAAGGAAAGAATGATTTTAGTAGTGTGGATGTTCTTGGTGATTCAGGCAAGCTTGTGGAGGTCTTTGGATTATGTCCAGTTCGTGTTGGTGATCCACATTGAAGATTGAGCTCGTAATTGAATAATTACTTCTGGATGATGGTGTTCTTCCTAAGTCTAGCTGACCAGATGAGTTACACATCCTACGGATGATCTTGAAGCTGTTCTGTGAAGAATGGCATGTTCCCAAAGAAAGATTGAAGTCTCAGATTTGTGTGGCCGACAGTGTGTTGATCCGCATGAAGTCTTTTCGCAATTCATCATATTGTATTTATGTATTTGCTCTGTAATGTTTGCCGACTTGGATGATTATCCCTAAGTCGATGTCTTATATAAATAAGGAGTTGTAAAGTCATTTCAACAGAGTGAGTGGAGTGATGAGTGTGTGGTAGAGAAGTGTGAAAAGTAGAGCAAAAGTATTAGGCTTAAATGGAACTGACTCAAGCATGGTGAAGATGCTATTCTCCAGTTTAAATATGTAATACTTATCATTTTGTAGATAGTGTGTCTCCTATAGGCAGTGGGCCTCTTGTGAGCAGTGTGCTCAAGCAATGAGCCCTAATTGGCATGTGCCATTTTGTTCTTTCTATTCTTCTAACAAAGAATACAATCTTGGGTTAGTCACCCCATGGTTTTTGCCTTAACCGGGTTTTCCACATCAAAATCTTGGTGTCATATGTGTTAATGTGTTTATGCTCTTGAATTGTTGCATTACATTTCCATGATTGATTTATTATTATGCTACTATATTAAGAAGAGAATTTAAGTGATTAATTGGAAGAAAGTTTTGGACAACTGATTCACCCCCCCTCTCAGTTGTTTGTCCTTAAACTAACAAAATGAAGTGACTAACTGATTACATCAGCATGAGTCCCAGTATGGAGGAGGCATCGAAGTGCAATCTAAGTATTAATATTTCTAAATTTTTTTAACAAAAACAATTGGATTACATTGTTTACCCCAATTTGTCATAGAAACGCTAAACCTACCAACATTCCCTTTTATAATAAAATGAATGTCAAAGTCATCGATTTTAATTTATTTCATCTTTCAGAATCAGCATGTTTAACATTTCTATTCACTTGGATTTTAAATATTACAAAAATGATCAACTCACCGATAAGTGTGACATCCATAATTTTGGTGTAGTGTTTCTTGAACTCATGAGATTGCAGAAGGTAATTGACTTCAACAAGTATTATTACATGAACCTAAATGTCTATGTGGTCAAAAACACAAAGAAGAAAATGTGGTGGTCATTGTGCATCGTCACTTAATGGAAAATGTGTTGTAGTTGGGGTTGGATACAATAAAGGTGATGGCTTTAATGACAATGGGTTTCTCACTAGAGAAGAGATATGAGAGACCCACTATGAAAGAACTTGTAGAGGAGATATGCTACATTATCACTATTCAAGCTACAAGCATCATATCAGATAATGATGAATGAAAAAGTAATTGTATACCTAATTTGTGGTTGGCTTCTTATTTTCTATAAATTCCAAACTATTTGATTAAGAATACATGGGTGATTATACTTTTATGTTGACTACTATAAAAATAGCTAAAAAAATTGTAATAATATTGGTAATTTTTATAGTATACAAATATTCATATAAATTATTTTTGGTGTAGTGCCTTATCCAAAATTTTGTTTCATACCAAGAACACGATGTAATTAAAATTGATTCTCATTTATATGTATAGAAATTATTTTATTTTTTAAAAAAGTAGGCAGTATTAGATAATATTAAATGTTACACATTTTAAAAGACTTGAAGCTTCATAGTTTGCAAATGATTGAATGAACTTGCTTGAATAAAAGTCATTTACTTCATTGTTTTGATGTATCATTTTCAATAGGATAGTTAATAGATGGATAGTATAATATAGCTTGTTCATGATAACTAGTGAAAGGACCCAATAATTGTGAGGGTATTTATAATCTATTCATAGAAAATCATTTATAGTTATTTAATCCCTATTTGAAATAAAAGGCAAGACTATACAATATCTAGAGGAATTAACCAAAAAGTTGTTGTTTTGTGTGGGTCCTCTTGGACTGAAGCTTCCTAAGGAAGGCAAGTCCAAGCTTTCTAAGTAGGAGTGTTACTATCTAACATGGATTGATAAGAACACACCTTCATTTGTGGTTTATGTCTTGTTTGATAGCAAGTGGGTTTTCTTAAAAGAGTAGATTGCTACCATGGTGCTTGACCTCAAAATAATGAGTGTAATGCCCCAAGCTTTCACCTAGGACATTAACTGAACAAACACATAATGAACATTTTTTTGCATTTACAAGTGTGACATTTGCATGTTGTGTTGCACTCACATGCACACAAGGTGTCATGAAAAGTGCAACAACACATAAGAAGATGCCACCATTGCCTTAGACAAGTTGGCATAAGTGAAAGACTTCATCCATTAGGCACAAGTCCATAACCCTCATTATCTTGCAACACATGGAGTAGGATGAGGGTGACAACTACCTCCAATCCATTCCATGACAACTCAAACAATACCTAAACATAAGGGAAAACCTACACAAGAGGTTGGACAACTAGGAGGTGTTGGTATCTGAGAGGGGGGGTGAATCAATTATCCTAATTATTTTTGCTTTCTAAACTTTCTTAATAATCAATGCAACATTAATTCAATTAAGCAAACATAACCATGAAATGGAAATACACATGACACAATATTTTTGATGTGGAAACCCTATTAAGGGAAAAAACCACGGGGTGATTAACCCAAGATTGTATTCTCTGTTAGAAGAATGGAGATACAAAATGACACTTGCCAATTAGGGCTCACTGCATGAGCACACTGCTCACAAGAGGCTCACTGTCTACATGAGACACATTGTCTACAAGAAAGGAAGATAACACAATGTTTCAACTGATGAGAAGCATCCACACATGCTGAGGTTCAGTTCCAGTTAAGTTTAGTAAACTAATCTGCCGCACTTCATTCTTACTCTCTCTTGATGCAGCTGTACTATCACATTCCAGACCTCTTCTACTATCTTCACTCTACTCTTCTACTTTTATTCGCACTACACAATACACCACACATATTCTCACATCTAAATCAATCCTATATATATATCTGCACAAGTGATTTCATCACCTTTCTAGTCAGCATCCGAAACAGTTAATAATTTCCTCAAACTCTGATCTGTCAGCTGAATCCTTGCACACCAAGTAATGCGGATCAAGCATATACTTGTAGAAGTCATCAATTACATTGGCCAAACATAACTTATTCCTTAAGAACCTTTTCCATCATCAGTAACACATTTGGAATAATGTCTGATGTTCTGCCAGTTAGTTCTTCCTCTGTTCACACTGTCACTTAGGAACCTGACACTCAAGCATTCTAATTTATTTATCCTTTCCACACCGGAGGCTCAAACCCTAGAATCTATCAGTCAAGATACTCCTCTTAACTTCCCCAAATCTGTACTTCACTGAGATACTTCTACTGAGAGATCCAGACCTGTCTGTCAGACCTAACTAACTGCTCTGTTCTTGCTTACCGGACCTCAACACTTCTTCAATCTGACTTCCGGTGAGGACCTATCATGTCTTGTGGATGTGTGGGATAACCTTTGTTGCCATCAATGACAACATTCATGAGTCCATATAGTGTCTCTTGCCAACAATCTCCCCCTTTGGCATTGATGGCAACACTTAGTGAAAAATGACTAAGTGTCACACTATACTCCCCCTTGGCTGATGCTCTATCTCTATGTACATTTACTGAAGCTCTCCCTTAGTTGGATTCCTCATTTTTTCACTGCTCCTCACTCCCCCTTTGACATCAATGGCAAAGGGTAGGGTCCGCACACCAAAATTTTCAAAATCTTGTCCGCATAAGTATATACATATGGAATACTTACATATACTGAAGTATGTCTACAAAAGTTATTTTCAATTGAATGAATTCTGTAGCCCAACTTTGCTTCATTCTGTCCAAAATTGATATATGACCGCTCAACAGGAATGCAAACGCATCTACCCTTTTTAGATCTGTTGGATCGTTGGTCCGGGCTGTGATTTGAGCTTCTTTTATGGCCTCATGCATGGCCTCTAACTTAGGGACAATTATCCCTCTGAGCTCACTCAACCTACTGATTCTATTTTTCTTCTCTTTTTCAAGGTTCTTAATTTCATTCAAAATTGCAACCATTTGACATTCTTGATTTATTATGGATGTAGTAAGTGGATCAAAATTTTGAGAAAGTTTTATCAGTTTATCCTCCTGTTCTTTCATTTTCTTCTCAATCTCCACTATTGTTTTAGACCAGGATATACAAAATTTGTATACATCACCTCCATCCTTAAGGGCATTTTCCAAACTTTTTATCACAATACCCATAACTCTTCTGTCATTTGATATTAACCCTTACAGCTCTGAGAATCTCTTATCTAAAAATTCTTTTCGGACCTTCTCCTCAGCTGATTTCTCTAGAGAATTAAAGTGTTTGCTAACACTATTGACTAGAGTTTTGAGATTACCAGAGGAAGAGGCTGTGGGATCCTTTTGAAAAGATGGCATGATCTTTTCCAACACTCTGGATGCTACCTCTATAAGATCACAGTCTTCCATGTGAGATTTCAGTAGTTTCTCTTTGGCCTTCGCATTTGCAAATGAAGCTATCTTCATTATTTGTACCGGAGATAGAGAGTCAAAATCTAATGGCCCTTTTAGTAATTCTGGTTCATCCATCTCATTAGTTTCTTTTGTCAAGAAGTCCTTGATAGATTTTGCAGTGTCTCTTGCCGGAGACAGATTCTTCTTCTCTTCTGTAGTGTCACTTATGTTCTTTTTAGCTTGACTTCCTTCTTTACTTTTCACCTCTTTTTCTTTCTCCTTTATTATTTCTTCTTCTTTAGATCCGGGGTCAACAGGCGAATCCAGAGGAGAAATGTTAGTCTGTTCATGGGCCACCTCTTCCAGAGCAGAGGATTCCAAGTCCTTAGCTGTTTCTGCACCGGTATTCATTACCTCTTTTGTCATTTGCTCAGTAGACTCTTTTGCAACACTTGTGGTCGAGGGGTCAGTACCCAAGTCCTCTATAATTGGAATGTTGAATCTTTTGAATGCATTCTGGAGGATCTCTTCTATCTCTTGTGCAACTTTGTCAGTCTCTCCGAGCATAAGTTGATTCATCCTTGCTTTGCTCCTGAACTCATCCTTACAATCTTTGAATACCATATTCATTTTCTTGGGATCGATTGAAGGATATAGCTGAATTGCTATCTGTTCTCGAATTTCTAGGTCTTTGGCTGGGGCATTGTTCTTTCTTATTTCTAGTTCCTTCTCCAAGCTTTTGGGGATCAGAGATATAGTTTCAATAAATACTTTGTTGTAGATATTTAGGTACCTAACTGTGGCATCTTGCAATATCTTCTGATCTGCTTCACCATAATCATCATAGAACTCAATCATTGGTTGAAGATTTCCTTCCACTGTGACTCATTTGATTATGTCATCAATGTGAAGAGTGGGTTTTTCAACATATTCCTCTGTCTTTTCTTCTTCCTCTTGTCCGGTAGAGGGTTCACCGGATGTATTCTTCTTTTTCTTCACTTTCCTAATTTCTTCATCAGATTCAGTCTCCTCTTCATCCCTTTGACTGGCATAAGCCCTTGTGGCTTTTGTCTTGGTTCTTTTCTCTCCTTTGCCGGATAATTTTGCTTCCGATTTTGATGGCCTTGAGCTTTTGGTAGTGGTAGGTGCAGATCTCTTTGATGATCTGGTCCGGGTGGAAGATTTTACCGGAACACTTTCCTCACTTTTCTTTTCTACCTTTTTCTTCTCTACCTCAGCCCTTTCCATCTTTTCTCTGTTGGCATCAAGTGCCTCCTTTGATATGCCAAAGCCTTTTGCAACATCTTCAACTTCTTTTCTTACCTTCCTCTTGATCTCTGGTTGTCTGAGTTCCACATGAATCTTTACACTTAGCTCCTCAAAGGTTCCAAAACTTTCTGCTTTGGGATCTTTTGGTTGACTTAACATGTGTTCAATATGCAGCTCAACAATTTTCTCATCAACTTCATACCCCATTGGCATGATCCATACTATTCTTGGTTCCACTGCCTCCATAAGGCACTGATCAGTTTCTACCATGAAGCAAACAGTATCCTTATACTTTTCAACTAGAGCTTGGGGGATTCTTTCTTTTGCTTGCATCATACTCTGAAAGTTCTTGAAATAGCCCTAGAGTGCTATATTTTGTGCCTTAACATCACCAAGTCCATACAAATAATCCCTGATTTGTATGGCAACCGGTCTGTCATTTTGCCATATCCAGCCACTAGATCCAGGTAGCTCATTCATATAATAGAACAGACATAGTATCAAGCCACTGTATTTGAAGGAGTTCTTCTTGTCTTTCTTTATCTTCTGTAGATTTTCCAAAAGTTGGTTCAGAAGGAGCTCACAAAGATCATAGTCAACATTCTTTCTTAACATTTCATAGGCAGTATATATTGTAGTTCCAGGTACTAAGTTTTCCCTGCTAGAGTGATATATTTTGTATCCAATGATCATGGATGTAAACTTGATATCTAGATCAGTGATATCCTCAATTGTCATTGCCCTCTTGTCAAACTTTGATCTGGTAGCCTCAGTCACCGTTTGATTTTTGACAGATTTTAGAACAGGTATCCCACCGGATAAGTGCAATCTGGTAACTACTCTAATGGCATCTTTTGTGAGCTTGAATGGCCTATTCAACCATATGAAGTTATCATGTATTCTGCTTAATACGTACCAGACCCATTCGTCTTCTGCAAAACAGGGGAAGTGAATGCACTGTGCAAAATGCTTGTCCCGGATAGCTTTATATTGAGGTTTGAGCTCAAAAGAGTCATCTATCAGGTGTTTGTGATAGATATCAACCAATTTGGATTCCCCAAATTCTTCAATGTTTGCATGAACATATGCCCTAACATCTTCTACGTGTAAAACCCCATGCAGAATGCTTGAAAATGCGCCTAGGGGATTAACTTCTAGGGATTTATAGGGATGCTTTCTAAATTTAGGGCGCGGCCTATAAGAGATCTTTACAACATTTGATGTGTCCATCTTAAAAGGATTCAGAAATGGATTTCAAAAGTGGAAAATACCTCTTAAGCTTTTAGGGTTCCCGGAATGAGTTGAAAAGATCGCCAATTGACTTGAATTCTGCGATTGATCCTTGTGAGAGATGAAGGAGACTTGTTTGCGAAGCTCTTTTCCTCTTCTACTCAAATGTGAATGTACAAATGATGAGAGAATGAGCCCTTATACTTCTGTGCAAACCCTAATTCTTCATTGCAATAAATGCGCAACTTAAGTTGTTCTGGTTGCTTTGTTTTCTTTACTCTAAAATATGTATCTTTCCGGATCACAGTGATATACTTAGAGTTGTCCTCGGTGATTTCCTACAGGCTTTCTTACCTTCCTCAATCATTTGATTTATCCGTAGATCAAGATGTCTCAATTTTAGAATCATACCAGACCAAACTTGTGAAGAACCTGTTTTTACCGGAAGACTGTTTTACCAGATCAATTCTGGAAAGATTAGACTTTTCAAATCTTTTGTAGATGTCTCAAACATTCACCATACCTTATTTAGATGTTTCTCTAGGAACCCTTTGATCCGTAGCTTCCTATGTGCCAATTTCAGGCACAAATTGACTGGCTGGGGGAATTGGCTTATCTTTTGTTGCTCCCCCTGAGCTAGAGCTCACCTTTTAGTTTTCGGAAGTAATATCAGCACTAGAGTCTGGTGCGGATCCTTTTCCAACATTCTCTATACTTTTCTTTACCCAAATCTTGTTCATCTCACTCTGAACTTTATCCGCATTCATTTTTCTTTTGCCTTTGTCTTGATTCTGATTATGATGCACTAGACCCCTTTTGTCCTGATTCTTGCTTCTACAGAATTTGGCAATATGACTGGATCTATTGCAATTATAACAAATAACATTTCTTTGCATATTTGATTGATATCCTCTTGATCTATATTGACTAGCCATATGTCCCATTCTATTGCATCTAAAGCATCTACCATTGAATGAATTATTTATTTGCATATCTCTACATTCACGAGATTTGTGACCATACCTCTTGTAGTTGAAACATTGTTTGGAGAAGGATGTAATAGTTTGATTCATTCTTCTTTTACACTGATTTGCTTTATGACCAAAGTTATTGCAGTTGTGGCAGTATCCATTGAAGGATGGATATCTTTGAGCATTTGGTTGCCTCACCAGAGGTCTTCTAGGTTTGTTTCTTGGAGTGGAGTTCCTCTAACTGGATCTGGAGCTTTCCCCTTTTTCATATCCCAAACCACACTTGTCATCTACCCTCTTTTGACTTTCAAGAAGAACTTCAAGTTGAGCAGAACTTATCTTGAATTTCTCTTTATATTCATTTGCTGTTTGAAGATCCCTTTTAAGAGAGATAATTTGATCCTCAAGTTTTTCTTCATTATCTTTAGCATCTTCAAGATCAGATTCAAGATGTCTGATAATTCTATCCATCTTGTGGCAATCTTCTGATTTCTCCTTGAGGGATTGTCTTAGATCATCTTCAGTTTTTCTTTTCTCTTCAACCTCTTGGGTAAACTTCATAACTCCTGATTCCATTTCATGTCTTATCATAATGATTTCTTTTGATAACTTTTCACATAAATTGGTTTTCTCCTTCAGATCTTCATTTGTATTATTGGCTTCACCTTGACTTGCTAATTGCTGAAGTAGCTCCTTTCTCTTTTTCATAGTGAGACTTAATTTGTCTTTTAGTTCTTTCATGAAATGATCAGCTTGTTTGAGTCTTTCCTTTAATCCATTGACTTCAGAGTTTGACTGCTCAAGATCATCAAGGGCAGTCTTGAGTTGCTCCCTTAACCCATATACATCCATTTGAATTCCCTGATCTTCCTCAAGATGTTAGACTCTATTATGAGGAACTTGGCACTGATACTAATTGTTGGTAACTGAGAGGGGGGAAAATCAGTTATCCTAATTATTTCCGCTTTCTGAACTTTCTTAATAATCAATGCAGCATTAATTCAATTAAGCAAACATAACCATGAAATGGAAATACACATGACGCAATATTTTTGATGTGGAAACCCTGTTAAGGGAAAAAACCACGGGGTGATTAACCCAAGATTGTATTCTCTGTTAGAAGAATGGAAATACAAAATGGCACTTGCCAATTAGGGCTCACTACCCTAGCACACTGCTCACAAGAGGCTCACTGCCTACAGGAGACATACTGTCTACAAGAAAGGAAGATAACACAATGTTTAAACTGATGAGAAGCATCCACACATGCTGAGGTTCAGTTCCAGTTAAGCTTAGTAAACTAATCTGCTGCACTTCATTCTTACTCTCTCTTGATGCAGCTGTACTGTCACATTCCAGACCTCTTCTACTATCTTCACTCTGCTCTTTTGCTTTTATTCACACTACACAATACACCACATGTATTCTCACATCTAAATCAATCCTATATATATATCTACACAAGTGATTTCATCACCTTTCTAGTCAGCATCCGGAACAGTTAATAATTTCCTCAAACTCTGATATGTCGACTGAATCCGTGCACACCAAGTAATGCGGATCAAGCATATACTTGTAGAAGTCATCAATTACGTTGGCCCAACATGACTTATGCCTTAAAAACCTTTTCCATCATCAGTAACACATCCGGAATAATGTCTGATGTTCTGCCAGTCAGTTCTTCCTCTGTTCACACTGTCACTTGGGAACCCGACACTCAAGCATTCATATTTATTTATCTTTTCCACACCGAAGGCTTTAACCCTAGAATCTATCAGTCAAGATACTCCTCTTGACTTCCCCAAATCTGTACTTCACTGAGATACTTCTACTGAGAGATCCGGACCTGTCTGTCGGACCTAACTGACTGCTCTGTTCTTGCTTACCGGACCTCAACACTTCTTCAATCTGACTTCCGGTGATGACCTCTCATGTCTTGCGAATGTGTGGGATAACCTTTGTTGCCATCAATGACAACATTCATGAGTCCATATAGTGTCTCTTGCCAACAGGAGGTACAATCCCTCGACCAATTGGAACAACCACCAGTTGATTTCGTACAAATGTACACTTCCCAAAGAAAAAGAGTATGAATAACTTCCAAATTATGACACATATCAATGAAGTGTAAGCATGGGAAGACTCGGTAGAGCAAGGGGAACAACTTTCGTAGAGAAAGTTTCTTAAAAAAAAAATTGAGAAGTGCTTGTTGTCTAAGACTAGATGGACATCCAAGCAATTCAAAGGACCATAGCACTAAAAGTGGACTACAACTCCAGAATTGGACTACAGTGCACCTACTCAGGTGTCCATTCTAGATGCTAGTGTCCCTCCTGGGTGCTACTATCTTTCCTAGGTGCTACTATCCAAAATCTGCATTGTCATCCAAAATAGTACCTAAACATTAAGTTTTTCCAGAATTCAAGTCCGAGACTTTAATGTACAACTTCGACAAAGGCCCAACTAACAAGGATATTGCCCTAATACCACTTAAAAACTATTAGAAGACTAACCTAGAGTCAACAAATGGCCTGCAACTTATCCAATCTCCAAACAACATGATCAACGAAGGCACACTATATCCAAGAGGGATTGCTATCAAGTGGAACATTCATAAGACACCATGGAATGTTACAAGACACCAACAAGACACACTCTGACTCATGTGGACATTTACAAGCAACAAGGACAATAAGTAGACTAGGGCTATGACCTCCCTCAAAATACTATCAAATTCCCAAACTAACAAGTGACTCAAATACCAATTTGAACAAAGCACTAATTCATCTACTCAAGGTGTATGTCCAATATATAGAACATGAAATTAGTTGGTTATAATGATAGCAACCATATTGAGAAATATGATAAAAGTGTTATAAAAGGCCATGCGTGCTCAGCACTAACATTGACATGTGCCAAAAGAAAAGATAGGATCATCACCTCCTACATGGGTGAAATGCAATCCAATAATAAAATATCAAATTGAATCAATGTAACATCACAATAATTGAAGCTAACATGCTACAATACCAATATTACATGTGAATCATACCAATGTCCTCATAAGTTGAGGTGTGTAAACATCCCAAAAGATATCAAAAGAATATTACATAGAGAGGATCTCATCCCAAACATGGATGGATTGTAATCCACATAAGAGAATACATCAAAACATGATTACAAACTTATTACTATGGTCTCTTGAACCCAATTTACAATGATAATAAATGATGCAAGAGAAAATATGCTAAATAGTCTAACACACTCTCCAAGAGCATCCTTCAAGCTCACATGTCCCCAATGGTGGTTTAGCACCGCCCAGCCATGTGGCACCCTTAGACCCACCCCACTATCTTAGGAGATAGTCAAATTGGGTACAAGCACACTGACACAAACAAGGAGTACATGGCCACACTCATGCCAATCAGAAGCATACAGTCACATGTGTCAACTCACGCCAACCATGGCATACAAAGTATGAATAACTCACAAATCACATGTAGTAATTCATGCCAATCAAATGCATACAAAACATAGAATAATGGCAACACAACATTCATGCATAAGGGTTCTCACACCTTCAATGCATGCAAAATAATGCATAATTAAATACCCACACACATACATATATGAGAGTACAACAATCCCTCAATATACATGTAGGTGGTCCAAACACATTTTGGATGCCATATTCAAAGAAAGGATAGGATGAGGATCCTAGAAGTAGGCCAAGAAGTGTCATTTCAATAGCACAACAACCATGAAGGGGTTAAGTAGAAAACCAATCCTCATGTGAGGAATACTTTGACATTCACCAACTCCCAGAGTTGTGAGATTCTCTTTACACCAAAGATTGAACCTTTCTAAGCATTAAAGTTATGGCATAGATATATTGATTAATCATACATTTTATTATCCCAGTTTGTATTGCATTATCACTTAATTAGAAACCCTCCACCCACTATTTTCATTTATCCCTTTATATCATGACAAGCGATGAGAGCCCACTCCTTCCCTATTCTATACCTCAATATTATAAGTCTAATGCACTAAATTAACAATTTGGGTGTGGCATGAAAATCAATGCAACAATTTTAGAACTTTTTTGACAATATGCCAAAATCTTAAAATAATAGAGAGACTACTCATCCCGCATTATAAAACATTATTTTATAGCCTAGAATACAATTTTCACTCATTTGCAAATGCAAGAAAAACCATAGAAACCCCAATTAGTCCGTTAATGGAAGTGGTTGTTACCTTGCATATTTTTCATTTTCCAAATTAAAAGGAATTTCAAAATTAGAAATATATCCTCTTGTTCTAAAAATGCCCAACAATCATATTCTAAAATTAAATTTGGAAAAGACAATTCCAATAAAAATTTCCATAGTAACGGTTTTTTTTGGCATATTTTTAAAATTTAAAACAAAATTAAAACATACGAATTGAGACTTCTAATTTAAATCAATTACATCCTTTAGCAAGGAGGCCATAATCATTCAACTTCTTATGACATGACAATGGAAGAATTCAAATTTAAAACAAGTTTCAAAGAGGGAAAATACCTTCCTATGCAATCTTTTACAAAAATGGAGAAAAGTCTTAAAACCAAAATGCCTCCACAATCCTTTGCCACACACACCCAATCTTTTCCAAGCAATCATCAATCTAGGAAATACACAATCCCTTCTCTTCAATCTTCCCAAAAATACATTTCTCATGGAGCAAGAAGAGGGTTTTAGGATAAAATACAAATGCATAATGAAAATATAACTCTATTTTTCCTTATATGCTTTTGAAAAGCCCTTATTCTATTTCTTTATTTCTTTATTTCTTTTTCTAATATTTATATTTCTATTTTCCTTTTTCTGAATTTCTTTTCCAAAATAACTTTTGAAACAATAAAAAAATTACACAATTAGATTAATGCAATTACTTCCACAAGGCAAATGCAACATAATCTAATCACATTAAATAATTTCTGATAACCAAAGGAATTAAATCAAATTTCCATTAAAATGTAATTCTACCTTTTAAATGCAAAAATTTTAATTTTGAAGAAGAGATTAACTTCACTTTAATTTTCCTCTACTTGAATAAAATAATGCAATGAACTTTTCTGCTATGGTAAATTTAATTTGTTTCAACTAAACCCTAAAATATTTTGCAAGCATGTAAAACACGCTTGTTGAAATAAATTAAAATATAATGCCAAAAGCTAAAGAAAATGCATGCAAAGGACCCATGCACACTTTAGGGTTTCAACAACATTTGGACTCCAGAATCACCACGAATTCATATCCAAGTTAATACAAGGACTCACAAGACTCATCTCACACTCAACTAAGTGAAATAGAGGTTAATACACACATGTTCTACCCAAACATGACCATCTCTAATATAATCACCATTGGGGAAATAACCCTATACCTGCACACTTAGGTCAAACATCAAGCTCATATCTACTCCACATATAATAGCTGAAGCAACATAATTCACCCCAATGTGGAATAAATCATAAAATGATATAAAATCATCACATCTACTATAAATCATCTATGACTAGCATGATCCAGGAAAAAGATGCATAGTCAAAAATGTTGAAACAATTATGATAATCACATCTATAATAAATATAGTGAAAGCAATGAAGCTAAAACACTACAATGATCTATCATACACATGCACAACATATACGTCCAATAATGCATTGTCAGAATCCAATGCCAATACAAAACCCCATTAAAAACAACTTGATGGTCATGCAAAACATATCTAGAAAAGAATCCTGAATACACCATCAAAACCCCTTGATGGAACATGTAACATGCAATCTCATATTACTCAAATTAACTCATGAATTTACAAGAAAAATAAATAAACATGGTAAACAATATATATATATATATATATATATATATATATATATATATATATATATATAATCATTTACATACATAAAAGCATATCTTTTCTAAATATTTCCAACCTTGAAATTACAACATATTCAAAGATGGAATTATAGTGAAATCTTTTCACTTCATTACAATACATAACTTGCACTTGGGAAAGATAATCAATTTACATTAATATAAAATAATTCTACATTTGGAATCTTGACATCTATCACTCAAGTCTTGGCAAGTCTTCTGCTATAGAGGGAGAGCATCATCAGAGTGCTTTGCCTCCAACCACAGACCGGCAGTCCCCCGCATGTCCTTCCTTCCTGGAAGTGGCCTACCCTTCACTAAGAGTATAGAAATATGGAACCAACAAGTTATGCCATCTGAGTTCTGTTAGACTCAGGGCACACAACTGAGAGGGGGGGTGAATCAGTTGTGCAAAACTTTCTCCAATTTACACACTTAGTCCTCTTAGTGATTAGCAGTATATTAAACATAAAACATAATGCATTCAAATCAAAAGCAGAAACTCATCAACACATAAGACACCAAGATTTTGACATGGAAAACCCAGTTAAGGGAAAAATCATGGGGTGATTAACCCAAGAATGTATTCTCTGTTAGAAGAATAGAAAGAACAAAATGGCACATGCTAATTAGGGCTCACTACTTGAGCACACTGCTCACAAGAGGCTCATTGCCTACAAGAGACACACTGTCTACAAAGAATTAAGTATCACCTACTTGAACTAGAAAGTAGCATCCTCACCATGCTTGAATCAGTTCCATTTAAGCCCAATACTTTTGCTTTGCCTTTCGCTCTCTTTCTCTTTACCACACTCTCATCTCCACAAGGACACCATCCAAATGACTTCGTAATCCCTTATTTATACAAGACATCAACTTAGGAATGATCATCTAAGTCGGAAAACATCCACAATAACATCTGCAAGATGTATACCTCATCCGGTCGGCCTATTTTAAGAAGAACACCATTATCCAGAAGTTGTTCTTCAAAAGTGAACTCCAACTTCAATGCAGACAACCAACATGAATTGGACATGATCCAAAGACCACCACAAGCTTTCTTGAACCACCAAGAACATCCATACTTCATCTGTTTACTGAAAACCATCTCTCCTTCATTCGGAACCTCAAGAACACAGTCTGTCACTACTATCACAAAGGAATACATGCTTCTAGACCTTCAAACTATGAACCAATCTAGATAGCACTCCACAGGGACCTCCTTAACACTCCCTCAAATCTGCAGAATAGGATATTGTATTTCCAGATCTCACCGGACCTGTCTGTATCACTCTGTCACCACTGAGCACCTACCGGAACTGGTTTTACTTGAACTGCCATAACTTCTTCACATCTTTATGCGGACCTCTAAAATCTCTACTAAACTATCTTAAGACACATATCTACAAACCCTTTAATCCGCATCCTCTGATCCTCATCCTATCTTGGACTTTTGCCTTACAGTCATCACTGTTCTTCACTGTTCTTGATTGAGACTAATTTTCTCAATATCCTCAGCTCATAGCTCATCCAATCCTTATCATTAATGCAACAGGAGTATGTTGAGATCAATGACAACACTGGTTAGGCCCATACTTGCAACAATCTCCCCCTTTTTTCATTGATGGCAACATATGATGTGAAAAACCATCAAGACAAGAACTTCTCCTTACTGTCACAACTCCCCCAATCAGCAACAACCATTCACATGTCTTCTCTTCTTTTACTGCTCCGCCTTTGATCATCATCCACTTGTTTTTCACATGTCTTCTGTCCCCCTTTGACATCAATGGCAAAGGGCACATACTTGCAATTACTTTAGAATCATACCTGCTGCTCCCCCTGAGTGGCAGCTCCCCAACATCAATCCGGATCACAAGATGTGACTGTGATACCCACTGACTGATGCACATCAGTGCACCTTAGTTCATTACCGGAGGGGCAATAACCCCTAACTTCTCCCTGAGATACTCAAAAGAGTCCTTAGGTAAAGGTTTAGTAAATATATCTACAATCTGATCCTTGGATGACACAAACTCCAATCTGACCTCATTCTTGTTCACTTGCTCTCTTAGAAAGTGAAACTTGATAGATATATGCTTAGTCTTTGAATACAGCACCAGATTCTTGGATATACTTATTGCACTTGAATTATCACAGAAGATTGTGATAGGCTCCTCATACTCCACTCTTATGTCTCTCAGCATCTGCTTCATCCACAAAACTTGAGTGCAACTACCTGTTGCTACTATGTATTCTGCTTTAGTTGTGGATAGAGATATTGCCTCTTATTTCTTGCTTAGCCAAGAAACCAATCTCTTCCCCAAAAAGAATGCTTCACCACTGGTACTCTTCTGGTCATCCACATCTCCTGCCCAATCTGCATCTGTATAGGCATGAAGAGAGAAATCATGATCTCTAGGATACCATAGGCCATACTCAACTGTCCCTTTTAGATATCTAAAAATCCTCTTGATTGCCATGACATGGGATTCTCTAGGATAAGCTTGGAATCTAGTAACAAGACCAATAGCTTGCATAATATCTGGTCTAATTTGAGTGAGATACAACAATCCTCCAATCATTGATCTATACTTTGTCTGGTCTACCTTAGGAGAGTCATCATCTTTGCTCAACTTACATCTGATTGCCATGGGAGTATTCATTGGCTTTGAATCTTCCATCCCAAATTTCTTCAACAATTCTTTCACATATTTGGTCTGAGAAATGAAGATTCCTTTCTTTGTTTGAGCAATTTGTAGACCCAAGAAGAAATTCATTTCACCAAGCATAGACATCTCAAACTCACTTTTCATTTGATTTGCAAAAGTTTTACACATACTATCTCTTCCTCCAAAGATGATATCATCAACAAATACTTCAACAATCAAGATGTTTTCATGATCAATTTTGAAATATAATTTACTATCAGCAGTACCTTTGTTGAAACCAATCTTCAAAAGATGCTTATCCAATCTTTCATACTAGGCTCTTGGGTCTTGCTTTAATCCATACAGTGCCTTCTTCAACTTGCAGACCATATCACCATGATCAGACAATTGAAATCCATTCGGTTGCTCTATATACACTTCTTCTTCCAAGTCACTGTTTAGAAAGGCAGACTTGACATCCATCTGATATACCTTGAAATCCTTGAAGGTAGCAAAGGCAAGAAATAATCTGACTACTTCAATTCTTGCCACCGGAGCAAAAGTTTCTTCAAAATCAATTCCTTCTATTTGAGAGTAGCCCTTGCAGACCAATCTGGCTTTATTTCTGATTACTTCACCAACTTCATTTAGTTTGTTCCGGAAGACCCATTTGGTTCCAATCACATTCTTGTTTCTAGGTCTGGGAACAAGATCCCAAGTGTGATTTTTCTCAATTTGCATCAATTCTTCCTCCATTGCTTTGGTCCAGTTTTCATCATTGTAGGCTTCATTTATTGTCTTAGGTTCAATCTTTGAAATCAGACAACACTCATTTGAATTTTGAGCAATTCTCCTTCTAGTTTGCACACCTTTGCTTTTGTCACCTATGATCTGATCTTTAGAGTGATTCAGACTTACATACCTTGGAACTTTAGGAGTTTATTGCACTTCTACTTCTTGATCAGGCTCATTCAGACCTATCCCTTCTTCTTGATTTACCGGATTAGTTTGAATCTGACTTTCAGAAGAGGATTGAACTCCTTGAACTAGAACACCATTCTGATCATCTTCATCATATTCATAAAACCTTGAGGGTTTCTCTATTCCCTCATCAACCTTCACATTTGTACTTTCAATTATCTTTCTTAGTCTCTTGTTATAACACCGGTAAGCTTTGCTTTGAGTAGAGTAACCCAAGAATATTCCTTCATCACTTCTAGCATCAAACTTGCCTAGATCTTCATCTCTTTTGATGTAACATTTGCAACCAAAGACTCTGAAATATCTCATAGTAGGAGAAATGCCAAACCAAAGTTCATAAGGGGTCTTACTGGTATTGCTTTTGATTTGAACTCGATTGAGAGTATAGACTGCAGTGATGACAGCTTCTCTCCAATAGATCTGAGGAACATTTGCTTCCATCATCATGGTCCTAGATGCTACCTGGATGGTCCGGTTCTTTCTCTCCACTACTCCATTCTTCTATGGAGTCTTAGGAGCAGACAACTGTCTCTTAATTCCATGTTTCTCATAGAACTCTATGAACTCACCAGATGTGAATTCACCACCTCTATCAGACCTCAGACATTTCAACTTTAAACCTATTTCATTTTCTACCATAGCCTTGAATATTTTGAATTTCTCAAGAGCTTCTGATTTCTCCTTTAGAAAGGTTACCCACATCATCCAGGAATAGTCATCAATTAGCAGCATGAAGTATCTATCACCTTGAATACTCTTGGTTCTTGTCGGACCACAAAGATCAGTGTGAACTAAGTCCAATAATCTGGTAGAAGACATTTCCTTGCTTTTGAATGAGACTCTGCTCCGCTTACCCAACTGACATTCCTTGCACAAACTGTTAGTAGGTTTCACCAATTTTGGAAGATCTCTTACAGCTTGAGTATTGCTTATCTTGATGATATTATCAAAATTCACATGACACATCCTTCTATGCCATAACCAACTCTGATCAATCTAAACAAATAAGCAATTTTTACCAGTACCAACCAAGTGGAAGATATTACCTTTAGTTTGAGTACCGGATGTAATCTTTGTTCCAGAATTTTCAAAGATTTTGTATTTTCCATCCTTGAATCAGAGATCATAGCCTTTGTCCACCAACTATCCAACACTGAGAAGATTGTGCTTCAAACCTTCAACATACAATACATTACCAATTTTGTTTCTTCCATAAAAAGAAATAGTTCCTCTTCCTCTGATTCTACCAGCAGAATTGTCACCAAACTTTACCACTCCTCCTTCATATGTTTCCAGATCTACAAACTTATTTTTGTCACCTGTCATATTGTGAGAGCATCCACTGTTAATGACCCAATCATCCTTCTCTTCAATTTGGGCAGCCAGAGCTCTTTCCACAGTCTTAAGATTGACAGATACAGAGGACATTGGATCTTCTTCCTTGATGGCAATGAACACCCATTTATTTCCGGATTTGTTTCCTATCTCTGATTCATCATTTGTTACTCCTTCATTATCATCATCTTCATGTACATAGTAACAGTTCTTTTGGAACCTTGGTTTGTTAGGATTTTGCCTTCAAAATCTTTCCAGACACCTTGAGGCAAAATTATCAATCTTATTGCAGTTAAAACACTTAAAGGGTAATTTTCCTTCATACTTACCAGATCCTCTTGGCAGCCTCTTTACAATAAGAGCTTCTAGTTGAGCAGTTTCTGCTTCTTCTTCTTCCAGATCTTTTCTTGCTTTTTCATACCATGACAATTTCCTTGAAGAATTTTCTCCTGGATCAAACCTTTGTTTACCTTTAACAGAGGCACTAGCTTTGAATGCAGATTCAGTCTTGGGGGGGTTGTCTCCAAACTCTGTCATTTCAAATGCAGCCAATTTTCCAGCCAATTGATCTCTTGTGATAGTTGTATGGGCTCTAAATTCTTCAATGGCAGCAGCCTTGATTTTGTAAGAAGCAGGAAGGGATCTGAGAATCTTACCAACAATCTCATTTTCATCCAAGACTCCACCAGCATTTCTAATTCCACAAACTAGCTCATCCACTCTTGGCATAAAAGTGGTAATATTTTCATCATCTCTCATCTTCAATTTTTCAAATTTCCCTTTTAGACTCTGTAACCTTGCACATTAAACATACTGGTCTCCTTCATGCAAAAGTTCCAGTTTACTCCAAATCTCAAAGGCAGTTGGTAAGTCAATAACATTTGAGAGCTCTAAGTCAGATAATGCTCTTATAAGAGCCTCTTTAGTCCACAAATTGTTTTCAGCATCTGTGATTTCATTTAGGGTTGTCGGACCAGCCTGTGGAGGTACATATGCTTTTGTAACCATGGACCAGTACGTCATTCCCATACACTGCAAGTGACATTCCATGCGACCTTTCTAGAGAGCAAAGTTGGTTCCATCAAACTTTGGACTATCCTTCTTGTAAGACGACATCGTGGATCTCCTCAAGCTGTTAAGCTCCTTTTAGAGGAACTTGGCTCTGATACCAATTGTTAGACGTAGGGCACACAACTGAGAGGGGGGGTGAATCAGTTGTGCAAAACTTTCTCTAATTTACACACTTAAGTCCTCTTAGTGATTAGTAGTATATTAAACATAAAACATAATGCATTCAAATCAAAAGTAGAAACTCATCAACACATAAGACACCAAAATTTTGACGTGGAAAACCTGGTTAAGGGAAAAACCATAGGGTGATTAACCCAAGAATGTATTCTCTGTTAGAAGAATAGAAAGAACAAAATGGCACATGCCAATTAGGGCTCACTGCCTGAGCACACTGCTCACAAGAGGCTCACTGCATACAAGAGACACACTGTCTACAAAGAATTAAGTATCACCTACTTGAACTGGAAAGTAGTATCTTCACCATGCTTGAATCAGTTCCATTTAAGCCCAATACTTCTGCTCTGCCTTTTGCTCTCTTTCTCTTTACCACACTCTCATCTCCACAAGGACACCATCCAAATGACTTCGCAATCCCTTATTTATACAAGACATCAACTTAGGAATGATCATCTAAGTCAGCAAACATCCACAATAACATCCGCAAGATGTATACCTCATCCGGTCGGCCTGTTTTAAGAAGAACACCATTATCCAGAAGTTGTTCTTCAAAAGTGAACTCCAACTTCAATGCAGACCACCAACATGAACTGGACATGATCCAAAGACCACCACAAGCTTTCTTAAACCACCAAGAACATCCATACTTCATCTATTTACTGAAAACCATCTCTCCTTCATCTGGAACCTTAAGAACACAGTCTGTCACTACTGTCACAAAGGAATACATGCTTCTGGACCTTCAAACCATGGACCAATCTAGATAGCACTCCACAGGGACCTCCTTAACACTCCCTCAAATCTGCAGAACAGGATATTGTATTTTCGGATCTCACCGGACCTATCTGTATCACTCTGTCACCACTAAGCACCTACCGGAACTGGTTTTACTTGAACTGCCATAACTTCTTCATATCTTTATGTGGACCTCTGAAATCTCTATTGAACTATCTTAAGACACATATCTACAAACCCTTTAATCCACATCCTCTGATCCTCATCCTATCTTGGAGTTTTTCCTTACAGTCATCACTGTTCTTGATTGAGACTAATTTTCTCAATATCCTCAGCTCACAGCTCATCAAATTCTTATCATTAATGCAACAGGAGTATGTTGACATCAATGACAACACTGGTTAGGCCCATAATTGCAATAAGTTCTAGTGCTGTGTCCTACATAACACATTTGACTATACAACTCTAGACTATCTTCTAGCTAAGTATGATCATCCTGACGGGTTACATCATCTAGACACTTGTGAACAGACTAATGCATGCAGAGACAAATGCATCAGTTGGGCCAAAGTTTCAGCATGAATAACATTATGATAAATGTAGTCGTATGTTCACACACCTCTAACTCGACTTGAGAACTATCTCATCCTATATTATGGCTTATTAATCTAAAAAAACTAGACTTTTATGTCTAGACATTACTTTACTCTTAGTCAATCTAACTTAGAAATTAACCTTGATATTCTAGGTTATCCATTTATACAAAGTATAAGTTTAGAAAAATATAACTCTTCAATCAGTTCTTAGTTGCATTCTTGCAATCCTAAGAGTCTATGACTACCTGTCATGCTACTCAAACTCAAAAATTAAGCAATCTATGACTTTAAGTCTTGTTTCAACTCTAACAAGAAAACATTAAATTTCATCAAAGAGCTTCTCATACTCTTAATAATAACATCTTATTTGTGGTTTCTTGACCTTATCTATCGATCATACAATACAATATAACATCATAATCAAATTTAAGAAATTCCATGATCTCTAATCTCATCTAAGTTGGTTCTAAGGTTTAAATTCCTCTAATCCAAAGCATCATGAAGTTAACAATCTTCAATAATAATTATAAAAATATCCACTTGTCTACTCTTGACATCTCAAATACTATAATATTTACATATTAAGTATCTTGAATAGACATCTCATCTAAGACTTATCCTCTTCCAATAAATACTATTAGCTTCTTAGCTATACTCTAACTTAATCAATCTATCACTTTGATAAGTTTAAGTCTTCTTTAGTATTATTGACCTAATGGTCATCTTGAAACTTCTGAATCAAATTAAGGGATAGATTTTTTTTCTACATATCTCTTCTTTAGAAAAGAAAGATAACACACTTATCATAACTTTAAAACTAAAGAGATACTACATCCCTTATCCTATTGTGATTTCAACTTAGATGTATTATCATCTAGATATCTCATATTAAAAGTATAACTTATCTCAGAACAACCTATTTAGAGTAAATAGAAATTATACATGCGAGTCTTCGAGTGATATATATATATATATATCAAACTCTGTTATCTAACTTGGAATAGAGAAAACTCAAAAGATCTCTTATCTAATCTTAAAATATAGCCATAGAAAGAGTTGGTCATACTGATGGATATTCCATCTACCACAGTCTTATATTAGCTCGGCCTCAATCATGCAACTAAAACCTGAGTGTAATTATGGTTAGACTCTATACAGAGAATTTCTAAAGACAATCAAATTGGCAAAATGTTCATTCATAAAGGTATATCCTTTACAGATGACCTACATCCTATTGGTATGTATGAGGTTTACTCAATAGCCAATATGTATACATAATATTCTTGGCCTATCAGCCTACATAGAAAGTTTACTGTATAACAAAAGTCACTTATATTAACATAATGAGTTGATCTACAGGTCGATCATAAACTGACGATCGTAAACACAAGTGACTCTTGCTATCTATTGGTATATAGGATTTGTCACCTAACTCTATTTTCTCACACCCATGAAGTGACAAATGTATCAACAGTTGAACCAGTTATTATGATATTTAATAATAGGTTCTCTATTTATTTTACAAGGTGGAAGCTACCTTAAAAAATATTCAATGAATCTTTTAAATCTGTGTTGCTTTTAACTAGAAAGCCAAAAAGGAAATGCTTTTAACCTGAAAGATTTGAAAGGCAAACCACACTTCTACAATAACTAAAAAATTCAATGAAGTTCAAAGACTTCAAAATAACTACTATGCTGAACAATCAATCATAAATCCATCACCATGAAGTATCCATTCAAAGATAAACACCTTACAGTAATGAAGCAAGACAAAGTATCAAATACTCCAACACAGATAAACAAAACCATTGGCACCACATTCGACATAAGAAGAAGAGCATCCAAACACCATAACACAAAGTCTATGCTTGCTTGAATTGCACCACATGATCTTTCTATATTGAAGTAATTCAAAACCCAAAGTATAATAGGGTTTCTAACTTTAATGAGAAAAACAAAGTTTGCCCAAAAAAGAGAGATCCATACTACATCCACTATATCAATATTTATAGAGTCCATATCATAATTGTCTTTGAAAAGAAACAGTTTCTTGAGGACAACCGTTTAAAAAAAAAAATAAAGTTTTAAAATAAGCATTTGAGCCAAATATCAATAAATAACATGAAATAAAAACAACTAAGTGGCCACCCCTTCATCTTCTCTCGAGTCTTCTATACTTTCACCATCCCATTCCTTTGCCATGGCTTCTCGTGCTTTCATCTTGATCTTGTACTCCCTATACCTGGTAATTACGGAAGTAATGCTCTTGATGCCTGGTGTTGTCGTTATCTGTAGTCTGGTTTCTCAACTTATTCAACATTCTACTTGCTCCAGCTAAAGTCTCATGGTTGTTGTCACCCTTGGTCTTGAAAGAATTTAGATACACGTACATCAGGCCCAACTTTCCCAATGATTCACCAATGATGGTCTCAGGATCTGGGATTTCCTTATTGAAAGTATCTTTAAATATCTAAGTAATTTCTTGTGTATCCAATAGGTTCTCCCCAAATTCATCAGTGATGTCGACCTCTAATATATTGCAGTCATTCTTAATCTCAATCATGGCATCAAGGTACAGGTGTAGTGTCTTGTTAATTTCATCAATAAGATTGTCATACATGAATAACTTCCACTCGAGAGAGTCATCCCAAGAAGGGTCTACATCTTGCGAGTCATTGATTATTTTCTCCTTGATGAGTGTAAGGGAATCCATGGCCACTAGCTTAGAGACTTCTTTGGAAAGTACATAGGTGCTACCTTGCTCTTTCCTTATCTGCTGAAGCTCACTAACCAATTCTTTTCTCTTATTGTGAACTTGAGTATAGGATTGTACTGATCTACTGAGGAAAAATATGACTTCAAAAGATAACTTCTTAATCCATTCAATCATAGCTTTAGCAAAGTTTAATTTTTTCTTAATTTGCTGCATTGTACTAGCATCAATACCTACAATGTTTGAGTTGGAAGCATCATGAGATGTAGGAGCCACAATCGATTGAATAAAATTACTCAAAGAGAGGACCTAAGACTACAATTTTACATATTCTTTTCTCTCTTCTTTTTCTCTTTTGATCAAAGCACTTACAAAAAAGTTGGCATGATAAGCTTCTCCCTCAAGGGTAGAAGGACCCAAGTCTATGTGACTTATCTTGTAATCTACTTCAGTTATCTCATCCTCATTTAGGTCTTTCACCGGGTCAGCAATCTCTAACATTTGATGGCCGGAGGCAGTGTCATTCACCATTCTAGACATTCTTTTGGCCTTTTTGGGCTTCGAGGAAGTCTGCAGCAACTTAGCGACCGTATCCACCTCAACTACTATTATAGGCACAATCTTTCTTTTCTTAGCCACAACTTTCTTTAACCATCCTGGTGAAGATGACACCATACCAGTATCTATATTACTTGAAATAGTTTTAACTTGATTATCAACATAAACAGAAATAGAAAACTCCTCATCAGCCAGAGAAGAAGGAACTTCTTTGAATGGAGGAAAAGAACCATCATCAACAATTTGTTGGAAAATGGAATCAGAAACTGCAGGCATAGGCTTTGCTTGGGCATTCTTCCTTTTCAAAGTAGGCAAGGGAAAACCATCCAACTCACAGACCAATTTCAACTTCAAAATTTCTTCTGGTCTTTCTCCATCAACTCCGGATTATGAATTAGAATTGGATTGCAATGTCTCTTGTCTCCCAGAAGAAATACATACACCAAAACTTTGCACAGACCTTTGCTCATTGGTCTTGTAATTTATTTACTCGTGAGGAGAGCCAGCATGTCCATGCCACTTCCCAACTGACCAATCTTCAATTATTTTTAATACCACAGCAGAACGAACCATCAAATTCACCACCTCCTTCTCTGACTAATTGATATGGGGAAGGGGTTTGGAAACTAGGGTTTGATATTCATCATCAATTACCTCAGAATTTTCCTCAATCCCATCTGGAATGTGTAGAGGGAGACCAAACGCTTGAATTTGACTCAGGGTGAGCCTCATACAATTTCTCTTCTGAACTTCTTGGTCATCCACATAGTCTTCCCAGAAATCCTCTAAACTTGGATGATGCTCATAAGAGCTAGAGCCATGGAAGTTTTGTTTCACATAGTTTTTGCTGTCAAAGTTAGACCTCATCGACAAAGAATGAGAATTAATTTCACCCAAGACATGCTTCGCCCCTCTAGCAATATCATTAGTTTTACAAGAGTAGGAAGATAGCTTCACCAAGAAATCATATCCTTTTTTTCTCATGTTTTGGTATTTAACATTTACAACAGACATTTGTTTACAGATTTCCAAAAAAATAACAAAATTGCTAGGGTACCTAGGTAGTTTGGTTGGAGCATTTTCATAACCCCCCACTCTCAAGTAGGTGAACCTGTCAAACTGAATGTAGAAACTCCCAAACTCCATGATCAAGGAAGAGGCCTCAGGAGAAATCCTCAACTCAGGGTTACCATCCAACTTTATCACTACAAACATAAAAAAGGCATCATTTATATGATGGTAATCCTTCATCCCAACATCCTTTTTGAGCTGGGGAAAATAAGTGTACACAGGTGTGTTCAGAGTTAAAGAACCATGTGGTCTCAACCTGGCCCAAACAACCTCTTAGCTGGCTAAAATGTATATCAAATATGAACACATATAAAAAGTAGCAGTCTCCTGAAACCTAACCAGTTGCTTGTTCAAATGATGGCTAATAGTTTTAGCCCAATTTATAAAATTATCTTCACTGCATATTAACAAAATAAAATGACACATCCAATCTTCAAAAGAATCTATGTTTTCACTTCCAACCACATGATGCAGCAAAGTAATGATATCTAAAATTTCATTCTTAAAATGGGCTCTTTTTAGCTTCAAGGGCAATTGAGACTTACCTCTTTTTTCAGAATTTAACCAGTTCCATGCGATGGAATTTTTGCACAGTCTTCATTTGTTCGGAAGAACTCCATTCCAATGGAAGTAGACATGTCTTCAAATTCTGGCCTCTTTGGAATCCTTAATGCATGAGAAATAGATCCAGGGTCAATCTTTGCTACCACCGACCCGTCTTTCACTCTAATCTCCAGGGCCTCAGGAATGTATCTCCTCGCACAAGCCACAACCAAGTCCATGCTCTATATAGAGATGGAAAAACCTCTGGCATGTTCTAAACCACTCTGCAGGATTTTTTTTTGCAAAAAGTGATTTTCCCTCCTACTGCAAATGGGACCAAAATTCTTCTAAATTGATACCAGAGTTATGAGGGGCTCCTTGGTATTTGAATTTCATCACCACTACCAAGTGCGCAGAGAAAAATAGCTAAGTACTAAAGAAGTAATAGCATATAATGGGAGTAATGGCAGCTGCATAACTTAGAGAAAATTCTGCCACCAAGAACAAATATGTACGTCGAGGTTATGCGACGATGTGTTTTAAATGCTAAGTTGACGTGGCATTAAATTCATGCCTTGAGAAAATAACTTTTAGATCTTCTCGTCCTGCAAAAATCTTGGAAAGACATTCACTGCATGTGTCATACACATCACTAAATGATCATTATTTCACCTTGAAACTTGGTCCACAGCTTCGTTGTCGCGGAGTCGATAGATTTTAGAACTTTAGAACCACAAGTCAGAGGTTCAAAGTTTTGAAAACTCGCGACTCACCGACTGCAAAGACTAACAAACGGGGGTCGAAAGACTTAACAAACTAGGCACATAGTCAGGAGGTTGGCAAGTTTTATAACTTTAGAACCACGTGACAAGGTTAATAAATTTAGAGAACTAGCGACTAGGTTAGGAAAACTTAAGTACACGTGACTTCAAAGGATTTTCAAAGGAAACAAAGGGGAAAACAAAACCCCTAGGACTTAGACAAATAATTGATAGACCACGAGAAACAACAACATATGCAAGACCTGGAAACAAAATGAGGGGGTAACAACTGGATCTAAATGGGGACAAGGACTAAAGGGACACAAATAATCTAGAACACCATGGCATAAAGTCTTATTCACTAGGCAAACAGAGAGGAAAAACAACACAAAATGAATGGAAACTAAAAGAAACTATAATACAGGGGAAGACTCAAGATTGTTACCAGTTGAACATTTTCAAATCTTGCCCATTATAGGCAAGAAGCAAAGGAGTACCATCTGGATAAGCCAATAAGAAAGAATTATCACCGATAACTTGTCTAATCAGAAAGGCCCTTTCCATAGAGAATCAAACTTTTTTTGCGCACCCTTTGGCTCTCTCCTCATGTCCCAAAGAAGTACAGAGTCTCCAACCATGAAGCTTCTTTGTTTTGCCTTTTAATCAAAGATCTTATCAACCATCTATTAATGTTTAGCAATCATGTCCACAACCATCTCCCTTTCTTCTTCCAGTTTGTTCAGATACATGATCCTCTTTTCCAGTGCAAACTGAAATTCTTCATTTTCTATAGCCTTTTACAGATTCAATGCTGACAGTTCTAAAGAGATAGGTATAGTACTATCAACGCCATATACTAACTGAAAAGGAGACATACCTATGGCTCTTTTATATGTAATTCTATTTGCCCAAAGAGCATCATACAACTTCTTATGCCATCCTCTTTGTCCCTCATCCATTAATTTCTTGACAATAGAAATTAAATTTTTGTTGCTAGACCTAGCCTATCCATTACCCTGGGGATAGTAATCAGACGAATGTCCCAAACTAATACCATGCTCATAGAAAAAAAGGGTGATTTCAGAAGATGAGAAAGAACTAGTGTTATCAGCAACTATCTTTTTTAGAACGCCAAATTTCACTATGATATTTTCTTTCAAGAAGTTAGACACAACTTCTAAGGTAGTTTGTTTTACTAGAATGGCTTCCACCCACTTGGTGAAATAATCCGTAGCAGTCAGAATGTTTGTGTGCCCAGCACTAGAATTTGGATTAACTGGACCAATAAAAGCTAAACCCCACTATTGGAAGGGTTCATCAATCACTACAAGTTTCAAGGGAAATGCAGCAAGGTGAGGTCTGCTAGTAAACTTTAAACATTTTTCACATTGAGATACCCAATCATGAGCATCCATAAACATTCCAGGCCAATAGAAACATTGGCGTAAAATCTTGAAAGTTGTTACTGAGGGTGAAAAATGCCCACCACATGCTTCATCATGAAAAGCTTTTAAAATCTCCTCTGTTGTTCCTTATCAACACACCTGAGAAATGTCCCATCTATGCCTCTCTTATACAAGTCTCCTTCCCAAAGAATATACTTACCTGCCTTGAGTTTTAGATTCCTTTTCTCTCTGGTTGATAAGTATGAGAGGCAGTCACCATAAGTTAAGAAATAAGAGATGTCAGAAAACTAGTCATCAAAGGTACTAGTGAAAAGAACTAAGGGCAGATATTCTTCTTCATCAACTTTATTTTCTGCAATCATCTTGCACAAACCCTTTCCTCTAACCAAATTGGTAGGTTTAATATCCACATCATACTCTTGAACCTTTGCTATCCATGATCCTCTTTTATTACACCCAATCTCCTGCTGAGTGAGGATACTCTTTACAACTGTTTCTAGGACAAAAACTGTAATATGGGAATGCAAGATATAAAACCTCAAACTCTTCAAGGCTTTCACAACAGCAAATGCATGTTTTTCCAATGGAGAATACTTTTATTCATACTTCTTAAGAGGAGTACTCATAAAAGAAATGGGAGCCTCAATACCTTGTTCATTTTTTTGCATCAAAATAGCTGACAAGGTATGCTTTGACACGTAACAGTACATGATGAAACTTTTCGTGAAATCAGGGTGTACCAATGTGGGCATATTAGCAATAGTAGTTTTTACATCATCAAAGGCATGTTTCCCTTCATTACTACATTTGAAAATGGGAGTGGTAAATGTCATTTTATGTTGATCCTCTGGGGCCACTTTAACTTGATTATAACCTGAAAACCCGTCAAGCATAGACATCATTTCAGAACTAGCAACCGTCTACAACACATGATCCATAATAGGTAGTAGATAATTATCTTTCAGCGAGGCTTGATTCAAGTTCCTAAAGTCAACACAGATCCTTATTTCCCTATTCTTCTTTCTAACAGGAACTATATTAGCTACCCATGTAGAATGATGAATGGGATAAATAATCTTTGCTTTTAGCATCTTGTCTATCTCATTGCAAATGGCTTCTACTACCTTGGGGTTAGAAGTTTGTTGTTTCTACCTGTAAGGTGTAGTACCAGGTTTTAATGTAATTTTATGTTGTAATTCATCATTTCTAAATTTCTTCAAGTCGGCATAACACCATGCAAAAACATCCTTGTAACGGATTAACAAAGAGATTAACCTTTCCATTTCTTGAGGAGAACAACACTTTCCTATACAAACAATTTTTGGATCTTCTTTTGTGTCAATATTGACATGATCAAAATCAACATATGACTCAATAGAGGCTTTACTTTTTTTCTTTAGGTACCGGTCATGTCTGTTAAATAAGTTTTCAAGAGAGACTAGGCCTTTAGGAATCGTATTGCCCTTCAATTGAATAACTTCAAATCCCTTGCCGTTAGGAGCATCAATGTCACCTTCCAAAATATCATTACTTTTATCATCACTACCTTCAAAGAAAATATTCACAAAGGCTTCAACTTTTTCAAGGAATGTGATGATTTGTTTGTCATTGTTAAACACTTGCCAGTGGTTTACATTGTCAGGGACATTAGGATGATAGACCACTTCAATCATGTAGGGCTTATCCTTGAAATCTAGGTTAGGCAATAGCAAAGATGCAGAAACTGCTAATGAATCAGCTCTTGTATTAAATTCTCTAGGCATTGCTTCTATAGAAAAAGCATCGAAGTCTTCAATGCAGTCCCATACCCTATTTTTGTAATGTCTCAGTCTACTATTCTTCACAGTGTATGTTTGCCTAACTTGTTTTACAATCAGTTTTGCGTCTCCCATGGCTCTTAATTGTTTTATTCCCTTTTCTTTAGCTAAGGCCAGACCAAGTAATAGAGATCCATATTCTGCTGTATTGTTGGTATTTTCAAATTCCAGTTTATAAGCAAAAGGGAAATTGTAACCATCTAGTGAAATTAAAACAACCCCAACACTAGAACCTGCACTAGAACAACTTCCATCAAATTCTAGTGTCCACAGTTCATCAACCAAATCGAGGCTAACTAGACTTGAACATTCTTCTTCTGACGAGGTGCACATGTAGGTACCTAGTCCAGTTTCCACAAACAAAAAGTCTGCTCTTGGATCCCCAGACTTTAACATAGTGAAATTAGCTTTAGGTTCTGGGTTAAGTTGAATTTTCTTTCCATCTAGGGGTATCAGAGCATGAAAGGAAGCTACATGTGCGGAAAACGCTTCCTACACTAATCTAATGAGGAGAGGGCTATGCAAATTCAAATTTATCCTAACTATTACAGCGATGTTAAACCATTAACATGAGATATTGCAGCAAAACATAAGAACCAGAAAGTAGACAGAAGAAGAGAGACAAAGATTTACGGTGGGGAAAATCCTTATCGGGTGAAAAACCCCACACTTAGAAACCTGCACAATGTATTAACAAATCTGAAAGTTGTTTACAATACACTTGCAATGCAAGCTTCAATGGTCTTCGACACTCATGTCTGGAGTCAATCCGGCAGCATAACAGTACCTATAAACCTGTGATACAAACTCCATCTCCAAGCACTTGTATATAAAGGAAATACAAGGCAATATTAGACCTATCTTGGAATGGGCGTCCAACATGGCATCTTGGACCAAAACCCACACCTAGGGACACTTGGTCAATGTTGTAGAATGTGTCTGACACTTATCCATAGCTCCCATCCCAAAAGGGTCACCTATTTCCAAAATGGGCTATGACAGATGCTCTTACAAAACTTACGACCATCATACAATCTGTCATAGTTGTTACAACTTACAACTGTAAGAGAATCTGTCATACACATGCTATAAATAGCATATTCTCTTACAACATGTCATATTCCACCTTGGGGCACCCAAATATGCCTTATTGAAAGATGCTTCATGACACATGTCATCACCTGTCTTACAGCCTTCTATTCTTGACTCTTACATGTCATAGATTCGTCATAGGAATTCATCATAACCGTTTCGGTCAAACATTCCTTACACAACATAGAAGATGCCAACACATGGTAGAATATTCCTACCACTAAGTGGGACGCCTATCTCCTCGTATGAGGACAAAAATACAAGTTGTCATAATCCATGTAGGATTGTCACATCACTGTGCCACATCCCACAACATGACAATATGGATTTTCCAAATATTACAACATAGGCAATTAAATAATAAATACAAACATTACAAATGCAGAGAAATACCAATGTTGAGACACCTTAACTCCCAACATTCTCCCACTTGTCGAACACCTTGTAAGAGCCAATAGAAAAATAGGATTTAACTGCTATAGGCCGAGAGGCCCATAGACTCCGAAGACCATCTGAACTTCTTTGTGCCCACTGGTTTTATCAATGCATCTGCAACATTCTTCAAAGTATCTACCTTCTCCAAATTTACCTTTCCATCCTCAACCGTGTCTTGCATGAAGTGAAACTGAACATCAATGTGCTTTGTTCTAGCATGGAAAGTTGGATTCTTTGCAAGGCAAATTGCACTCTGACTGTCACAATTGATCGTGATCTAACCTACATCAACACCAATGTCTGAGCACAATCTCTTAATCCAAATGGCTTCCTTTTAAGCATGAGTTGCTGCCATATACTCATCTTCTGTCGTGGAAAAAGCAACAACAGGTTGTCACTTACTCATCCAACTAATAGCACCACCAAAAAGTGTAAAAACATAAGCACTAGTGGATCTCCTGTTGTCAATGTCACCTACCCAATCTAAATCCACAAATCCACGAATATCAACAGAATGTGGAGGTCCTAGAACATTACCATGATAGCAAATGGAATACTTGGAAGTACCCCTCAAATATTTGAACACTCGCTTAACTGCATCCTGATAAACCCATCCAGGATTAGCCATAAATTGACTAAGGACTCCCACTGCTTGGGTAATGTTTGGTCTTGTGCAAACCATAGCATACATCAGACTACCAACAACACTAGCATAAGGTACTCTGCTCATGTCCTCCACCTCACTAGGAGATTTTGGACAATCCTTAATAGACAACTTTGTCCCCAAAGAAATGGGAACACACAAAGGTCTACAATCTTCCATGCTGAATCTGTCCAACACGGTCTTCACATACTTACTCTAGCTTAACCAAAGTTTTCTATTGGTTCTTTCTCTTCTGATTTCCATTCCTAGAATGTACCTGGCTACCCCTAAATCTTTCATTTTAAACTAAGCTGACAACTGAGATTTAAAATCAGAAATCATATTCTTACCCTTCCCAATGAGCAACATATCATCAACATACAGTGCAACAATGAGAATATGATCACCATCAAATTTATAATACACACAGTGATCTGATTTCGATCTCACAAATCTAATTGACAATACAAAGGCATCAAACTTCAATTACCATCTCCTAGGGGATTGCTTCAAACCATACAAAGACTTCTTAAGTTTGCAAACCAAATTTTCTTTACCTTTCACCATGTAATGCTCTAGCTGTGACATGTAGATTTCTTCCTCCAAATCACCATGAAGGAAAGCTATCTTCACATCCATCTGTTCTACCTCTAAGTCATAAGCTGCTGTGAGAGACAACATGAATCAAATGGATGTCAGCTTTGCAACAGGAGAGAAGATCTCACCATAATCTATACCCTCCACTTGTGAATACCCCTTCGCAACCAATCTGGCCTTATACTTCTCAACACTGCCATCTGCACCAATTTTCTTCTTGAACACCCATTTGCATCCAACGGGTTTTCATCCAAGAGGCAAAGGCACCAAGTCCCAAGTTTGATTCTTTTCCAAAAAAGCCATTTCTTCCTCCATGGCCTCCTTCCAGGAACCTGCATCCTTCATATCCAAAGCCTTTAATACAGTTCTAGGTTCATCACTATTAGTAAGCAAAGCATAAGCACAACTAGAATAAAGCAATGTAAAACCAAACCTTTTAGGTTGCTTCTTATCCGTGTAGACCTCCTCAAGAGTTGAGGTTGAGATTCAGCCTCTTCATCTGAGCTTTCAGAGCTGCTAGATCTCTCCTCATCATCAGGTCCAACATTGTCTTTCTGTTCAGTCTTCTCAAGGGTTAGAGGAAACTGAACAACATCCTCTTTCTTTTCTCTTTCTTCTGGCTGCAAAATAGTGGAAGAAGGTGTAAGCTCTCTGAAGATGACACTTCTACTATACAACACTTTTTTAGCCACGGGGTCCCAAAGCTTGTATCCTTTCACACAAACACCATAGCCGATGAAGATACACTTAACAGCTTTGTTCTCCAACTTTGACCACTTCTCCCTAGGCACATGTGCATATGCCTCACAACCAAAAACATGAAGATGCCTTATTGAAGGCTTTCTACTAGACCACACCTCCATGGGTGTCTTTCCAACAAGAGTTGATGTAGGAGATTTGTTTACCAAATAGAAAGCAGTGGCAACAACTTCAGCCCAAAACTTTTGTTCTAGGCCAGCTCCACTAAGGATACTCCTAGCCTTCTCCATCAATGTCTTGTTCATCCTCTCTGCAACTCCATTTTGTTGTGGGGTGTATGGATTTGTCTTATGCCTTTCAATCCCAAGTTCCTTGCAATACTTATCAAATTCTATAGAACAGAACTCACCACCGTTGTCAGTTCTCAAACATTTAATCTTTTTACCAGTTTGATTTTTAGCAAAAGCTTTAAACTCCTTAAACTTGCTATAGACTTTAGATTTACTTCTGAGAAAATAAATCCATGTCCTTCTACTATAATCATCTATAAAAGATACAAAGTATATAGATTTTGATAACGAAAGAACATTAACAAGACCAAACACATCAGAATGAATGAGGTCCAACACACCAGAAGACTTATGAGAACTCAAGTAAAACTGAACACGATTTTGTTTTCCATAAATGCAATGTTCGCAAAAGTCAAACTCAAGATTACAATCATCTAACCCCTCAACAAGGTTCTTATTTTTCAGGGTATGCAGACCCTTCTCACCAATATGGCCAAATCTCTTATGCCATAACATTGTCTTTTCTGCAGGAAGTTTAACTTACAATGCATGATTACAACCATCAAGACTAGAAACAACAAATTTCTTCACTTCTCATTCAGATGGTGGGGATGAAGTGATTGCTGCCCTCTTCTTTGAGTCAGAAGAACTATTGCATTGTGAAATGCATGCCTCCAACTGAAACAGAGTACCTCTCCTAGTACCCTTAGCAAGCACCATAGCTCCTCTAGTCATCTTGCATCCTTCTTTCGAAAAGACAACTTGCACACCTGCATCATTCAAAATACTTACAGAAAGCAGGTTCCATGTTAAGCCTGGGATGTGCAAAACCCCAGAGATCCCCTTCACTCGACTATCAGGGAATCGGATAGAGACTCTTCCACAACCAATGATCTTCAGATGAGAGTCGTTACCCAGATACACCTTTCCACCATCGAACTTCTCATACTTAGTGAACCAATCTTGATGCGAGGTCATGTGGAATGATGCACCAGAGTCGATTAGCCACACATCATCAGATGCATGGGTTGCCAGGGCTGCGATGAAAGCATCACCGTCATCTTGTGATTTGTCAGAATCTGAATCAAGAGCTTTCTTCTTTTTCTTCTTCTCCTCTTTGCATTCCTTTCGGAAATGCCCGGTCTTGCCACAGTTCCAACAAAGAGCCTTGGACTTTCCAGGAGATTTGGATCTCCCACGGGAGTTCGATCTACCCTTCTCAGCTTTCTTGTCCTTCTCTTTCCCTTTCTCCTTGGGTCTTCCACGAACTGCAAGGGCCTCTTTGGCTACCTCAGAAGACTTTCTCCCCATCTCTTCAGACAACAGCGAAGAAACCACTTCTTCCATTTTGAATGTGGATGTGGTGCTTCTGATTTCCATGACAAGATGAACCCATGAGTCTGGTAGAGAACAAAGCAGGGTCATACACCGATTCTCCTCCTCCATCTTTACACCAATAGATGTCAATTGTGCAACCAGCATGTTAAAGGCATTCATATGCTCAGCAACGGATCCTCTGTCCTCCATTCGAAGAGAATACAACTTCTTTCTCAGAAAAAGTTTATTAACTAGGGATTTGGCTTGATACACATCTCCCAACTTCTTCCAAAGGAGTTTTGCAGTGGTCTCCTCATGGACATTTAACAACACAAAATCGGCAAGACTAAGTCTTATGAGACCCTCAGCCTTCTGATCCTTAAGATCCCAATCAGCATGTGACATTGTAGCTAGTTTAGTTCTGTTCACACTATCCCAAAGGTCTCGGTCAACTAACATATCTTCCATTTTGAGCTTCCACAGCTCAAAATTAATGCCATTAAACTTCTCTACTTCAAACCTTCCTGATGTGCCTGCCATCTCCTTGCTGCAATAAGTTACAGAATGCTTTGCACATACTCCCACTCAACCTACGATTAGCTCAAAAAACCCCTACCGAACAACTAGGACCAAAGGTGATCAATCTCTGATACCAACTGAAAGGAAGCTAGGTGTGCGGAAAACGCTTCCTACACTAATCTAATGAGGAGAGGGCTATTCAAATTCAAATTTATCCTAACTATTACAGAGATGTTAAACCATTAACATGAGATATTGCAGCAAAACACAAGAACCAGAAAGTAGACAGAAGAAGAGAGACAAATATTTACGGTGGGGAAAATCCTTATCGGGTGAAAAACCCCACACTCAGAAACCTGCACAATGTATTAACAAATCTGAAAGTTGTTTACAATACACTTGCAATGCAAGCTTCAATGGTCTTCGACACTCGTGTCTGGAGTCCATCCGGCAGCATAACAGTACCTATAAACCTGTGATACAAACTCCATCTCCAAGCACCTGTATATAAAGGAAATGCAACGCAATATTGGACCTATCTTGGAATGGGTGTCCAACATGGCATCTTGGACCAAAACCCATGCCTAGGGATACTTCGTCAACATTGTAGAATGTGTCTAACACTTGTCCACAGCTTCCATCCCAAAGAGGTCAACTATTTCCAAAATGGGCTATGACAGATGCTCTTACAACACTTAAGACCGTCATAGAATCTGTCATAGCAGTTACAACTTACAGCTATAAGAGAATCTGTCATACACATGCTATAAATAGCATATTCTCTTACAACATGTCATATTCCAGCTTGGGGTGCCCAAATATGCCTTATTCAAAGATGCTTCATGACACATGTCATCAACTATCTTACAGCCTTCTATTCTTGACTCTTACATGTCATAGATTCGTCATAGGAATCTGTCATAACCATTTTGGTCAAACATTCCTTACACAACATAGAAGATGCCGACACATGGCAGAATATTCCTACCACTAAGTGGGATGCCTATCTCCTCATGTGAGGACAAAAATACAAGTTGTCATAATCCATGTAGGATTGACACATCACCGTGCCACATCCCACAACATGACAATATGGATTTTCCAAATATTTACAACATAGGCAATTAAATAATAAATACAAAAATTACAAATGCAGATAAATACCAAGGTTGAGACACCTTAATTCCCAACAGAGCATGGGACCAATCCATTTGTATTTCACCCCCAGGTCCCTACAGAAACTCCTGCTTAAAAGCATTCCATAGCTGGCTGGGATATCAGCAACAAGAATGGTCAACTTCAACCTTTTCTTAGGGAAAGCAGCTAGGGCAACTTGAGAATCTTTGATTTTCCCAATAATGGGGACTTGTGAACCATCCATAGAAAAGAACCTACCATGGGAGGGGGTATAAGACAATCCTAAACCTTTGGCCACTTGGGCGGGCATTACATTGTCAGAAGCTCCATAATCAATAATACAATTGCTTAGTCTAAAAATAGCTATATATAGAGACACATAGAAGGGTTCAGGTTTGGTAAAAGGATTTTGTTGACTTGAATCTTTATCATTGGAATTTGAGTAAACTTGTTTCTCAACATGCAGTTCATTTTCACTAGATACTTGGGCATTGCTCTGAGACAAGGAAGGTTCTTGCTTGATGTATCTTACTAACCTATCTAGTTCAGATGGATTGAGCTTGAGTTATTCAGCTTGGGAGATCTGAATCTTTGTATTTTTACATGACTCAATTATATCAAATGAACTAGAAACAAGTGTGTCAGAAGAAGGGGTAGACGGTACCTCAGGAGATGTATTCTTGGGTACAACATTCTCTAGCTTTTTGGAACCAAAAGTAGCTTGCCTCGATAAAATGTACTTTGGAGTAAACAATGAACCACCAACTGGGCCTTTAGACTCTGAACCCTTTTGAGCCTGTTGCCCTCTTGTGAAGACTACACAATTGGGATCAATCTCTGTATATACATATTCTCCTGTTTCAGTATCTGACTCATATTCAAAGAAATTATACTGGCATCATGAGATGGGTCAGGTTCTTCCACATATGGTGTCTCAATATGTTCGTTGGTGGAAAGCATTTGCATGAATTAGGTCATTTCCAAACAAGTAGACCCATCGTGGTCTGAAGCCAGATGAAAAGAACACATCATGTGATTACTTTTACAAGTGGAAGGCCCGTTCTCGATAGACAACCTCTGAGCAGGACCAGTCAATGGCAATGCTTTGTTATAACCCCCAGAAGGACCATAATCCTTTCTTGGCATGTCTTGATATTGTGGCTGAGAAGGGCCTTTGGGCATTTGCCTCTTCAAAGTAATGATATCATTAGCCAATCTCTGTATAACAAGATCAGTAGAATTTAATGTTGAGGGTTTACCAGTTTGAAGTTCTTTCTTCCACTTCCCAGCAATAATTAGATTATCTTCTTGATATAGCTAACTCCTGAGCTACACTTAAATCCACTACATCCTCTCTCTTAATGGTGAAACTAACATCTGGTGGGAGAGTATTGATAAAAAAGCATTTCAATAAGTCGTCCCTAGGCCTCATATTGTCAGGGATTCTATTGTATAACTTATTGAACTTGGAAATGAACTCTCTCATTGGTTCGTGTATTTCTTTCTTCATTGTGGCCAATTGGGTGATAAGGGTTTGCTCATTCTCCATAGACTTAAACTTATTTTCAAACTTTGTTCTTAGAGTAGCCCAGTTATTAATAGAACCATTTGGGAGGTGATATAACCAATCAGCAGTGGCATCAGTCAAAGATTCTACAAAAAGTCTCATGGAAATGTCCTCATGTTGTACAACAAGAATGGAGGAGGCAGCAAAGAAAGCTTGCATATGCTCATCTGGAGTAACTTTTCCATCTCCTCTAAACTTAGGTATGATTTTCCTTGAACCTCTAGCCAAGTCATGCAGTTGAGCTCCTAGGTTAAGTGGACCTATTGTGGCTCCCCATGGGACAGGTGGAGGTTGGGTCATGATAAGAGGATTATGAACAGGAAAGTTTACTTGTAAAGGAAGAGCAACCCTGTGCAAGAGAAGAGCTTGAGAAGATGCAATAGGAATATTGACAGTGCTTTGAGTAGGAGGAGGGGATGGAGGTCTGCTGACAGACTTAACCTTTTAGTTAAGTGGGAAAGAAGAGAAATTTACAGCTTCTAGCAATTCAAAATCTTCGTCCCAAATCCCTTTCTTTCTATCTCCCCTAGTATATCTCTTAGAAGCCAGATTTGAACAATGAAAGCATAAATTACAGAGTCGCCAACTTCACTTACTGATTGATTCATGGAAGATTTTGTTGATTGTTCAATCAGTTTAGTTGATCAGTTGCTTGATTTCTAGGTCGATTGTTGGGAAGAGTTTGGATAGGAAAGACTCTTTCTCTTCGTGGAATAGGTATGACATTTTCAACAAAGACAATTTCTTGAGCTTCCCCAAAAGCCCTGGCGCTATCTCTTATGATTTCACCAAGTTCTTCTTCTTCCTGTAGTACTTCATTAACTTGGTTATACTACAAGTTGGTTCTTCTTTACTGCCAGGCACATAACTGTTCGAAGGCCAATAACAATATCCTCTTGATCACCAACAAGCTAGTCTACATTGGGTTGAAGGATTGGAGTGTTACACCTTTGAAGAACCATGTAAATTAGTTACAAAGCAACTCACAATACATATATCTGACAATAGAATCCCCAGTAGAGTTGTCAAAAATCTATTGGTATACAGATTTGTCACCTAACTCTATTTTCTCACACCCATGAAGTGACAAATGTATCAACAGTTGAACTAGTTATTATGATATTTAATAATAGGTTCTCTACTTATATTACAAGGTGGAAGCTACCTTCAAAAATATCCAATGAATCTTTTAAATTTGTGTTGCTTTTAACTAGAAAGCTAAAAAGGAAACGCTTTTAACCTGAAAGCTTTGAAAGGCAAACCACACTTCTACAATAACTAAAAAATTCAAAGAAGTTCAAAGACTTTGAAATAACTACTATGCTGAACAATGAATCATAAATTCATCACCATGAAGTATCCATTCAAAGATAAACACCTTATAGTAATGAAGCAATAAAAAATATCAAATACTCCAACACAGATAAAGAAAACCACTGGCACCACATTCGACATAAGAAGAATAGCATCCAAACACCATAACACAAAGTCTATGCCTGCTTGAATTGTACCACATGATCTTTCTATATTGAAGTAATTCTAAAACTAAAGTATAATAGATTTTCTAACTTTAATGAGAAAAACAAAGTTTGCCCAAAAAAGAAAGATCCATATTACATCCACTACATCAATATTTATAGAGTCCATATCATAATTGTCTTTGAAAAGAAACGGTTTCTTGAGGACAACCAATTTTAAAAATAAAAAAGTTTTAAAATAAGCATTTGAGCCAAAAATCAAAAAATAGCATGAAATAAAAATGATTAAGCGGCCACCCCTTCATCTTCTCTCGAGTCTTCTATACTTTCACCATCCCATTCTTTTGCCATGGCTTCTCGTGCTTTCATCTTGATCTTGTATTCCCTGTACCTGGTAATCATGGAGGTAATGCTCTTACCACCTGGTGTTGTCATTATCTGCAGTCTAGTTCTCAACTTATTTAACATTCTACTAGCTCCAGCTAAAGTCTCATGGTTGTTGTCACCCTTGGTCTTGAAAGAATTCAAATACACCTGCATCAGGCCCAACTTTCCCAAAGATTCACCAGTGATGGTCTCAGGATCTGCGATTTCCATATTGAAAGTATCTTTAAATCTGTGAGTAATTTCCTGCGTATCCAATAGGTTCTCCGCAAATTCATCTGTGATGTCGACCTCTAATATATTGCAGTCATTCTTAATCTCAATCATGGCATCAAGGTACAGGCACAGTATCTTGTTAATTTCATCAATAAGATTGTCATACATGGATAACTTCCACTTGAGAGAGTCAGCCCAAGAAGAGTCTACATCTTGCAGGTCATTGATTATTTTCTCCTTGACGAGAGTAAGGGAATCCATGGCCACTAGCTCAGAGACTTCTTTGAAAAACACATACTGTTGGTTTTAGGACAGACAACTCTTCTATCCTTGCTCTTATCAGCATCATCCTTCTTAGGACATTTGAAAGATGTGTGTCCCACTTCATTACAATGATAACATCTACCTGTAAACATTCCTCTTCCTGATCCAAATCTACCTCCACCTCTATATCCACCTCTCTGATCTGCAGAAAACTCCTTACCTTTCTCATTCCTGTTCTATACTTCATTAGTAGGTCTGCCCCTACCTCTATATCCTCTTCCACTACCTCCTTGCCTTTCTTGCCTCCTCTTTACCTTCTCTTCAGCCCTAATGGCTAACTGAAAACATTCTCTAAGTGATTTTGGTACTGTCAAACCAATCTCATCTTGCAAGTTATACCTAAGCCCATTAAGGTATCTTGCCACTTTCTCTTCTTCATCTTCCAATCCTCCTCTAATACTAAGCTTATGAAATTGCTCAGTATAGGACATAACATCCATGTCCTTTTGTTTCAGATTCTGCCTCATCCTCTTTGTTTGAAAGGAGAAATCGGATGGAAGGAATTGATCCTTCATCGTATCCTTCATCCTACCCCAATAAGTGATTCTTGTTGCACCTCTAGCCACTATTTCTGTTTGCACACTACTCCACCATGTAAGTGTTGTTCCTCTTAGTTTTGTTTTTGCAAATTTGATCTTCTTCTCATCACTCATCTCCTCATACTCAAAGAAATTTTCAAGGGCATCTATCCACCCTAATACCTCTTCAGTATCCATCTTCCCCTGATAGATAGGTAACTCTATGTTTGCCTTTGTTCCACTTCCTTGGACCACCTTCAACAATCTCACAAATTTCTTCTCTTCAGCATCCAACTAATCCTCAGGAGGATTCTCATCTGCATCCTCATCTCATTCTTGATCATCTTGCTCATCCCTTCTAGGATTCTTCTCTAATGCTTCCAATCTTGCCAAGATTGATGCATTCTCTCTTCTTACTTGCCTTAACTCTCTTTCCCTTGCAGCATCCTATTCTCTTCTATCCCTCAACTCTTTTTCTCTAGCCTCTAAGGCATCTCTCAACTCATTTTTCTCCCTAGCCATCTAATTCTTAGGAGGCATCCTTACAACTCTCACAAACCCTTACTGTTTCACAAGACCCTACTACACCCTCAAGGATCTACTTGCTTTCTCTGATACCACAAATGATGTAGAGCATCTAGGACAGCAGAAGCATATTTCAAAAACTTCAATGCAATAACTCACAAAGTTCACTGTTTTCTGACAGAAATCAGGCTTCTAGCAATGAAGGCTTTAGCACAGCACTATACATGCTCATGACATAAAGAGAGGGGACTTCAAGACTCTTATCTCAGGGTGCCTAACTCCAATCAAGACTTCATCTAACCCACTGTTCAGGGTCTGCAAGACAGCAGTCTTGCCAATGTCTTCAAAAAAATAGTCATAACCTTACTACTCTAATGGGATAATAGTCACAATATCCTTCTCTTGGTGATCTCTATTAGGACAACTCAATCTTACACAACAAGCCAAAGCAATTTCATACTACATACATCTAATGCCTTCCTTGACAAAGAAATATTATACCAAACTTACCTAGTGTCTTCCTTGTGGTGGCTATCTCTTGGGAGGACTATTAGAGGTAGCATAAGGTAAAATGGACTGTTATCTTAGAGAGATTTCTTCCTACTCTTGTCATAGATCCATGATCAGATCTAGGGTTCTTCCCACCGGTCTCAACACTTACATTCACTGACTTTCCACTTTCACAGTCATTAGACTCCACCCTTCTACTGTTGTCCTTCTCTAACTTCTAACACATGGTTCTGCAGAGTCATTAACATGACAAATTCACTCTACACCATTCTCCTACCTCCACATTCCTCACAAGCCTGTGCACTATCTAGTATACAACCCATTCCACTGATCAGAAATAGGAAAGATCAGTGGAATGAGGAGAGATCCATCAGGTTGCTCAGAAGAACCCTAACTTAGGTTTTTTGGACAATCAAGAGAAAACTAACGAATTCTTCCTCCTAGTGCAGTGTCAAGACTCCAAACTATGCTCAAATCAAAGATACTTCCTCCTACTAATCATCCAAGAAGCAAATGGGCTATGACCAATCCGTACAGGGTCGGGTACGGTAGGAAACAGTGAGGAAAACATAGAAAAGTGCAGAAAAAATGGTTTCTTTATTTCATTTCACTTCAAAACTTCCTTCACCCTCCAAAATGAAAAGGTTCTTGGCTTTTTGAAGCCTCCTCGATGCCTTGCACATGTAGGAGGGTAGATGAATCAGTGGAGGGAGAGAAAACTGTCCCCAAACCATCAACTGCCTGATCTGCACAAGATTACAGTTTTGTAACTGTCCTATCTCTTTTTGGACTATAATGATTGTTTTAATGTTTAAATAATGTTCTCCATCATTGGTAACCTTTGACAAGGTTCTTAACATACCTTTAACCTTAGACATGCCTCCAAACATGAGGATTGCCTCCTACACACATTAGGAGGGCTACAAACTTGTATGACTGCCTCTTACCACATGACTGTCCTCATTAGGACTTACAACATGAGAATAGATTCTAGCTATTTGGACATAGTCCATTTACATGCATGGCTTTCAAGCCTTATCACAACATTTAATGGTCTCAAGGACCTTATTAAAGAAAACAAACAACTTGAAGATCAATCAAAACCTAGATGTCTTGGTGCTCTTGCACCATACTCCCCAGCATGATGAAAAGTCTTGTCCCAAGAGCTATGGCTTCTTCTCCAAACATTCTTCAATCTTGTTGGAATGTTCCTCTGACTAGGAAACATGAACTCTCCAAGAGTTATCTTCCTCCTTCTCCAACCTGCATGGCTCCTGTAAACAGTGTTAGGACCATAAAACTTGTTTTGGTGTCCTTGTCTAAGACCCTACTACTGCAATGCTTCTGTTCTTCCCAACTTGAGGTTCTGATTTACTCCTTGTACTATCTGCTATTTGCCTTCCTTCTTCTGCCTCATTATAGGACAGTCAATATCCCCAACTTTGACACAACTCAAGTCCCAAACCTGCTATTCTTTAGGACTGTCTTCCACTTTCTTTTGCTGCAACTGTTCCTGATGTTTGCAATCATCCTTAACCTGCACATTCAACTACAATTTCTCTTCAAAACAGATAGTAACATGTTCCTTCTTGTCTTCACAAGGTAAAGGTACTAGTTTAAACTTTCTACCATCTTTGTGCACCAAATAGTTACTAGTATAACCATCATGAATTGTCCTTCTCAAGTGTTGCCATGGTCTACCCAAAATGATATGTCCACATGTCATTGAAATGACATCACACAAAACATAATCCTAATATGGACCAATGGAAAAATCAACATATGCCTTCTTATTAACCATTACTTGCTATTCTTGACTCACCCAAGTGACATTGTAAGGATTAGGGTGATCAAATGTTTTCAATCCCAACTTGTGCACCATTTCCCAAGAAACTAAATTATCATGACAACCTGAATCTATAATCAACTTGCATATCTTTCCATGGCTTAAACAATTAGTTTTAAAAATAGATACCTATGGTGCTTGCTGCATTTTGCCTTTATCTACCATGAGCATTTCTCCAACTATTACTGGAGAGGCTAATGACATTCATGTTCTTCTTGCTTCTCCTCCTCTTGTGCCAAATGAACTCTTCTATCCTTGCTCTTATCAACATCATCCTTCTTAGGACATTTGAAAGATGTGTGTCCCACTTCATTGCAATGATAACATCTACCTGTAAACACTCCTCTTCCTGATCCAAATCTACCTCCACCTCTATATCCACCTCTTTGATCTACAGAAAACTCCTTACCTTTCTCATTGCTATTCTGTACTTCATTAGTAGGTTTGCCCCTACCTCTATATCCTCTTCCACTACCTCCTTGCCTTTCTTGCTTCCTCTTTACCTTCTCTTTAGCCCTGATGGCTAACTAAAAACATTCTCCAAGTGATTTTGGTATTGTCAAACCAATCTCATCTTGCAAGTTATACCTAAGCCCATTAAGGTATCTTGCCACTTTCTCTTCTTCATCTTCCAATCCTCCTCTAATACCAAGCTTATGAAATTGCTCAGTATAGGACATAACATCCATGTCCTTTTGTTTCAGATTTTACCTCATCTTCTTTGTTTGAATGGAGTAATTGGATGGAAGGAATTGATCCTTCATCATATCCTTCATCCTACCCCAAGAAGTTATTCTTGTTACACCTCTAGCCACTCTTTCTATTTGTACACTACTCCACCATGTAAGTGATGTTCCTCTTAGTTTTGTTTTTGCAAATTTGATCTTCTTCTCATCACTCATCTCCTCATACTCAAAGAAATTTTCAAGGGAATCTATCCACCCTAATACCTCTTCACTATCCATCTTCCCCTGATAGATAGGTAACTCTATGTTTGCCTTTGTTCCACTTCCTTGGACTGCCTTCAGCAATCTCACAAATTTCTTCTCTTCAACATCCAACTCATCCTCATGAGGATTCTCATTTGCATCCTCATCTCCTTCTTGATCATCTTGCTCATCCCTTCTAGGATTCTTCTCTAATGCTTCCAATCTTGCCAAGATTGATGCATTCTCTCTTCTTACTTGCCTTAACTCTCTTTCCCTTGCAGCATCCTGTTCTCTTCTATCCCTCAACTCTTTTTCTCTAGCCTCTAAGGCTTCTCTCAACTCATTATTCTCCCTAGCCATCTGATTCTTAGGAGGCATCCTTACAACTCTCACAAACCCTTACTGTTTCACAAGACCCTACTACACCCTCAAGGATCTACTTGCTTTCTCTGATACCACAGATGATGCAGAGCATCTAGGACAGCAGAAGCATATTTCAAAAACTTCAATGCAATAACTCACAAAGTTCACTATTTTCTGACAGAAATCAAGCTTCTAACAATGAAGGCTTTAACACAACACTATACATGCTCATGACATAAAGAGAGGGGACTTCAAGACTCTTATCTCAAGGTGCCTAACTCCAATCAAGACTTCATCTAACCCACTATGCAGGGTCTGTAGGACAACAGTCTTGCCAATGTCTTCAAAAAAATAGTCATAACCTTACTATTCCAATGGGATAACAGTCACAATATCCTTCTTTTGGTGATCTCTATTAGGACAAATCAATCTTACACAACAAGCCAAAGCAATTTCATACTACATACATCTAATGCCTTTCTTGACAAAGCAATACTATACCAAACTTACCTAGTGTCTTCCTTGTGGTGGTTGTCTCCTGGGAGGACTGTCAGAGGCAGCATAAGGTAAAATGGACTATTATCTTAGAGAGATTTCTTCCTACACTTGTCATAGATCCATGATCAGATCTAGGGTTCTTCCCACCAGTCTTAAAACTTACATTCACCAACTTTCCACTTTCACAGTCATTGGACTCCACCCTTCTACTGCTGTCCTTCTCTAACTTCTAACACATGGTTTTGCAGAGTCATTAACATGACAAATTCACTCTACACCATTCTCCTACCTCAACATTCCTCACAAGCCTATGCATTATCTAGTATACAACCCATTCCACTGATCAAAAACATGAAAGATCAGTGGAATGAGGAGAGATCCATCGGGTTGCTCAAAAGAACCCTAACTTAGGTTTTTTGGACAGTCAAGAGAAAACTAACGAATTCTTCCTCCTAGTGCAGTGTCAAGACTCCAAACTATGCTCAAATCAAAGATACTTCCTCCTACTAATCATCCAAGAAGCAAATGGGCTATGACCAATCCGTACAGGGTCGGGTACAACAAGAAACAGTGAGGAAAACATAGAAAAATGCAGAAAAATGGTTTCTTTATTTCATTTCACTTCAAAACTTCCTTCACCCTCCAAAATGAAAAGGTTCTTGGCTTTTTGAAGCCTCCTCGATGCCTTGCACATGCAAGAGGGTAGATGAATTAGTGGAGGGAGAGAAAACTGTCCCCAAACCATCAACTGCCCAATCTACACAAGATTATAGTTTTGTAACCGTCCTATCTCTTTTTGGACTATAATGACTGTTTTAATGTTTAAATAATGCTCTCCATCATTGGTAACCTTTGACAAGGTTCTTAACATACCTTTTAACCTTAGACATGCCTCCAAACATGAGGATTGCCTCCTACACACATTAGGAGGGCTAGAAACTTGTATGACTGCCTCTTACCACATTACTGTCCTCATTAGGACTTACAACATGAGAATAGATTCTAGCTATTTGGACATAGTCCATTTACATGCATGGCTTTCAAGCCTTATCACAACATTTAATGGTCTCAAGGACCTTATTAAACAAAACAAACAACTTGAAGATCAAACAAAACCTAGATGTCTTGGTGCTCCTGCACCAAGTATGTTGACATCAATGATAACATCGGTTAGGCCCATACTTGCAACAATCTCCCCCTTTGTCATTGATGGCAACATATGATGTGAAAAACTGTTTTAACCATCAAGACAAGAACTTCTCCTCACTAATTGACATAGCTCTCCCTATCAACAATAATCATTCATATGTTTTTTCTTTCCTTTGCTTCTCCCCCTTTGATCAGCAACTACTTTTTGTTCTTCACATGTCTTCTCTCCCCCTTTGACATCAATGGAAAAGGGCACATACTTGAAACCACTTCTCACACTTTAGAATCATGCTGACTGCTCCCCCTGAGTAACAACTACCTAACACTAATCCGGATCACAAGATATGACTGTGGGATCCACCGGATTGATGCACATCAGTGTATCTTAATTCAGATAAGGAGGGGTAATAACCCCTAACTTCTCCCTGAAATACTCAAAAGAGTCCTTAGGTAGAGGTTTAGGAAAAATGTCTGCAATCTGATCCTTTAAGGGCACAAACTCCAGTCTAACTTCATTCTTGTTCACTTGTTCTCTCAACAAGTGAAACTTGATGGATATATGTTTTGTCTTTGAATGCAACACATAATTTTTGATATGTTTATTGCACTTGAATTATCACAGTAGATTGTGATAGGTTCTTCATACTCTACTCTACTGTCTCTTATTATTTTCTACATCCATAATACTTGAGTGCAACTGCCTGCTGCTGTAATATATTCTGCTTCTGTAGTGGACAGAGATATTGCCTCTTGTTTCTTGCTAAGCCAAGCAACTAATCTTTTACCCAAAAAGAATGCACCACCACTGGTACTCTTCCATTCATCCACATCACCTACCCAATTAGCATCAATATAAGCACGAAGAGAGAAATCACGATCCTTAGGATACCATAATCCATACTCAACTATTCCCTTTAGATAAGTGAGAATTCTTTTGATTCTCTAGGATCAGCTTGGAATCTCACAACAAGACCAACAACATTCATAATATCAGGTCTATTTTGAGTGAGGTAGAGCAGTCCTCCAATCATTGACCTGTACTTTTTCTGATCGGTCTTAGGAGATTCATCATCTCTACTCAGCTTACATCCGATTGCCATGGGAGCATTCATTGGCTCTGAATATTCCATCCCAAATTTCTTCAACAATTCTTTCACATATTTGGTCTGAGATATGAAGATTCCTTTCTTTGTTTGAGTGATTTGTAGACCCAAGAAGAAATTCATTTCCCCAAACATAGACATCTCAAATTCCCTTTTCATTTAATTTGCAAAAGTCTTGCACATACTATCTTTTCCTCCAAAAATGATATCATCAACAAATACTTCAACAATCAAGATATTTTCATGATCAATCTTGGAGTACAGATTACTATCAGGAGTACCTTTATTGAATCCAATCTTCAAAAGATGTTTGTCCAATCTTTCATACTAGGCTCTTAGGGCTTGCTTGAGTCCATACAATTCCTTCTTCAATTTGTAGACCATATCTCCATGATCAGACAATTGAAATCCATCTGGTTGCTCAATGTATACCTCTTCTTCCAAATCACTGTTTAGGAAAGTAGACTTGACATCCATCTGATACACCTTGAAATCTTTGAAGGTAGCAAAAGCAAGAAATAATCTGACTGCTTCAATTATTGCCACTAGAGCAAAAGTTTCTTCAAAGTCAACTCCTTCTACTTGAGAATAACCCTTACAGACCAATCTGGCTTTGTTTCTTATTACTTCACCATCTTCATTTAGTTTATTCTGGAAGACCCATTTAGTCCCAATTACAGTTTCATCCTTAGGTCTAGGAACAAGATCCCAAGTTTGATTCTTTTCAATATGCATCAATTCATCCTTCATTGTGTTAACCCAACTTTCATCATTGCATGCTTCACGTACTATTTTTCGTTCCATATTTGAAATCAAACAATACTTTACTGAATCTTGAGAAATTTTTCTTCTTGTTTGAACACCTTTGCTTCTATCTCCTATGATATGTTCTTTAGAATGATTCATTCTTACATACCTGGGAGTTTTGGGAAGCTCTTGCTCTTCTAAATCTTGAGTTGGTTCATGCAAACTTGTCTCTTCTTCTTGTATTACAAGATTCTCTAGATCAGTCTGAATCTGAACTGGAGTTGGAACTTGTTCTCCTTGATCTGAGACATCATTCTGATCATCTACTTCATACTCATAATACCTTGAGGGATTTTCTATACCTTCATCAACCTTCACATTTGCACTTTCTACAATCTTTCTCAATCTCTTGTTATAACACCGGTATGCTTTGCTTTGAGTAGAATACCCCAAGAATATTCCTTCATCACTTCTAGCATCAAACTTGCCAAGGTCTTCATCTCTTTTGATATAGTATTTACTACCAAAGACTCTAAAATATTTCACAGTAGGACTGATGCCAAACCAAAGTTCATAAGGAGTCTTACCAGTATTGCCTCTGATTTGTACTCGATTAAGAGTATAGATAGCAGTGCTTACAAATTCTCTCCAGTAGATCTGAGGGACATTTGCTTCCATCATCATGGTTCTAGATGCTTCCTGGATGGTACGGTTCTTTCTTTCCACTACTCCATTCTGCTATGGAGTCCTTGGAGAAGATAACTGTCTCTTTATCCCATGTTCCTCATAGAATGATATGAACTCACTGGATGTGAATTCTCCACCTCTATCAGACCTGAGGCATTTTATGTTTATGTCAGTTTCATTTTCTACCATAGCCTTGAATATTTTAAATTTCTCAAGTGCTTCAGATTTCTCTTTTAAGAAAGTTACCCACATCATCTGAGAGTGGTCATCAATCAACAACATGAAATACCTATCTCCTTGCAGACTCCTGATTCTTGCCGGACCACAGAGATCGGTGCGTACTAAGTCTAACAATCCAGTTGAAGATTGTTCCTTACTTTTGAATGTGACTCTATTCTACTTACCCAACTGACATTCTTTGCACAAACTATTAGTAGGTTTCACCAGTCTTGGAAGATCTCTTACATCCTAAGTATTGCTTATCTTGATGATATTATCAAAATTTACATGACACATTCTCCTATGCCACAACCAACTCTGGTCAATTTGAACAAATAAACAACTTTTGCATGTACTAACCAAGTGGAAGATGTTACCTTTTGTCTGTGTACCGGATGCAATCTCAGTTCTAGAGCTTTCAAAGATCTTGCATTTTCCATTTTTGAATCAGAGATCATAGCCTTTGTCCACCAACTATCCAACACTGAGAAGATTATGCTTCAGACCTTCAACATACAGAACATTACTAGTTTTGTTCTTTCCATCAAAAGAAATGGTTCCTCTACCTTTAATTCTACCAGCAAAGTTATCTCCAAACTTTACAACTCCAACTTCATATCTTTCCAGGTTTATGAACTTATTCTTGTCACCAGTTATATGGTGAGAGCATCCACTGTCAATGACCCATTCATCCTTTTCGTCAACCTGAGTAGCCAGAGCCCTTTCTACCATTTTATGATTGACAGATTCAATAGGCATTAGATCTTCTTCCTTGATGGCAATAAACACCCAGTCACTTCCGGATTTGTTTCCTACCTCAGATTCATCATCTATTACTCCATCATCATCTTCTTGAACATAGTAACACTTCTTTTGGAACCTTGATCTATTAGGGTTTGGCCTTGAAAATCTTTCTGGACATCTTGAGGCAAAATGACCAATCTTATTCTAGGCAAAGCATTTAAAAGGTAATTCTCCTTCATACTTACCAGATCCTCTTGGCAGTCTTTTTACAATGAGAGCTTCAAGTTGTTCAGCTTCTAATTCATCCTCTTCTAGATCTTTTCTTTCTTTCTCATACCAGGATGATTTTCTTGATGATCTTTCCCCTGGATCATATCTCTATTTGCCTTTAGCAAAGGCACTAGCTTTGAAAGTAGATTTAGTCTTGGGAAGTGCATCACCAAACTTAGCCAACTCAAATGCAAATATCTTACCAACCAATTGATCCCTTGTGATAGTTGTTAGAGATCTAATTTCCTCAATAATAGTGACCTTGTGTTTATATGCAGAAGGTAAAGATCTAAGAACTTTAGCAACAATTTCATCTTCATCCAGTACTCCACCAGCACATCTGATGCCATATACAAGCTCATTTACTTTTGCCATATATAAAGTGATGTTCTCATCTTCACTTATCCTTAGGTTTTCAAAATTTCCTTTTAGACTTTGCAGCTTGGCACACTTAACATACTTGTCTCCTTCATATAGATTTTCAAGCTTTGTCCAAATTTCATAAGAAGTCTTTAATCCCATAACATTTGTCAGCTCCGTATCAGACAAGGCACTCAGTAGGGCTTCTTTAGCTCAAAGATTATTTTCTGCATCTCTGACTTCATCTATAGTTGTTGGTCCATTCCTTGGAGGAACACATTTAGTTGAGGTTATGTTCCAATATTGATATACCATGCATTGTAAGTGACATTCCATGCGGTTCTTCCAGGCAGTGAAGTTTGTTCCATCAAACCTTGGACTGTCCTTCTTGTAGGTCCACATCCTGGATCTCCTCAAGTGGTCAGGCTTCTACTAGAGGAACTTGGCTCTGATACCAATTGTTGGTTTTAGGACAGACAACTGAGAGGGGGGGTGAATTAGTTGTCACAAAAATTATGTTCCTTAATCACTTAAAACCTTCTTAAATTTCAGCAGCATAACAAAGATTTAATCAAGGAAGCATAACGCAATAACTTAAGACCAGAAACACATTCAACACATTTAACACCAAGACTTTTAACGTGGAAAACCTGGTTAAGGGAAAAACTTGTTGCAAGTATGGGCCTAACTAGTGTTGTCATTGATGTCAACATACTCCTGTTGCATTGATATCAAGGATTGGATGAGCTGTGTGCTGAGGATATTAAGAAAATCAACCCTATCAGAAATGGAGAAGGATAGTGAAGACAGTGCAGTTCTATGAAGAAAAAATCCCAGTTAATTGAAGATCAGAGTATGCGCATTAAAGGGTTTGCAAAAATATGTTTGAAGGTGCTCCAGCCAAGGTTTCGGAGATCTGCTTGAAGATTTGGAGAATTTATGGCCATATGAATAAAACTGGTTCTGGCAGCTATTCATAAGTGACAGAGTGGCACAAATAGGTCTGGTGAGATCCAAAAATGCAATATCTTATTTTGCGGATCTGGTGGCATGTTTGGGAAGCTAATGTGAATTGAAAACGCAATTGGTTCGTGGTTTGGAGGTCCACAAGCAATTCTTCTAATATGACAGTGATGACCGACTGTGTTCTTGAGGTTCCAGATGAAGATGCGAATGATTACAGTAAGCAGAAGTGGTGTAGATGTTCTTGGTGATTCAAGCAAGCTTGTGGGGGTCTCTAGATTGTGTCTAGTTCGTGTTGGCGGTCCACATTGAAGATCGAGCTCGTAATTGAAGATTTATCTTTGGGTGATGGTGTTCTTCCTAATCTTGGCCGAACGAATAATTTGTGCATGTTACGGATGATCTTGAAGACATTTTGTGAAGCATGGTGTGTCCCTCGAAGGAGATTGAAGTATCAGATATGTGTGGCCGACTGTGTAGTGATGCGCATGAAGTTTTTGTAACAAGTCAAGTTGTATTTTTGTAATTACTTTGTAATAAAATAAACTGTGTTGTGTCAACTTTGATGATCATTCCAAAGTCGATGTCATGTATAAATAAGATTTGTGAAGTCATTTAAAAGTATCCTGGTTGTGATGAGAAAGTGGTAGAGAAGAAGAGCGAAAAGCAAAGTAGAGGTGTTGAGCTTAAATAGAACTGTCTCAAGCATAGTGAAGATGCTAATCTCCAGTTCAAGTATGTAATATTTATATTCTTTTGTAGATGGTGAGTCTCTTGTAGGCAGTGAGCCTCTTGTGAGCATTGTGCTCAGATAGTAAGCCCTAATTGGCAAGTGCCATTTTATTCTTCTTATTCTTTTAACAGAGAATACAATCTTGGGTTAGTCACCCCATGGTTTTTCCCTTAACTAGGTTTTCAATGTTAAAAATCTTGGTGTTATATGTGTTAAATGTGTTTTTGCTCTTGAGTTATTGCATTATGCTTCATGATTGAATCTTTGTTATGCTGCTGAATTATAAGAAGGATTTAAGTGGTTATAGAGCAGAAGTTTGGTGACAACTGATTCACCCCCCCTCTTAGTTGTCTATCCTAAAACCAACAATTGGTATCAGAGCCAAGTTCCTCTAGAAAAAGATTAACCACTTGAGGAGATCCAGGATGTCAACCTACAAGAAGGATAGTCCAAGGTTTGATGGAACAAACTTCACTGCCTGGAAGAACTGCATGGAATGTCACTTACAATGCATGGGATATCAGTATTGGAACATAACCTCAACTAAATATGTTCCTCCAAGGAATGGGCCAACAACTATAGATGAAGTCAGGGATGCATAAAATAATCTTCGAGCTAAAGAAGCCCTACTGAGTGCCTTGTCTGATACGGAGTTGACAAATGTTATGGGATTAAAGACTGCTTATGAAATTTGGACAAAGCTTGAAAATCTATATGAAGGAGACAAGTATGTTAAGTGTGCCAAGCTGCAAAGTTTGAAAGGAAAGTTTGAAAACCTAAGGATGAGTGAAGATGAGAACATCACTTTATATATGGCTAAAGTAAATGAGCTTGTATGTGGCATCAGATGTGTTGGTAGAGTACTGGATGAAGATGAAATTGTTGCTAAAGTTCTCAGATCTTCACCTCCTATATATAAACACAAGGTCGCTGCTATTGAGGAAATCAGATCTTTAACAATTCTCACAAGGGATCAATTGGTTGGTAAGATATCGACTTTTGAGTTGGCAGAGTTTGGTGATGCACTTCCCAAGACTGAATCTACTTTCAAAGCTAGTGCCTCTGCTAAAGGCAAACAGAGATATGATCCAAGGGAAAGCTCCTTAAGAAAGTCATCTTGGTATGAGAAAGCAAGGAAAGTGTTGGTTAATTTCCCAGACTGGATGCTTATTATCGGTTATCCCTACAAGGTAGCCATCATTGGTCAATAGGATTCCCAGGCCAGGGGCCAATAGTATAGGAGATAGACTCTATAAATATCTCCTCTTCTTCTTTAGGCTCTGCAGAACCAAGGGGGGGATTCCCTACTCAACATCTATGAAATGCATTTATGTATTAACTAGGATGTTGACACAAAGCAGATAAATCCTCTCTTATGCAGACCAAAACTGTGAGACAAGTGCAAAGGGGCTAGCTTTGGGCCTATATTTAGTTTTAGATAGAGGATTTCGGTCCTAAAACTACTTCTAATATCCTAAAGGTTAGTAAATGAAGTTTGAGTTTGTTTTGTATTTGGATGCAAAACTAGGACTTTGGTTGTAACCTTGATACAAGACTGGATCAGTGCCTATCTCAGGGCTCGAAGTCAATAGACATACACATGTGAATGTACACATAAACATAGACCAAAGACTGGATATCAAGGGGATTTTTAGTATCTGCCTTACAGATACTTCCCAAAATTTAGGTGCTTAATCATTCATACTTAATGGTATCCCTACTGCAGCACATTTTCTCAATGATTAACCTAAAACATTTAATTTGTTCCTTGAACAAAAGTAGGAGATTAAACATTCAATATAAAAGAATTATATTCCTGAACCTTAACAACCCCTAGTTATCTTGATTCAAAAGAAAATATGCCCACAACTTGGAGACAAATGATAAAACACATGCACAAAGCATTTCTCATATAAAACAACATGAAACCAGTGAATTCATACATGAAACATACAACATGAGACTCATAAACTCACAAGACAGCCAAGACAGAGCCACCTGTTGGTAATCATTTATGTTTAGGGTTTTGAGCTTGAGCCATTGGTGGTGCCTGCACAAGTATTTAGGTTTCAAGCATTTAGTTATGTAGGCACATTCCCAAAGAATCCAAAATTTCCAACACTTTCAGCCTCTGCAGTTGTAAAAAATGCAAAAAATAAGTTAAGGTGCAAGTGTCTTTGTATATACAAGGCTGTTTGTATATGCATGCAAGTCGAATGTACATTAGCTGGCTTGCAAAATCTCTATCGGCGACCAAAAAATGGTGAAAAAAGGGAGTTATATGCATTTTTAAATGCATATCGAGTTTGCATATACAAGGGGGAATCTTTCGTAGATTCTTGGGAATATTCACTGCTTGCATATTGGGTTGCATGTATATTTGATTTGTATGTTCAGACATACAACGGTTAGATACAAAGAAAAGATACATTGCAGGTATATTCCGTGGAAGATTCTCACTTGTATATAGGGGTTTGTATGTTTGCGTTTGTATATTCGACATACAAAGGAAATGTACATTGAAACATATACAAGGGGCCTTGTATATTCCGAAGCATGCAAAGAAAAGGTACAATTGGTGGGGCCCGCGGATATGCAAAGCAAAATGTACTTTGGGTGGCAAATATACAAGTCAACATGCAAGCGCACAAATGTAAAGGATATACAAGACAAATTTCAAAGGGTTTTTCTAATCCAATTCATAAGAACCTGGAGTCTGCGCCTTGTATGTATATCTGCATTGTATGTTCACACATACAAGCTGATATACAAGGAGATAGCCTACAACCCAGACGCAGTGGAGGAATAAAGTGCAGTGAATGAAATTTGAGGTCCGTGGGTTGTATAAAGCACTTGTATATGCCGATATACATTGCGAAGATACAAAGGCTAGATACAAGCCGAATTTCAAGGCAACTTTAAAATACTTTATAAAATTTGAAATCCGCGCCTTGTATGTATAAAGTGAATGTATATGCACATATACAAGGAAATATGCAAGGAAAGAAGATGCAGGGTGGACCTGATTGAAAATTCCAATTTGCTCTATAATAGCTTGGGGTCCACCTTGTATGTTGAACAGTTGTATGTATATGCTCTTGCATATACGAAGAATTTGAAAGGCAAAAGTAGGCAATTGTATATGCATTTGAGCATGCATATACAAGGGCGAAAAGGCAAAAATGAGAGGGAAGAAGGCCAGCGATAAGAACATGAGGTGCCTATGTGGCACGATCGGATTGGTTGGTGACTTTCAAGATGGTTTTTGGGGCTGTCAATTTAAGCGATGGGAGTAGATCGACGACCATGTTTTGAACCCATAGCAAAAGTTTTTACATGTGTATTTGCAATCATTTTTGAGCGGGAAAACAACAGACGCATCCGCTGCTACATTTCAAAGGGGCCTATGGGAAGGTGAGGCAGTAATGGCAAACTTGCAGAGGATGATCGATGGAGTTGACAGGTTAACCACCCGATTGAAGATGAAAATCCTTAGGCGGCAGTGCAAATCCTGAGTTCACCTGCTCATTCCTCTTTGCCTCTCTACTGCATTTACTGTTCCTGAGCACCATTTCTCATGCATTATATCTGGCAAATTTTTGATTTGCCTTGTAATTAATTTACTGAGTACATGGTCTTGGTATAAAAGCCAAACTGTGCTACTCTTTGTGGTTGTTGAAGACTTGGGCAATTTTGGGGGAAAAATAACAAAATACAGAGCATTTTCCTGGCTATTGTATCTCTGTGGAGTTTATGTGTTGCATCTGAGCTGTATCTTGCACATATGTTCAGTTTCAATGTTAATGTTATATAAAAAATACTTCTTGCATGTGTTTTGCTGTCTATCTCCACTTGTTGTATGCATTTCTTCTTTTGAATCTAGTTGCTAAGGGTTTCTTAGATTCTAGGGTATAGTTTTGCTGTATCACATACTTGATCTCTAACTTCCATTCAAGGAGTGGATTAAATTATTTTAGGTTAAAGTGTGGAGAAGATTGTATGTCAGCTGGGATATCCATAAGTAGAGACTGTTAAATACCCATTCTTGGGTGATGTTTGTAAGGCAAGCATCAATCTAACCCCTTGAAACTTGAATGCCAGTTGCAAGCCACTCTCATGTATACATCTATGTGACTCCTTGCCCTGAGATAGGCACCGGTCTGCCCTTGTGAAGTAGTTATGATCCAAAACCCCTGTCTTGCATCCAAACCATCAAATTCAAACCAATCCATTCACATTTCCAACCTGTTAGTTGTAGGAGTAGGAGTAGGAAACCCCTGCATGCTCTCATCCCTAACCAGACACATATGTCCAAGAATGTTGCCAACCTTGTCATTTGTTACACAAATCTTGGTCCACACATGAGAGTATTCTACTTGTTATTACAAAGTTAAATCTTTCTATCATTTGGAGAGTAAATGTTCTTTAGTAAATAGGGACACCCCCCTTGGTGCAACAAAACTAGAAGTGAAGGTGAGGCAGCTCACGCAACCTCCCGTATTCGTTGGCCGAATCTGCCTGTGCATTGGAACTAGCAAACCCACTGCTGATTCAAGAAAAATAACCAACACCACCAATGAAGCAGTACCTTATTACAGCACCAAAATATTGTCCAGTTTTCAACCCCTACAATGGGTACCATAGTTTGGCTTTTTTACCAAGACTGTGTACCCAGCAAAATTTAATTACAAGGCAAATCAAAAAATCTGCCAAATTCAATGCATAAGGAATAGTACTCAGAAATATTCAATGTTGCTAAGAGACAAAGAGGAATGGGCAGGTGGAATCGGGATCTACACCGCCGTTCAAAGACATTCATCTTCAATCGGGTTGTTGACCCGTCCATCACCGACCCATACCACTGCAATTTTTCCATTAATGCTTTAGCTACCCATAGCCTTTCTAAAATGTAGCAATGATGTACCTCTGAAAATTTCCCGCTAAAAAATGACCGCACATGCTCAGGAAAATCGTTCGCTGTAGGTTCAAAACCTGACCGTTGATCAAAAACCTATCGACAAAATCAACGGTCCCAAAACATGCATGAAGAGCTACTAGCCAATGATATCGTGCCATGTAGGCACCTTGACCCTCTATCGCTGACTCTTTCTCCTTTTATTTCACCTTTATTGCTCTTGTATATGCAAACCCAAATGCATATACAACATACAAGGCAGACGTCAAATGTTATAGAACAAACTGGAATTCAGTTCAGGTTCGGCTTGTATCTCCATCCTGCATCCATCGCTTTGTATATTACACACATACAGACGCAAAACATAAACAAGGCGGACTCCAAATTGTATCTATCCATTGGATTTGAAAAACCTTCAAGTCCGGGCCTTGTATCCTCATGAATTTGCATATCGGCACATATACAAGTGCAATGTGTTGATAACTGAGAGGGGGGGTGAATCAGTTATCCTAATTATTTCCGCTTTGTGAACTTTCTTATTAATCAATGCAGCATTAATTCAAATATGCAAACATAACCATGAAATGGAACTACACATGACATAATATTTTGATGTGGAAACCCTGTTAAGGGAGAAAACCATTGGGTGATTAACCCAAGATTGTATTCTCTGTTAGAAGAATGGAAATACAAAATGGCACTTGCCAATTAGGGCTCACTACCCGAGCACACTGCTCACAAGAGGCACACTGCCTACAAGAGACACACTGCCTACAATTTATAAAGAGTGTAATACAATACTTGAATTGGTAAGGAGCATCTACATATGCTGGAGTTCGGTTCCGGTTAGGCTCAGTACATTGATCTGCTGCACTTCATCTTTCTTCTTCTTTTGCACTGCTCTTCTTTCACATACCAGACCTTTCTTACTGCTTTCACTCTACTCTACTACTTTTCTTTGTACTTACTCAATGATAACAACACATCTCACAACTAAATCCATCTTGTATATATATATCCGCACAAGTGATTTCATCACCTTTCTAGTCGGCATCCGGAATAGTCAATCTTTTCCACAAACTCTGATCTGTCGGCTGAATCCTTGCATACCAAGTAATGCGGATCAAGGATATACTTGTATAAGTCATCAATCATGTCGGCCAATCATAACTTATGCCTTAATAACCTTTACCATCATCAGTAACACATCCGGAATGATGTCTAATGTTCTACTAGTCAGTTCTTCCTCTGTCCACACTGTCAATCAGGAACCCGATACTCAAGTATTCATGTCTTTTTCTTTATCTACCACCGGAGGCTAAATTATTGGAATCTATCACTCAAGGTAGTCCTCTTGACTTCCCCAAATCTGTACTTCACCAAGATACTTCCTCTGAGAGATCCAGACCTGACTGTTGGACCTTGCCACATGCTCTGTTCTTGCTTACTAGACCACAACATTCTTCACTCTGACTTCCGGTAGAGACACACCATGTCCTGCGGATGTGTGGGATGAACTTTGTTGCCATCAATGACAACAATCTCCCCCTTTGGCATTGATGGTAACACTTAGTGAAAAATGACTAAGTGTTTACACTATGCTCCCCCTTGGCTGATGCTCTATTTTTATATACATTTTCTAGAGCTCCCCCTTAGTTGGATTCCTCATTTTTCACTATTCTTCACTCCCCCTTTAACATCAATGGCAAAGGGTAGGGTCCGCATATCAAAATTTTCAAAATTTTATCCGCATAAGTATATAAATATGGAATACTTACATATACTGAAGTATGTCTGCAAAAGTTGTTTTCAATTGAATGAATTCTGTAGCCCAACTTTGCTTCATTTTGTCCAAAATTGATATATGACCGCTTAACAGGAATGCAAATGCATCTGCCCTTTTTAGATCTGTTGCATCACTGGTCTGGGCTGTGATCTGGGCTTCTTTTATGGCCTCATGCATGGCCACTAACTTGGGGATAATTATCCCTCTAAGTGCACCCAACCTGCTTGTTCTATTTTTCTTTTCCTTCTCCAGCTTCTTGATATCATTCAAGATTGCAATAGTCTGACATTCTTGATTTATTATGGAGGATGAGAGAGGATCAAAATTCTTTGATAGATTTGTCAGTTTATCCTCTTGTTCTTTTACTTTCTTCTCAATGTCCAATGTTGCTTTGGACCATGATAAACAAAATTTGTACATTTCTCCGCCTTCTTTAAGAGCATTTTCTAAGCTCTTTATCCCAATATTCATATTTCTCTTATCATTGATTATCAACCCTTGTACCTCTGATAATCTTTTTGCAAGAAATTCCTTCCGGACCTTATCTTCTGCTGACTTCTCTAGGGAATCAAAATGTGTGCTAACACTATTGACTAGAGTTTTGAGATTACCGGATGAGGAGGCTGTGAGATCCTTCTGAAACGATGGCATAATCTTTTCTAGCACTCCAGAAGCAGCTTCTATCAACTCATAGTCTTCCATGTGAGACTTTAGGAGTTTTTCTTTAGCCTTTGCATTAGCAAATGAAGCTATCTTCATTGTCTGTACCAGAGAAAGGGAATCAAAAGTAAATGGTCCTTGTAGAAGCTCCGGTTCATCAATCTCCATTGTTTCTTTGTTCAGGAATTCTTGGACAGTTTTTGCAGTGTCTCTTGCCGAAGACAGATTTTTCTTTTCTTCTGCATTCTTAGAGCTGTCTCTTGGAGCTTTCTCTCCTTCTACATTCTTAGCACTAGTAGTTGTGGTCTTCTCTGTTGAAGTTTTCTCTCCTTCTGCAACCTTGGTATTGTCACCTTCTTTTTCTTTCACCTCGGGTTCTTTCTCCTGTATTCTTTCTTCTCCTTTAGATCCGGAGACTGTAGGGGGATCCGAAGGAGAAATGTTAGTTTGTTCATAGGCCACCCCTTCCAGAGTAGAGGATTTCAAGTCCTTAGCTGTTTCTGCACCGGTATTCATTGCCTCTTCTGTCATTTTCTCAGTAGACTCTCAGCAACACTTGTGGTCGATGGGTTGGTACCCAAGTCCTCTATAATTGGAATGTTGAATCTTTTGAATGCATTCCGGAGGATCTCTTCTATCTCTTTTGCAACTTTGTCAGTCTCTCCGAGCATAAGTTGATTCATCCTTGCTTTGCTCCTGAACTCATCCTTACAATCTTTGAATATCATATTCATTTTCTTGGGATCGATTGAAGGATATAGCTGAATTACTATCTGTTCCCAGATTTCTAGGTCTTTGGCTTGGGCATTGTTCTTTCTTATTTCTAGTTCCTTCTCCAAGCTTTTGGGAATCAAAGATATAATTTCAATAAATACTTTGTTGTAGATATTTAGGTACCTGACCGTGGCATCTTGCAATATCTTCTGATCTGCTTCACCATAATCATCATAGAACTCAATCATTGGCTAAAGATTTCCATCCACTGTAACTGATTTGATTATGTCATCAATGTGAAGAGTGGATTTTTCAACATATTCCTTTGTCTTTTCTTCTTCCTCTTGTCCGGTAGAGGGTTCACCAGATGTTTTCTTCTGTTTCTTCACTTTCCTGATTTCTTCATCAGATTCAGTCTCCTCTTCATCCCTTTGACTGGCATAAGCCCTTGTGGCTTTTGTCTTTGTTCTTTTCTCTCCTTTGCCGAATAATTTTGCTTCCAGTTTTGATGGCCTTGAGCTTTTGGTAGTGGTAGGTGCAGATCTCTTTGATGATCTGGTCTGAGTGGAGGATTTTACCGGAACACTTTCCTCACTTTTCTCTTCTGCCTTTTTTTTCTCTTCCTCAGCCCTTTCCACCTTTTCCCTGTTGGCATCAAATGCCTCCTTTGATATGCCAAAGCCTTTTGCAACATCTTCAACTTCTTTTCTTACCTTCCTCTTGATCTCTGGTTGTCTGAGTTCCACATGAATCTTTACACTCAGCTCCTCAAAGGTTCCAAACCTTTCTACCTTTGGATCCTTTGGCTGACTCAGCATGTGTTGAACATGCAGCTCCACAATTTGTTCATCAACTTCATACCCCATAGGCATGATCCATACAGTTCTTGGTTCTACTGCCTCCATTAGGCACTGATCAGTCTCTACCATAAAGCATACTGTGTCTTTGTATTTCTCAACAAGAGACTGGGGAATTCTTTCTCTTGCTTGCATCATGTTCTGAAAATTCTTGAAATATCTCCACAGGGCTGTATTTCTTGCTTTAGCATCCCCAAGCCCATGCAAATAGTCTCTAATTTGGATGGCAACTAGTCTATCATTCTGCTATACCCAGCCATTGGATCTGGGAAGCTCATTCATGTAATAAAAGAATAGGTAGAGTATTAAGCCACCATACTTGAAGGAGTTCTTATCCTTCTTAATCTTTTGTAGATTTTCCAAATGTTGACTTAGAAGAAGATCACACAGATCATAGTCAGCATTTTCTTTTAGCATTTGATAGGTTGTGTAAACTACAGTTCCTGATACTAAATTTTCCCTACTGGAGTGATAAATCTTGTAACCAATTATCATGGATGCAAATTTGACATTCGGTTCAGTGATGTCTTCAATTGTCATAGCTCTCTTGTCAAATTTTGATCTGGTTGCATCACTTACTATCTAATTCTTGACAGATTTGAGAATAGGTATTCCACCGGATGAGTACAGACCGGTTACTGCCATAATTGCATCTTTGGTGATCTTAAATGGTTTATTCAACCATAATAAATTGTCATGCACTCTACTTAACACATACCAAACCCATTCATCTTCTTCAAAATAGGGGAAATGAATGCATTGAGCAAAATGCTTATCCCAGATGGCTTTATACTGAGGTTTAATCTCAAAAAAATCATCTATTAACTGTTTGTGATAGATATCCGCTAACTTTGATTTGCCAAATTCTTCAATATTCGCGTGTATGTAAACCCTAATGTCCTCTGTACGCAACACACCATACAGAACACTAGAAAATGCTCCTAAGGGATCTACTTCCAAAGATTTGTATGGATGTTTCTTGAATTTGGGGTGAGGCCTATCAAAGATTATTACAATATTTGGAGTACCCATCATTCAAGGATTTATAGAGAGATATTTGATAACGGAGAATACCTTTTTGTGCCTTTCGGTTTCACGGAGTTAGCTGGATCAATTTCTGGATGAATTGACTTCTGCAAAGGATCTTTGATGAGCTTGAGGAATTTTGTTGCAAAGCTTCACTTTCCATTTCTTCTTGAATGCAGAATGAACAAATGCTTAATGAGAAAACCCTTATATTGCTCCACAAACCCTAATGTCGGGTTGCAATAAATGCTCGACCTAAGTTATTTCGGTTTGCCTTATTCTGATGACTTGAAGAACTGGATCAATCCTAATCTTTTAAACATCTTGCGGATCTTCCAAATCTTAACCATAGTGTATTTGGATGTTTCCCTTATAAACCCTTTAATTCGCAACTCTTCTTGTGCCAGTTCCGGCACCAATTGACTGGCTGGGGGAACAAGGTTTTCTTTGTGTCTCCCCCTGAACCAGAACTCACCTTTTTAATTTTCGGAAGGAATATCAACACCAGAGTCTGGTGCAGATCCATCCCCTTCATTCTCTATACTTTTCTTCACCCAAATCTTGTTCATCTCCCTTTGAACTTCATCCGCATTCACTTTTTGTTTTCCCTTATCTTGATTCTGATTATGATGTATCAGACCTCTTTTGTCCTGATTCTTGCTTCTACAAAATTTTGCAATATGACCGAATCTATTGCAAATTTGGCAAACAACATTTCTTTGCATATTTGATTGATATCCTTTTGATCTGCATTGATTAGCCATATGACCTATTCTATTTCATGCAAAGCATCTACCATTGAATGACTTGTTTATTTGCATATTTCTGCATTCATGAGATTTGTGACCATACCTTTTGCAGTTGAAACACTGTCTGGAGAAGGATGAATTAGTCTAATTCATGCTCTTTCTGCACTGATTAGCTTTATGACCAAAGTTATTGTAGTTGTGACAGTATCCATTGAAGGATGGATATCTTTGAGCATTAGGCTGCCTTACCGGAGGTCTTCTAGGCCTATTCCTTGGATTATTTGATCCAAAATTCTTTTCACCAGATCTGGAGCTTTCTCCTTTCTCATATCCCAAACCACACTTGTCATCTACCCTCTTTTGACTTTTAAGAAGAACTTCAAGTTGAGCAAACTTATCTTGAATTTTTCTTTATATTCATTTGTTGTTTGAAGATCCCTTTTAAGAGAGACAATTTGATCCTCAAGTTTTTCTTCATTATCTTTAGCATCTTCAAGATCAGATTCAAGGTGTCTGATTATTCTATCCATCTTGTGGCAGTCTTCTGATTTCTCCTTGAGAGATTGTCTTAGATCATCTTCAGTCTTTCTTTTCTCTTCAATTTCTTGGGTAAACTTCATAACTCCTGATTCCATCTCATGTCTTACCATGATGATCTCTTTTGATAACTTTTCACACAACTTGGTTTTCTCCTTCAGATCTCCACTTGTATCATTGGCTTCACTTTGATTTGCCAATTGCTAAAGGTGCTATTTTCTCTTTTTCATAGAGAGACTCAGTTTCCCTTTTAGTTCATTTATGAAATTATCAACCTGTTTGAGTCTTTCCTTCAATTCATTGACTTCAGAATTTGACTGCTCAAGATCATCTAGGGTAGACTTAACTTGCTCCCTCATACCATACACATCCATTTGAATTCCTAGATCTTCCTCAAACTATTAGGCTCTGTTGGGAGGAACTTGGCTCTGATACCAATTGTTGATAACTGAGAGGGGGGGTGAATCAGTTATCCTAATTATTTCTGCTTTGTGAACTTTCTTATTAATCAATGCAGCATTAATTCAAATATGCAAACATAACCATGAAATGGAACTACACATGACACAGTATTTTGACATGGAAACCCTGTTAAGGGAGAAAACTACGGGGTGATTAACCCAAGATTGTATTCTCTATTAGAAGAATAGAAATACAAAATGGCACTTGCCAATTAGGCTCACTGCCTAAGCACACTGCTCACAAGAGGCACACTGCCTACAAGAGACACACTGTCTACAATTTATAAAGAGTGTAATACAATACTTGAACTGGTAAGGAGCATCTACATATGCTGGAGTTCAGTTTCAGTTAGGCTCAGTACACTGATCTGCTGCACTTCATCTTTCTTCTTCTTTTGCACTACTCTTCTTTCACATACCGGACCTTTCTTACTGCTTTCACTCTACTCTACTGCTTTTCTTTGCACTTACTCAACGACAACAACACATCTCACAACTAAATCCATCTTGTATATATATCCGCACAAGTGATTTCATCGTCTTTCTAGTCGGCATCCGGAATAGTCAATCTTTTCCACAAACTCTGATCTGTCGGCTGAATCCTTGCATACTAAGTAATGCAGATCAAGGATATACTTGTAGAAGTCATCAATCATGTCGGCCAATCATAACTTATGTCTTAATAACCTTTACCATCATCAGTAACATGTCTGGAATGATGTCTGATGTTCTGCCAGTCAGTTCTTCCTCTGTCCACACTGTCAATCAGGAACTCGATACTCAAGTATTCATATCTTTTTCTTTATCTATCACTCAAGGTAGTCCTCTTGACTTCCCCAAATCCACACTTCACCAAGATACTTCCTCTGAGAGATCCGGACCTGACTGTCGGACCTCGCCACATGCTCTGTTCTTGCTTACCGGACCACAACATTCTTCACTCTGACTTCCGGTAGAGACACACCATGTCCTGCGGATGTGTGGGATGAACTTTGTTGCCATCAATGACAACAATCATGAATCCATATGGTGTTTCTTGCCAATGCAATGTACAAGCCGTGGATGCCACACTGCCTTTAGAACAAAATAAAAATGACTTGGGGTCTGCCCTGCATCTTTGGAATGCACTCCCATTGTATATGTGAATGTATATTTTGTTTGTATGATGAATATACAAACACAAACATACAAGCAGGGAATCTATTCAAAATATTCCCCATACATTCTTCCCTTGTATATTTATCATGTACAAACCTGTTTGTATATCCGCTATACTATTCACTTTGCATGTCGCGGGTCTTTGTATATTTTCAATGTACATTCCTTTTGTATGCTGAATATACAAACAGGAATCTTCTCCAGAATATTCCTACAATGCATCTTTTCCTTTGTATGTTTCACTTGCATACTCTACATACAAGCCCGATATACAAGCAGGGCCAATATACAAATGGCGAATATTCCCAGAATCTTACAGAAGATTCTCCCAATGTATATGCAACCCGATATATATCTAGAATGCATATAACTCAAATTTTTCATCATTTCTAGAAGCCGATTAAGATTTCACAAGCTTGTCAACAGATTTGATCACTTGCATACACAGAAATTTGGCACTTTTCTCATGTGCGATGGGAAAAGACAATAAAACATTGCACTGGGCTGGTCAAACTGTGAACATTAAAACACAAGGATGAAATCTAATAACTAGGAACCCTCCACAGAAAACTAGTATCAGAATAAGCAGGACGGTACGAGACCCCAAGGCTCAGAAATTTTAGGGTTTGAATGAGAAAAAATTCAAATGTTCAAGCCTAAAACCCTAAACATAAATGAATACTAACATAGGCTCCAATTGGGGACGTGTAGGCACAAGGCTGCAGCGAGGACTGGACTACTCCGGGGTAGACTAGACAAAATCCAAAGCTCAAAACACAACCGACTATACAAGGCATGTACAAAATACTTACACCTAGTTTACAGTGTGCACATAAGGTATTCATTTATGAGAAAAAAGTTTTAAGGAATTTACCGTGCACTGGCAATTCCCGTAATTCACCATTAAGGGCTTGGAGAAAATAAGAATCATCTCCATAGATATTGCTAATTTGATATAGGCCGGTCCACAAGGGCTCAAATTTACCGTGTTTGCCCTGATCCTGACTCCTAGCATTCCACATAAGGACCAAGTCACCTATCTGAAACCTTCTCTCTGTAGCTCTTCTATCAAACAGATATTTCACTTGTTGCTGTGTCTTGATATTTGTTTTCTGCGCTTCCCTTCTTATCTCATCTAGTGCAACCAGCTGATTTATTCTATCAGTCATTGGGTCTCCAATCTCCTCATCATTCCCTTGGATGAATTTATAAACTGGCAGTAGGTTGTTTATAGGCAATCTAGCTGCTGCACCATATACCAATTCATAAGCTGACTTTCTAGTTGCTTTCTTCACTGTCACCCTGTCAGCCCATAATACCAACTTTAACTTTGAATCCCATACCCTCTTACTTTTATCTAGCATTCTCTTAATGATTTTCATGAGACTTTTGTTGCTTGACTCTGCTTGACCATTCCCTTGTGGGTGGTATGGTGATGTATGAGACAAATCGATTCCATAATTGTTGCAAAAATCAATAAACTCACCATACCTAAAGCACATTGCATTATCTGTGACCACTTTGGCTGGTACTCCAAATCTGATAATAATATTTTCTAGAAGGAAATCCATCACCACTTTGCTTGTAGATTTTTTAGTTGGAATGGCCTCAATCCATTTAGTGAAGTAATCAGTAGCAACCAAAATCCAACTGTGTCCTTCACTTGATTTTTCTAAGATTTCCCCTATAAAATCAATCCCCCATTATTGAAATGGAGCTTCTATAGTTATAGTCCTAAGGGGCAATGCACCTTCATTTCTTAGCCTTCCTAAGAACCTTTGGCAAGGATCACATTTTCTTATCATTCTATGTGCATCTGAGAAAAGAGTTGGCCACCAATATCCTGCTCTGAGAATTTTGTGAGCTGTTGTCTGGGCAGCATAGTGCCCACCACACTCTCCATTGTGCATGTCGCTTAGAATATGTTAGACTTAGGGTACACAACTGAGAGTAGTGGAGAGAAAGAACCGGACCATCCAGGAAGCATCTAGGACCATGATGATGGAAGCAAATGTTCCTCAGATCTATTGGAGAGAAGTTGTTAGCACTGCAGTTCATACTCTCAATCAAGTTCAAATCAGAAGCAATACCGGTAAGACCCCTTATGAACTTTGGTTTGGCATTACTCTTACTATAAGATATTTCAGCCTTTGGTAGCAAATGTTACATCAAAAGAGATGAAGATCTAGGCAAGTTTGATGCTAGAAGTGATGAAGGAATATTCTTGGGTTACTCTACTCAAAGCAAAGCATACCAGTGTTATAACAAGAGACTAAGAAAGATGATAGAAAGTACAAATGTGAAGGTTGATGAGGGAATAGAGAAACCCTCAAGGTTTTATGAATATGATGAAGATGATCAGAATGGTGTTCTCATTCAAGGAGTTCAATCCTCTTCTAAAAGTCAAATTCAAACTGATCTGGTAAATCAGGAAGAAGGGATAGGTCTGAATGAGCCTGATCAAGAAGCAAAAGTACAAGAAACTCCCGAAGTTCCAAGGTATGTAAGACAGAACCACTCTGAAGATCAGATCATAGGTGAAAAAAGCAAAGGTGTACAAACTAGAAGGAAAATTGCTCAAAATTCAGATGAATATTGTCTGATTTCAAAGACTGAACCTAAGACAATAAATGAAGCCTACAATGATGAAAACTGGACCAAAGCAATGGAGGAAGAGTTGATGCAAATTGAGAAAAATCACACTTGGGATCTTATTCCTAGACCTAGAAATAAGAATGTGATTAGCACCAAATGGGTCTTCCAGAACAAACTAAATGAAGTTGGTGAAGTTATCAGAAATAAAGCCAGATTGGTCTACAAGGGCTACTCTCAAATAGAAGGAATTGATTTTGAAGAAACTTTTGCCCCAGTGGAAAGAATTGAAGTAATCAAATTATTTCTTGCCTTTGCTGCCTTCAAGGATTTCAAGGTATATCAGATGGATGTCAAGTCTGCCTTTCTAAACGGTGACTTGGAAGAAGAAGTGTATATAGAGCAACCAAATGGATTTCAGTTGTCTGACCATGGTGATATGGTCTGCAAGTTGAAGAAGGCACTGTATGGATTAAAGCAATCCCTAAGAGCCTGGTATGAAAGATTGGACAAGCATCTTTTGAAGATTGGCTTCAACAAAGGTATTGCTGACAGTAACTTATATTTCAAAATTGATCATGAAAACATGTTGATTTTTGAAGTGTTTGTGGATGATATCATTTTTGGAGGAAGAGATAGTATGTGTAAAACTTTTGCAAATCAAATGAAAAGTGAGTTTGAGATGTCTATGCTTGGTGAAATGAATTTCTTCTTGGGTCTGCAAATTGCTCAAACAAAGAAAGGAATCTTCATTTCTCAGACCAAATATGTGAAAGAATTGTTGAAGAAATTTGGGATGGAAGATTCAAAGCCAATGAATACTCCCATGGCAATCGGATGTAAGTTGAGCAAAGATGATGACTCTCTTAAGGTAGACCAGATAAAGTACAGATCAATGATTGGAGGATTGTTGTATCTCACTCAAACTAGACCAGATATTATACAAACTGTTGCTCTTGTTGCTAGATTCCAAGTTGATCCTAGAGAGTCCCATGTCAAGGCAATCAAGAGGATTTTTAGATATCTAAAAGGGATGGTTGAGTATGGTTTGTGGTATCCTAGAGATCATGATTTCTCTCTTCATGCCTATACAGATGCAGATTGGGCAGGAGATATGGATGACCGAAAGAGTACCAGTGGTGGAGCATTCTTTTTGGGAAAGAGATTGGTTTCTTGGCTAAGCAAGAAATAAGAGGCAATATCCCTGTCTACAACTGAAGCAGAATACATAGCAGCAGCAGGTAGTTGCACTCAAGTTTTGTGGATGAAACAGATGCTAAGAGACATAAGAGTGGAATATGAGGAGCCTATCACAATCTTCTATGATAATTCAAGTGCAATAAGTATATCCAAGAATCTGATGTTGCATTCAAAGACTAAGCATATATCTATCAAGTTTCACTTTCTGAGAGAGCAAGTGAACAAGAATGAAGTCAGATTGGAGTTTGTGTCATCCAAGGATCAGATTGTAGATATCTTTACTAAACCTTTGCCTAAGGACTCTTTTGAGTATCTCAAGGAGAAGTTAGGGGTTATTGCCCCTCTGATGATGAACTAAGGTGCACTGATGTGCATCAGTTCAGTGGATATCATAGTCAATATCTTGTGATCCAGATTGATGGGAGCTGCTACTCAGGGGGAGTAGCAGGTATGATTCTGAAGTGATGGAATTGCAAGTATATGCCCTTTGCCATTGATGTCAAAGGGGGAGAGAAGACAAGTGAAAAACAAGTGGATGTTGATCAAAGGGGGAGCAGTAAAAGAAGATAAGACATGTGAATGGTTGTTGCTGATAGGGGGAGTTGTGACTGTAAGGAGAAGTTCTTGTCTTGATGGTTTTTCACATCATATGTTGCCTTCAATGACAAACGGGGAGATTGTTGCAAGTATGGGCCTAACTGGTGTTGTCATTGATGTCAACATACTCCTGTTGCATTAATGATCAGGATTGGATGAGCTGTGAGCTGAGGATATTGAGAAAATTAGTCTCAATCAGGAACAGTGAAGAACAGTGATGACTGTAAGGCAAACGTCCAAGATAGGTTGAGGATAAGAGGATGCAGACTAAAGGTTTTGTAGATATGTGTCTTAAGATAGTTCAGTAGAGATTTCAGAGGTCTGCATGAAGATATGAAGAAGTTATGGCAGTCCAAGTAAAACCTATTCTGGAAGGTGCTCAGTGGTGACAGATTGATACAAACAGGTCCGGTGAGATCCAGAAATACACTCACCTGCTCTGTGGATTTGAGGGAGTGTTAAGGAGGTCTCTATGGAGTGTTATCCAGATTGGTTCATGGTTTGAAGGTCTGGAGTCATGTATTCCTTTGTGACAATTATGACAGATTATGTTCTTAAGGTTCTAGATGAAGGAGAGAAGGATTTCGGGAAGCAAAAGAAGTGTAGATGTTCTTGGTGATTGAGGCAAGCTTGTGGAGATCTTTGTATCGTGTCCAGTTCATGTTGGTGGTCTGCATTGGAGTTAGAGGTCGCAATTGAAGAGTAACTTCTGTATGATGGTGTTCTTCTTGAGACAGGCCGACCAGATGAGTTATGCATCTATCAGATGATCTTATGAATGTTTTCCAACTTAGATGATCATTCCTAAGTTGATGCCTTGTATAAATAAGGGATTGCAAAGTCAGTTTGAATGGGTCTTGGTGTGGAGATGAGTATGTGGTAGCAAAGAGGAGAGCGAAAGGCAGAGCAAAAGTATTGAGCTTAATGGAACTGATTCAAGCATGGTGAAGATGTTATTCTCCAGTTCATGTATGTGATATCTATTTCTTTGTAGACAGTGTGTCTCTTGTAGGCAATGAGCCTCTTGTGAGCAGTGTCCTCAGGCAGTGAGCCCTAATTGGCATGTGCCATTTTGTTCTTTCTATTCTTCTAACAGAGAATACATTCTTGGGTTAATCACCCCGTGGTTTTTCCCTTAACCAGGTTTTCCACGTCAAAATCTTGGTGTCTTATGTGTTGATGAGTTTCTGCTTTTGATTTGAATGCATTATATTTCATGTTTAATATACTGCTAATCACTAAAAGGATTTAAGTGTGTAAATTGGAGAAAGTTTTACACAACTGATTCACCACCCACCTCTCAGTTGTGTGCCCTAAGTCTAACAATTGGTATCAAAGCTAAGTTCCTCTGAAAGGAGCTTAACCGCTTGAGGAGATCCAGGATGTCATCTTACAAGAAGGATAGTCCAAAGTTTGATGAAACCAACTTTGCTCTTTGGAAAGGTCACATGAAATGTCACTTGCAGTGTATGGGAATGGCGTACTGGTCCATGGTTACAAAAGCATATGCACCTCCACAGGGTGGTCCGACAACCCTAAATGAAATCATAGATGCTGAAAACAATCTGCAGACCAAAGAGGCTCTTCTGATTGCCTTATTTGACTCAAAGCTATCAAATGTTATTGACTTACTAACTACCTTTGAGATTTGGAATAAACTAAAACTTTTGCATGAAGGAGACCAGTATGTTAAATGTGCAAGGTTATAGAGTCTAAAAGGGAAATTTGAAAAACTGAAGATGAGAGATGATGAAAATATTACCACTTTTATGCCAAGAGTAAATGAGCTAGTTTGTGGAATTAGAAATGCTGGTGGAGTCTTGGATGAAAATGAGATTGTTGGTAAGATTCTCAGATCCCTTCCTGCTTCTTAGAAAATCAAGGCTACTGCCATTGAAGAAGTCAGAGCCCATACAACTGTCACAAGAGATCAATTGGCTGCATTTGAAATGACAGAGTTTGGAGATGACCCCCCCAAGATTGAATCTGCATTCAAAGCTAGTGCCTCTATTAAAGGTAAACAAAGGTTTGATCCAGGAGAAAATTCTTCAAGGAAATTTTCATGGTATGAAAAAGCAAGAAAAGATTTGGAAGAAGAAGAAGCAGAAACTTCTCAACTGGAAGCCCTTATTGCAAAGAGGCTACCAAGAGGATCTGGTAAGTATGAAGGAAAATTACCCTTTAAGTGTTTTAACTGCAATAAGATTGGTCATTTTGCCTCAAGGTGTCTAGAAAAAATTTCAAGGCAAAATCCTAACAAACCAAGATTCCAAAAGAACTGTTACTATGTACATGAAGATGATGATAATGAAGGAGTAACAGATGATGAATCAGAGGTAGGAAACAAATCTGGAAATGAATGGGTGTTCATTGCCATCAAGGAAGAAGATCCAATGTCCTCTGTATCTGTCAATATTAAGACTGTGGAAAGAGCTCTGGCTGCTCAAATTGAAGAAAAGGATGATTGGGTCATTGACAGTGGATGCTCTCACCATATGACAGGTGACAAAAATAAGTTTGTAGATCTGGAAAGGTATGAAGGAGGAGTGGTAAAGTTTGGTGACAATTCTACTGGTAGAATCAGAGGAAGAGGAACTATTTCTTTTGATCGAAGAAACAAAACTGGTAATGTACTGTATGTTGAAGGTTTGAAGCACAATCTTCTCAATGTTGGACAGTTGGTGGACAAAGGCTATGATCTCTGATTCAAGGATGGAAAATACAAAATCTTTGAAAGTTTTAGAACAGAGATTGCATCTGGTACTCAAACTAAAGGTAATATCTTCCACTTGGTTGGTACTGGTAAAAACTGCTTATTTGTTCAAATTGATCAGAGTTGGTTATGGCATAGAAGGATGTGTCATGTGAATTTTGATAATATCATCAAGATAAGCAATACTCAAGTTGTAAGAGATCTTCTAAAATTGGTGAAACCTCTACTAAACTATCTTAAGACACATATCTACAAACCCTTTAGTCTGCATCCTCTTATCCTCAACCTATCTTGGACGTTTGCCTTATAGTCATCACTGTTCTTCACTGTTCCTGATTGAGACTAATTTTCTCAATATCCCCAGCTCACAGCTCATCCAATCCTGATCATTAATGCAACAGGAGTATGTTGACATCAATGACAACACCGGTTAGGCCCATACTTGCAACAGAATATCCCTAGCTTGATCCTCATCAACACATCTTAGTAGGACACCATCAAAATTTTTCCAATACAGCTCTCCTTGAATAATGATGTATTTAATAGCCTGTAGCTTCAAGGTCCTCATCTGATTATCACTGAGGTGGGTAGGACAGTTTAAATTATGCAAATAATACACTAGTCTTTATACCACTCAGATCCTAACATATTTATAACTTCATTATGTACTGCATTCACTTGGCATGCCTCTAGATTCAACTGTGTCATCAATTTTGCCAAACCTTGTCCTCTTACCAATTTTGTGATCTGTATTTCAAAGTTGAACTCTTGCAATTTGTTTATCCATCTGCATCTTCTTCTAGTTACCTCCTGTTGAGTAAAAATATCTTTGATTGCTGCATGAGGCACATATGCAACTACATGAGAACCCACCAAATATGGCCTGAAGCTTTTGACTACTCTAACCAGTGCATATGATTGCTTCTCCATGATGTCATACTTTAATTCAGCAGCCTGCAATGACCTGCTAAAGAAGGCTATAGGTTGTTCAAAACCTTCTGCATTTTTCTGCAATAAGCATGCAGCAATAGTATGGAAAGAAGCAAATAAGAAAAGCTGAAATGGCTTAGAAAAATTAGGAGACTTTAGCACAGGAGCCATCTTTATAGCCTCTTTTATATTTTGAAATGATTTAGTCACTTCCTCTTCCCATTTGACAGTTGCACCTTTCTTCAACATTCTAGAGATATCTTTTGTGGTCTCTACAAAGTTAGGCACAAATCTCCTAACAAAATTAATTTGTCCAAAGAAGGACTGAACACCTTTCACTATTTTAGGGATCTGAATTCTATCAATTGCAGCCACCCTTTCAAGATCAATCCTGACTCCATCCTTGGAAATAATGTGTCCAAGCAATTTTCCTTCTACTACCCCAAAAGCACACTTCTTTGGGTTGAGTGAGATGTCATATTCTAATGCTTTAATAAAAATATGCTCCAGGTGCATGCAATGCTGCTCCTCCTTTTTTGAATAGGCTATCAAATCATCCTGATATATAGCCAAAATTGAATCAATTAATCCTGCAAAACCAACATCCATAGCCCTCTGAAATGTGGCCCCTATATTTGTTAGTCCAAATGGCATCCTCACATAAACATAGGTTCCCCATGGAGTGGTGAAAGCAGTCTTGAATTGTTCTGATTCCTTCACTTTCACCTGATTGTACCCTAAAAATCCATCCATCATGGATAAGAGTTCACAGCCAGTTACCTTCTGCAACATAACTTCCATGTTTGGCAATGGATAATTGTCCTTCAAAGAGGACACATTTAGATTTCTAAAGTCAACACAAAGTCTAATGTCACCATTTTTCTTTCTAACTGGGACAAGGTTAGATACCCAAGTTGAGTGTCTGATAGGCATAATTATTCCAGCCTCCCTAAGCTTCATAAGCTCTTCTTGCATTTTTGGAGCTAGAGTTGGATCGATAGGTCTTTGTTTTTGTCTAAATGGTTTGGCTCCAAGCTTCAAAGGGATTTCATGGTAAAATAAATTCTCTCTATAGGCTTTCAAGTCCTCATATGACCAAGTAAAGACATGCTTATATTTTCTCAGTAATGCAAGCAGCATAGTTCTAATATGTGGTTTGAGCCGTTTGCCAATATATACTCTTTTGGGAGCATGAGATGTTCCCAAGTTTATCTCCTCCAGGTCATCCTTGTTTGTGGGAGATGTCTTTATAACAAATTGGTCCCTATTGTCAAAAGCTCTCTCTAGAGTGACCGGCCCTCTAGGGATTTTATTTGTCTTGAGTTGAATTATCTCTTTCCCCAAAAGAGTTTCTTTCCCATCTACAACCTCCACAAAGTTCTGAAAATCCATTTCCTGGTTCTCATACTTATCAATACAATGTAGAAATCTCAGTAAATCCTTATCATCATCAAACACCTGCCAGCTGCATATGTTATCTGGTGCTACAGGTCTAAGTTTGACCTCAACATTTGTAACATCTGATAGAGTAACATCATCTAGCCTTATAGCTACATTAGCTAAAAAATTTGCCCTGACATTCTTTGATCTCTCTATCCAATTTATTGAAAAAGCATCAAACAATTCAATTGTATCCCAAACAGCATGCTTATATTGCTTTAACCTTTTATTTTTTGTTGCATACTTATCTCTAATTTGGGAAACAATTAACTCTGAATCCCCAAATACTTTGAGCATCTTGATTCCATGCTTCAAAGCTACATTTAATCCTAATAATAGAGCCTCATACTCTGCAATATTATTTGTACAGGCAAACTTCAGCAAGAATGAAAATTTTAGAAGCTTACCAGATGGAGATAGAAATACAATTCCAGCACCAGAACCTTCCTTTGAACAAGCTCCATCAAAGTACATGGTCCAAAGACCCTGTTGGTCAGGCTCTTGAATGCACACATCTCTCCCTTTACTTTCTTTATCATCTAAGACAACCCTAAAATTTTCACAGTCAGTGTCCACAAAACATATATGCTCCTCTGACTCTTGGTCCTCAACTGTTTCTGATGATCTTTCTTCTCTAATCAATTTGACATCCCTGCCATTCATAGGGATCATAGCATATGACAGATCTAATTGCATACTCCCACCAATCAATGCTGCCCACCTTCTTGACAACAACATGCCATATTGTGGCTTGATATCAACAACTGTTATATTCATTTTGTAGGTCCTTTCTGGATATGATGCCAATCTAAAATCAACATCTTTCATGATTCCAATGATAGGTACTTCCCTAGCATCCATGACATAGCATTTCCCACATGCTTTGTCTATTTTTAATCCAGCTTGCTGCATGATAGCCAAGGGCATGATATCTGTTGATGCTCTTGAGTCAAGCATACAATTCTTAATCACTTTTCCATTTATGACAAGGGAGACATAAAATGGTTCAACCTGTGAAGGATATTTTGTCATGGTCACCCCCAGATATACTTCAGGAATATCATCTTCATCAATGCATAGGGCTTGTTTCTTACCTTGAGTCTCAACACTCTAATTAGCTTGATAGGGTACCCCTGAAATCAAGGATAATGTTTTATTTATGAACTCTTCAACTTTCATCAGCTCCATCAGTGGGACGGAAACTTTTATCTGAGACAAGACCTGAGTTATGTCAAATGGAGCATAATTTTGTATAATAGTTGTAGCTTGTTCCACAGTTTTATTTTTATCTTGAGAAGATTGAGCTTTAACTTTCATGGCTCCTTGACTGTCATGCTTGATCTAAATTTTTTTGTTTTGATCCTCAGCCCGGGGAATTTTATTTTCTGGTCCTTGAGGATCACAACCTGTTCTTTGCTTAAAATTTTGCTTATTACTGCTCCATTGTTTCTTTTGTGGTTCAATCCCTTTATGACTATGCACAAGTTGGTTTACAAAAGTATTCTCTGGTTGGTGTGAGTTACTTACCTAGGCTTTGCCTCTGAGATTGTAATTGCTTTTGACTTGAGCCACTGCGGCAGCTGTGAGGGCTCTAATTTCTTCATCAGATGGCCTCCTCAAGTTGTTCAAAAAATTGTGTGAATCCTAAGCATAAGCGTAGTTGTCTTCATCGTCTTCATCATAGGGAAACTGCTGGCAAACCCAAACCTCATTATACATGCTTGCATCAACATCATGAGAAGGATACCCCCTATTTGTAGATAGCATATTGACATTGTCGTCCTCCATGCAATGTAGCTTATTGCATTCATCACAAGCAACAGCATTATCATATAAAGACTGAGCAATCATACATTGTGACTGTGAGTGAGGCATTTGGCATATTATACACCATGGTGTGTTATCAACCATATTAACAGTTTTCTTCAAAGGGTCAGGTGTTTCCTTTGCATTCTAAGCTCTTTGATTTGGATTTCCATTTGGGAGAATGGGTTTACCATTATGCCAATTGGAATGATATGGCATATCATGTAATGATGGTCTTCTTTCTTGCCTTTGGTAAACCTGTCTGTCAGGACCTATTCCCTTTTCATTTTTAGCCATTCTATAGCTTAGGTCCTTGACAATAGTTGTCAATTTATCTAATTTATCCTTAGAAGTAGATGCACTGCCTTGAACACTTTGGGATTTAGTGTTTGGATTTTGCAGAATTTTTACATCATCTCTTCTGTTTGTCTTACCAGATGCTTTCTATTATTTTCAATATTTGTTTCTATTTTGAAGGCATCTCTGAGACTGTGAGGAACCTTATCTCTCAATCCATATGCTGTTTTGGCATCAAAAGCATTTATGTACAACACTATGCACATAGGTTCATTAGGCCTCAGGTGATGTGGCAATTTGTTCAACACCTTCATGAATCTAGCATTGAAATCAACCACCTGTTCATTTGATCCTTTGGTGATTCCAGTGAATTCATTAATGAAGAAACTAGGATCAGTTTTGTCACCATACTGTTCTTTGAATATTCTCCTGAAGTCATCCCATGATGAAATGCTTCTGTCAGGCAGACCCTTGTACCATTCCCTGGCTTCATCAACTAAAGATTGCATAAATAATTTCATGAAAACATCTTCATGCTCAACCTCAAAGTTGTCCATGATATTCTGAAAAGCTTTTAAGTGGTCTTCTCCTGACACAGTATTATTTCCTAAAAATTTAGGCACTTGCGGCCTCACATGTTTGTCAGTAGGATTTGGATAACCAGAAATGCCATCAAAAACTAACTGCATGAATCTATCTAGCTGCATAGGCTATCTACCAAATTGATTAGCATTGGAATTTCTGTTTGCATTCTGATTTCGTACATTATTTAATGGTATTCTAGCATTATTTGTGTTCTATCTCTGATCATCATGCTGATCCTGGACTTCATTTCTGTGCTGATTTCTCATCACATTTGCATTTTCAAGGGTGGGAACTGAATCATTCTGAGCAGTTCTCAGAGCTTGCACTTTCTGTCTCATGTCATCTCTAATCTTCATAGCTAATAAATATTCTAATTCTGCTCTTAGGCTTTTAATTTCTTCAGCTAGTTATTCCTCTTTGGGCATAGAAGAGGATGGTCCCATTCCATTCTGATCATCATTATCCTCATCCCTTGGAGATTCAACCACTTTAAATCTATCACTGGGATCCAAGAAAGGACGTTCCTGGAACACTTCTGACCTTATTCTCAGAGTGCCACCCTACTGTTTTATATACATTTTGGATTTCAGCCTCAGTGTTTGAAAAATAAGGTATTGTCCTCTCTAAAGATCCTGGATTGTCCTGAATATGATCATTACTTCTGGGGCTAGGAGAACCATCGTGACTAGCTCGAACATTCCCTTTTTTCCTATACATCATTTTTATGGGTAACTCTTCAAACAAAGTATTATACTGGGATCTTCTCCCTTGCATACAAAATTTTTTCTTTACCAGTTGGGAGATTGGTTCGGAGTCGCCACCTATAACTAGGAATTATTTTCTTTTAAAATTAGGGTTTTTTCACTTCAATTCCCCAGGGGAGTCGCCATTTTTTGTTGGTTAATTTCCCAGACTGGATGCTTATTCCCAGTTATCCCTACAAGGTAGCCATCATTGGTCAATAAGATTCCTAGGCCAGGGGCCAACAGTATAGGAGATAGACTTTATAAATATCTCCTCTTCTTCTTTAGGCTTTGTAGAACCAAGGGGGGATTCCCTACTCAACATCTATGAAATGCATTTATGTATTAACTAGGATGTTGACACAAAGCAGATAAATCCTCTCTTATGCAGACCAAAATTGTGAGATAAGTGCAAAGGGGCTAGCTTTGGGCCTATATTCAGTTGTAGACAGAGGATTTCGGTCCTAAAACTACTTCTAATATCCTAAAGGTTAGTAAATGAAGTTTGAGTTTGTTTTGTATTTGGATGCAAAACTAGGACTTTGGTTGTAACCTTAATACAAGACTGGATCGGTGCCTATCTCAGGGCTCGGAGTCAATAGACATACACATGTGAATGTACACATAAACATAGACCAAAGACTAGATATCAAGGGGATTTTTAGTATCTGCCTGATAGATACTTCCCAAAATTTAGGTGCTTAATCATTCATACTTAATGGTATCCCTACTGTAGCACATTTTCTCAATGATTAACCTGAAACATTTAATTTGTTCCTTGAACAAAAGTAAGAGATTAAACATTCAATATAAAAGAATTATATTCTTAAAACTTAACAACCCTTAGCTATCTTGATTCAAAAGAAAATATGCCCACAGCTTGGAGACAAATGATAAAACACATGCACAGAGCATTTCTCATATAAAACAACATGAAACCAATGAATTCATACATGAAACATACAACATGAGACTCATAAACTCACAAGACAGCCAAGACAGAGCCACCAATGAAGTAGTACCTTATTATAGCACCAAAATATTGTCCAGCTTTCAACCCCTACAATGGGTAACACAGTTTGGCTTTTTTACCAAGACTGTGTACCCGGCAAAATTTAATAACAAGGCAAATCAAAAAATCCACCAAATTCAATGCATAGGGAATGGCGCTCAGAAATATTCAATGCTGCTGAGAGACAAAGAGGAATGAGCAGGTGGAATCGGGATCCGTACTGCCGTTCAAGGACATTCATCTTCAATCGGGTTGTTGACCCATCCATCACTGACCCATACCACTGCAATTCTACCATTAATGCTTCAGCTACCCACAGCCTCTCTGAAATGCAGCAACGACGTACCTCTAAAAATTTCCTACTCAAAAATGGCCGCACACGCTCAGGAAAATCCTTCGCTGTAGGTTCAAAACTCGATCGTTGATCAAAAACCCATCACCGAAATCAATGGTCCCAAAACATGCATGAAGAGCTACTAGCCAATGATATCATGCCACGTAGGCACCTTGACCCTCTATCGCTGACCCTTTCTCCTTTTATTTCACCTTTATTGCTCTTGTATATGCAAACCCAAATGCATATACAACATACAAGGCGGACGTCAAATGTTATAGAACAAACTGGAATTCAGTTCGGGTCTGGCTTGTATCTCCATCCTGCATCCATCGCTTTGTATATTACACACATACAAGCACAAAACATAAACAAGGTGGACTCCAAATTATATATATCCATCGGATTTGAAAAACCTTCAAGTCCGGGCCTTGTATCCTCATGAATTTGCATATCGGCATATATACAAGTGCAATGCACAAGCCACAGACGCCACACTGCCTTTAGAACAAAATAAAAATGACTTGAGGTCCACCCTGCATCTTTGGAATGCACTCCCATTGTATATGCGAATGTATATTTTGTTTGTATGCTGAATATACAAACACAAACATACAAGCAGGGAATCAATTCAGAATATTCCCCATACATTCTTCCCTTGTATAGTTATCATGTACAAACTTGTTTGTATATCCGCTGCACTGTTCACTTTGCATGTCGCAGGTCTTTGTATATTTTCAATGTACATTCCTTTTGTATGCCGAATATACAAACAGGAATCTTCTCCAGAATATTCCTACAATGTATCTTTTCCTTTGTATGTTTCACTTGCATATTCTACATACAAGCTCGATATACAAGCAGGGCCAATATACAAATGGCGAATATTCCCAGAATCTTATAGAAGATTCTCCCAATGTATATGCAACCCGATATACATCTAGAATGCATATAACTCAAATTTTTCATCATTTCTGGAAGCCGATTGAGATTTCACAAGCTTGTCAACAGATTTGATCACTTGCATACACAGAAGCTTGGCACTTTTCTCATGTGCGATGGGAAAAGACAATAAAACATTGCACTGGGCTGGTCAAACCATGAACATTAAAATACAAGGATGAAATCTAATAACCAGGAACCCTCCACAGAAAACCAGCATCAGAATAAGCAGAACGGTGCGAGACTCCAAGGCTCAGAAATTTTAGGGTTTGAATGAGAAAAACTTCAAATGTTCAAGCCTAAAACCCTAAACATAAATGAATACTAACAGAAAGATCTGGAAGAGGATGAATTAGAAGTTGAACAACTTGAAGCTCTCATTGCAAAAAGAATGCTAAGAGGATCCAGTAATTATGAAGGAAAATTACCTTTTAAATGCTTTGCATGTAATATGATTTGTCATTTTGCCTCAAGATGTCTGGAAAGGTTTTCAAGGCCAAACCCTAATAGATCAAGGTTTCAGAAAAAGTGTTACTATGTTCAAGAAGATGATGATGATGGAGTAACAGATGATCAATCTGAGATACGAAATAAATCTGGAAACGACTGGGTGTTTATTGCCATCAAGGAAGAAGATCCAATACCTATTGAATCTATCAATCATAAGATGATAAAAAGTGCTCTGGCTACTCAGGTTGAAGAAAAGGATGAATGGGTTATTGACAGTGGTTACTCTCACCATATGACTGGTGACAAGAGCAAGTTCTTAAGCTTGGAAATATATAAAGGTGGAGTTGTAAAGTTTTGAGATAATTCTGCTGGCAGAATTAGAGGTAGAGGAACCATTTCCTTTGATGGAAAGAACAAAACCAGTGATGTTCTATATGTTGAAGGTCTGAAGCATAATCTTCTCAGTGTTGGACAGTTGGTGGACAAAGGCTATGATCTCTGATCAATTCCAAATTGAAAAATGCAAGATCTTTGAAAGCTCTAGAACTGAGATTGCATCTAGTACATAGACAAAAGGTAACATCTTCCACTTGGTTGGTACTAGCACAAGTTGTTTATTTGTTCAAATTGATCAAAGTTTTTTGTGGCATAGGAGAATGTGTCATATAAATTTTGATAATATCATCAAGATAAGCAACTCTCAGGCTGTAAGAGATCTTCCAAGACTGGTGAAACCTACTAATAGTTTGTGCAAAGAATGTCAGTTGGGTAAGAAGAATAAAGTCACATTCAAAAGTAAGGAACAATCTTCAACTGGATTGTTACACTTAGTACACACTGATCTCTATGGTCCAGCAAGAATAAGGAGTCTGTAAGAAGATAGGTATTTCATGTTGTTGATTGATGACCACTCCTGGATGATGTGGGTAACTTTCTTGAAAGAGAAATCTGAAGCACTTGAGAAATTTAAAATATTCAAGGTTATGGTAGAAAATGAAACTGGAATAAACATAAAATGCCTCAGGTCTGATAGAGGTGGAGAATTCACATCCAGTGAGTTCATATCATTCTGTGAGGAACATGGGATAAAGAGATAGTTATCAGCTCCAAGGACTCCACAACAGAATGGAGTAGTGGAAAGAAAGAACCGGACCATCCGGGAAGCATATAGAACCATGATGATGGAAGCAAATGTCCCTCAAATCTACTAGAGAGAAGCTGTAAGCATTGCTGTCTATACTCTTAATCAAGTACAAATCAGAGGTAATACTAGTAAGACTCCTTATGAACTTTGGTTTGGTATCACTTCTACTGTGAAATATCTCAGAGTCTTTAGTAGTAAATGCTATATCAAAGGAGATGAAGACCTTGGCAAGTTTGATGCTAGAAGTGATGAAGGAATATTCTTGGGATATTCTACTCAAAGCAAAGCATACTGGTGTTATAAAAAGAGATTGAGAAAGAATGTAGAAAGTGCAAATGTGAAGGTTGATGAAGGTATGGAAAATCCCTCAAGATGTTATGAGTATGAAGCAGATGATCAGAATGATGTCTCAGATCAAGGAGAACAAGTCTCAAATCTAGTTCAGATTCAGACTGATCCAGAGAATCCTGAAATACAAGAAGAAGAGACAAGTTTGCATGAACCTGTTCAAGATTTAGAAGTGCAAGAGCTTCCCAAAACTCCCAGGTATGTAAAAATAAATCATTCTGAAGACCAGATCATAGGAGATAAAAGAAAAGGTGTTCAAACAAGAAGAAAAATTGCTCAAGTTTCAGTGAAGTATTGTCTGATTTCAAATATTGAACCAAAAATAGTAAGTGAAGCATGCAATGATGAAAGTTGGGTTAATGCAATGAAGGAGGAATTGATGCAGATTGAAAAGAATCACACTTGGGATCTTGTTTCCAGACCTAAGGACAAAAATGTGATTGGGACTAAATGGGTCTTCCGGAATAAACTGAATGAAGATGGTGAAGTAATAAGAAACAAAGCTAGATTGGTCTGTAAAGGTTATTCTCAAGTAGGAGTTGACTTTGAAGAAACTTTTGCTCTAGTGGCAAGAATTGAAGCAGTCAGATTATTTCTTGCTTTTGCTACCTTCAGAGATTTCAAGGTGTATCAGATGGATGTCAAGTCTTCCTTCCTAAATAGTGATTTGGAAGAAGAGGTATACATTGAGAAACCGGATGGATTTCAATTGTCTGATCATAGAGATATGGTCTAGAAATTGAAAAAGGCATTGTATGGACTCAAGCAAGCCCCAAGAGTCTAGTATGAAAGATTGGACAAACATCTTTTGAAGATTGGCTTCGACAAAGGTACTGCTGACAGTAATCTGTACTTCAAGATTGATCATGAAAATATCTTGATTGTTGAAGTATTTGTTGATGATATCATTTTTGGAGGAAAATATAGTATGTGCAAGACCTTTGCAAATCAAATGAAAAATGAATTTGAGATGTCTATGTTTGGGGAAATGAATTTCTTCCTGGGTCTACAAATCACTCAAACAAAGAAAGGAATCTTCATATCTTAGACCAAATATGTGAAAGAATTATTGAAGAAATTTGGGATGGAAGACTCAAAGCCAATGAATACTCTCATGGCAACTGGATGTAAGCTAAGTAAAGATGATGAATCTCCTAAGATTGATCAGAAAAAGTATAGGTCAATGATTGGAGGACTGCTCTACCTCACTCAAACTAGACCTGATATTATGAATGATGTTGGTCTTGATGCCAGATTCCAAGCTGATCCTAGAGAGTCTCATGTCATGGAAATCAAGAGAATTCTCAGATATCTGAAGGGAATAGTTGAGTATGGATTATGGTATCCTAAGGATCATGATTTCTCTCTTCATGCTTATACTGATGCTGATAGGGCAGGTGATGTAGATGACCGGAAGAGTATCAGTGGTGGTGCATTCTTTTTGGGTAAAAGATTGGTTGCTTGGCTTAGCAAGAAACAAGAGGCAATATCTCTGTCCACTACAGAAGCAGAATATATTGCAGCAGCAGGCAGTTGCACTCAAGTATTATGGATGAAGCAAATGCTAAGAGACAATAGAGTAGAGTATGAAGAACCTATCACAATCTTCTGTGATAATTCAAGTGCAATAAACATATCAAAAAATCATGTGTTGCATTCAAAGACAAAACATATATCCATCAAGTTTCACTTTTTTAGAGAACAAGTGAACAAGAATGAAGTCAGACTGGAGTTTGTGCCCTCAAAGGATCAAATTGCAGACATTTTTCCTAAACCTCTACCTAAGGACTCTTTTGAGTATCTCAGGGAGAAGTTAGGGGTTACTACCCCTCTGGTTCTGAATTAAGATGCACTGATGTGTATTAGTTCGGTGGATCCCATAGTCATATCTTGTGATCCAGATTGGTGTTAGGTAGCTGTTACTCAGGGGGAGTAGTCAACATGATTCTGAAGTATGAGAAGTAATTACAAGTATGTGCCCTTTGCCATTGATGTCAAAGGGGGAGAGAAGACATGTGAAAAAAAAAAGTAGTTGTTAATCAAAGGGGGAGCAACCAAGGAAAAAAAATATATGAATGATTGCTGTTGATAGGGGGAGCTATGTCAGTCAGTGAGGAGAAGTTCTTGTCTTGATGGTTAAAATAGTTTTTCACATCATATGTTGCCATCAATGACAAAGGGGGAGATTGTTGCAAGTATGGGCCTAACTGGTGTTGTCATTGATGTCAACATACTCTTGTTGCATTGATGTCAAGGATTGGATGAGCTGTGTGCTGAGGATATTGAGAAAATTAGCCCTATCAGACATAGAGAAGGATAGTGAAGACAGTGAAGTTATATGAAGCAAAAATCCCAGTCAGTTGAAGATCAGAGTATGCACATCAAAGGGTTTACAGATATGTGTCTGAAGGTGCTCCAGCCAAGATTTCAGAGATCCGCTTGAAGATTTGGTGAAGTTATGGCCATATGAATAAAATTGGTTCTAGTAGCTATTCAGAAGTGATAGAGTGGCACAATAGGTCTGGTGAGATCCGTAAATGCAATATCTTGTTCTGTGCATCTGGTGGCATGTTTGGGAAGATAATGTGAATTGACAATGCATGGTTTGGAGGTCCACAAGCAATCCTTCTAATGTGACAGTGATGACCGACTATGTTCTTGAGGTTCCAGATGAAGATGCGAATGATTATAGTAAGCAAAAGTGGTGTAGATGTTCTTGGCAGTTCAAGCAAGCTTGTGGGGGCCTCTAGATTGTGTCCAATTTGTGTTGGTGGTCCGCATTGAAGATTGAGCTCGTAATTGAAGATTTACCTTTGGGTAATGGTGTTCTTCCTAATCTTGGCCAACTGCATAATTTGTGCATGTTGTGGATGATATTGAAGATGTTTTGGGAAGCATGGCATGTCCCTCGAAGGAGATTGAAGTCCCAGATATGTGTGGCCGACTATGTAGTGATGCGCATGAAGTTTTTGTAACAAGTCAAGTTGTATTTTTGTAATTGCTCTGTAATAAAATAAAATGTGTTGTGCCAAATTTGATGATCATTCCAAAGTCAATGTCATGTATAAATAAGATTTTTGAAGTCATTTAAAAGTATCTTGGTTGTGATGAGAAAGTGGTAGAGAAGAAGAGCGAAAAGCATAGCAGAGGTGTTGAGCTTAAATGGAACTGTCTCAAGCATAGTGAAGATGCTAATCTCTAGTTCAAGTATGTAATATTTATATTCTTTCGTAGACAATGAGTCTCTTGTAGGCAGTGAGCCTCTTGTGAGCAGTGTGCTCGGGCAGTAAGCCCTAATTGACAAGTGCCATTTTATTCTTCTTATTCTTTTAACAGAGAATACAATCTTGGGTTAGTCACCCCGTGGTTTTTCCTTTAACCAGGTTTTCCACATTAAAAAATCTTGGTGTTATATGTGTTAAATGTGTTTCTGCTCTTGAGTTATTGCATTATGCTTCATGATTGAATCTTTGTTATGTTGTTGAATTATAAGAAGGCTTTAAGTGGTTACAGAGCTTAAGTTTGGTGACAACTGATTCACCCCCCCTCTCAGTTGTCTGTCCTAAAACCAACAAAACCACGGGGTGACTACCCCAAGATTGTATTCTCTATTAAAAGAATAAGAAGAATAAAATGGCACTTGCCAATTAGGGCTCACTGCCTGAGCACACTTCTCACAAGAATCCAACTGCCTATAGGAGACACACTGTCTATAGAATAATATAAATATTACATACTTGAACTGGAGATTAGCATCTTTACTATGCTTGAGTCAATTCCATTTAAGCTCAACACCTCTGCTCTGCTTTTCCTTCTTCCTTACCACCTTCTCATCACTACAAGGATACTTTTGAATGACTTCGCAATTCTTATTTATACAAGACATCGACTTTGGAATGATCATCAAAGTTGACACAACATACACTTATTTTATTACAGAGCAAATACAAAAATACAACTTGAGTTATTACAAAAGCTTCATGCGCACTACTACATTGTTGGCTACCCATAGCTAGTACTTCAATCTTCTTTGGGGAACACACTAGGCTTTGCAAAACATCTTCAAGATCATCTGCAACATGCACAAATCATCCGGTCGGCCAAGATTAGGAAGAACACCATCACCTGAAGATAAATCTTTAGTTACGAGCTCAATCTTCAATGTGGACCGCCAACACGAATTGGACAAAATCTAGAGAGCCACATAAGATTGCTTGAATCACCAAGAACATCCGCACCACTTCTGCTTACTGTAATCATTCACATCTTCATCTGGAACCTCAAGAACATAGTCAGTCATCATTGTCATATTAGAAGGATTGCTTGTGGACCTCCAAACCATGAACCAATTGAGTTGTCAATTCACATTAGCTTCCCAAACATGCCACCAGATCTGCAGAACAAGATATTGCATTTCCCGATCTCACAGGACCTATTTGTGCCACTCCATCACCTCTGAACAGCTTCCCAAACTAGTTTTATTCATATGGCTGTAACTTCTCCAAATCTTCATGTGGATCTCTGAAATCTTGGCTGGAGCACCTTCAGACACATATCTGCAAACCCTTTGATGCACATACTCTGATCTTCAACTGACTTGGATCTTTGCTTCATAGAGCTTCACTGTCTTCACTGTTCTTCTCTGTTTCTGATAGGACTAATTTTCTCAATATCCTCAGCACACAGCTCATCCAATCCTTGACATCAATGCAATAGGAGTATGTTGACATCAATGACAACACTGGTTAGGCCCATACTTGCAACACATATGTGCTATCTTGCTCTTTCCTTATCTGTTGAAGCTCATTAACCAATTCTTTTCTCTTATTGTGCACTTGAGTATAGGACTGTACCGATCTGCTAAGGAAAAATATGACTTCACAAGATAACTTCTCAATCCATTTAGTCATAGCTTTAGCAAAGTTTAATTTCTTCTTAATTTGTTGCATTGTACTAGCATCATACCTGTAATGTTTGAGCTGGAAGCATCATGAGATGTAGCAACCACAATCGACTAAATGAAATTACTCAAAGAGAGGACCTGAGACTGCAATTTTACATTTTCTTCTCTCTTATTTTGCTCTTTTGATCAAAGCAATTATAGAAAAGTTGGCATGATAAGCTTCTCCCTCAAGGGTAGAAGGACCCAAGTCTATGTGACTTATCTTGTAATCTGCTTCGGTTATCTCATCCTCATTTAGGTCTTTCACCAGGTCAGCAATCTCTAACATTTAATGGCCAGAGGCAGTGTCATTCACCATTCTAGACATTCTTTTGGCCTTTTTGGGCTTCGAGGAAGTTTGCAGCAACTTAGCGACTGTATCCACCTCAATTGCTATTGTAGGCACAACCTTTCTTTCTTATCCACGGCTTTCTTTAACCATCCTGGTGATGATGACACCATACCAGTACCTACATTGCTCAAAATAGTTTTAACCTAATTACCAACAGAAACATAAATAGAAACCTCCTCATGAGTTGGAGAAGAAGGCACTTCCATGAATGGAGGAAAAGAACCATCATCAACAATTTGTTGGAAAATAGAATCAGAAACCTCAGGCACAGGCTTCGCTTGGGCATTCTTCTTTTTCAAAGTAGGCAAGGGAAAACCATACAGCTCATAGACCGATTTCAACTTCAAAATTTCTTTTGATCTTTCTCCATCACCTCCAGATTGTGAATTAGAATTGGATTACAATGTCTCGTCTCCTAGAAGAAATACATACACTAGAACTTTGCATGGACCTTTGCTCATTGGTCTTGGAATTTTTTTGCTCGTGAGGAGAGCCAGCATGTCCACATCACTTCCCAACTAACCAATCTTCAGTTATTTTTAATACCACAATGGAATGAACCATCAAATCCACCACCTCGTTCTCTGATGAATTGATATGGGGAAGGGGTTTGGAAACTAGGGTTTGATATTCATTATCAATTACCTTAGAATTTTCCTCAATTCCATCTAGAATGTGCAGAGGGAGACCAAATGCTTGAATTTGACTTAGGGTGAGCCTCATACAATTTCTCTTTTGAACTTCCCAGTCATCCACACAGTCTTCCCAGAAATCCTCTAAACTTGGATGATGCTCATAAGAACTAGAGCCATGGATGTTTTGTTTCACATAGTCTTTCCTATCAAAGTTAGACCTCATCGACAAAGAATGAAAATTAAATTCACCCAAGATATGCTCCACCCCTCTAGCAATATCGTTAGTTTTGTAGGAGTAGGAAGATAGCTTTAGTAGGAAAGCATATCCTTTTTTCTCGTGTTTCAGTATTTAACATTTACAATAGACATTTGTTTATAGATTTCTAGAAAAACAACAAAATCGCTAGGGTACCTGGGCAGTTTGGTTGGGGCATTTTCATAACCCCCCACTCTCAAGTAGGTGAACCTTTCAAATTGAATGTAGAAACTCCCAAACTCCATGATCAAGGAAGTGGCCTCGCGAGAAATCCTCAACTCAGGGTTACCATCCAACTTTCTCACTACAAACATCAAAAAGGCATCATTTATACGGTGGTAATCCTTCATTCCAACATCCTTTTTGAGCTAGGGAAAATAAGTGTACACAGGTGTGTTCAGATTTAAAGACCCATGTGCTCTCAACCTGGCCCAAACAACCTCTTGGCTAGCTAAAATGTATATTAAATATGAACACATATGAAAAGTAGTAATCTCTTGAAACCTAACCAGTTGCTTGTTTAAATGATAGCTAATAATTTCAGCCCAATTTATCAACTTATCTTCACTGCATATTAACAAAATAAAATGACACATCCAATCTTCAAAAGAATCTGTGTTTTCACTTCCAACCACACGATGCAGCAAAGTAATGATATCTGAAATTTCGTCCTTAAAATGGGGCTCTTTTTAGCTTCAGGGGCAATTGAGACTTACCTCTTTTTTTAGACTTTAACTAGTTCCATGCAATGGAATTTTTGTACCAGCCTTCATTTGTTCGAAAGAACTCCATTCCAATGGCAACAAACATGTCTTCAAATTCTAGCCTCTCTGGAATCCTTAATGCACGAGAAATAGATCTAGGGTCAATCTTTGCTACCACCGACCCATCTTTCACTCTAATCTCCAGGGCCTCAGGAAGGTATCTCCTTTTACAAGCCGCAATCAAGTCCATGCTCTATATAGAGATGGGAAAACCCTCGGCATGTGTTAAACCACTCTGCAGGATTTTTTTTGCAAAAGGTGATTTGTCCTCCTACATGCAAACGAGACCAAAATTCTTCTAAATTGATATGGCCAAGTTTAGTATCATTCACACCATACCAGCTGCTTTCAATACCAAAGTTATGAGGGGCTCATTGATATTTGAATTTCATCACTACTACCAAGTGCGCAGAGAAAAATGGCTAAGTACTGAAGAAGCAATAGCATAGAATGGGAGTAATGGCAACTGCATAACTTAGAGAAAATTCTACCATCGAGAACAAATATGTACATCGGGGTTATGCCACGATGTGTTTTAAATGCTAAGTTGATGTGGCATTAAATTCATGCCTTGAGAAAATAACTTCAAGATATGCTCGTCCTCTAAAAATCCTGAAAAGACATTCGCTGCATGTGTCATATACATCACTAAGTGATCATTATTTCACCTTGAAACTCGGTCCATAGCTTCGTTGTCATAGAGTCGCTAGATTTTAGAACATTAGAACCACAAGTCCGAGGTTTCAAAGTTTTGAAAACCTGCAACTCACCAACTACAAAGACTAACAAATGGAGGTTGAAAGACTTAACAAAGTAGCCACATAGTCAGGAGGTCAGCGAGTTCGATAACTTCAGAACCACGTGACAAGGTTAAAAAATTTAGAGAACCAATGACTAGGTTAGGAAAACTTAAGTACACGCGACTTTAAAGGATTTTCAGAGGCACAAAGGGGAAAACAAAACCCCTAGGACATAGACAAATAATTGATAGACCATGAGAAAGAACAACAACATATGCAAGACCCAGAAAAAAAATGAGGGGGTAACATATAGCAAGTATTGAAATTTAGGCAATTCTTGGCAAGTGTGAATCCATTGGAAGAAATTAACTTTGAGGTAAGGTAACTTCTCAAAGCATAGTCTTTAAAAGATGTTTGAAAGTATAATTTAAGTGGTCCTTCTATGTGGTTATTTAAATCAATGGGAAAGATTGGTAAAAGAGCAAAGAAAGAAATTACAAATTTAATATGTGAAAAGGATATATTGAAAGATGAACTAAAGAAAGTTAAAAAGAAAGATGAAGAATTGGAAGAAATTTTGAAGAGGTTAGAAAAGGAAAATTGTTCTCAAAAGCATGAGTTATCAAAATTGAAGGAACAAAATAATCAGCTAGATCAATTACTTGCAGCATACCAGAAAGAAAATGAGATTCTAAGGTCTAAGCTTTCACTATGTAATGCCTCATGTGGTACAAATGATTTGTGTTCTTCATTTGATGGATCGTTTGATACATGTGATATAGCTAAATCTTCTTCAAACAGAGAGTGTAAGGTTAAAGATGTGTTTGAATCTACAAACCTTGTTTATGGTTATGATGATAATAACAAAGGATGTTTTGTGAAGAATGTTGGTTTTAAGATTATGAAAACAATGGGTTATGAAGGAAAAGGTTTGAGAAAGCATGGGCAAGGAATTAGAGAGCCCATTGAACCAAGTGTGAGGCCAAAGCATGAAGGTCTTGGATATGTTAGAGGTAAAGAAAAAGCAAATGATGTTACAGATAGAGGAGCAAACAAAATAGTTCAAGAAAAGCAGAATTTGCAGTGTTCTCATTGTAAGAGGCAAGGACATAAGAAGGAAGCTTACTAGGATCTTCATCCTTGTAGTATTTGTGGATTGAGGAATCATTCTGAAAAGATGTGTTGGAATAAAGAGTGGAAGAAAGAATCTATGATAGATTGTATGCCAATGAATTATGGATGGATAGATGGATCAAATTGGAAAAAGGTCACGAGTATGTTTAAGAAGTTGTACCAGCATAAGTATTCACATGTTAAATAGAAAAAGAATCATGCAAAGATTGAATGTTCAAGTTGGGTGACTGATGATTGTTTGTTATGACTCAAAGGAAGTCATTATCTTTTGAAGATGCATGTTTTGATAGCATTTGGTTGCAAGCAATAAAAGAAGAAATGGATTCCATTGATAGGAATGATATTTGAGAGTTTACAAAGCTTCCATGTGAAAAGAAATGAATGAGTACTAAGTGGGTTTACAATACTAAACAGTGAAGCTCCATGATCAGCTAGTTGGCTTCACATCAAGGGGGAGTATGTTGGTAAGTGATGCTTGCATGCACATGCATGTAGGAGTGCAAGAGTTTTTTTGAAGACTTATTTAAGAAGATTTTTGTCTTTTTAGGAATGCATGTTCAATGCATGATAAGCTATATTTTTAGCACAACTGTTTTTAGAGTTGAAAGTGATCTTGTATGATCAACTTATTTTTAGTCTAGTAGTTTATTTTATTGCTGGTCTATTTTTGGGGGCTGCAAAGTCTTTAAAAAGGACTGCCCTGTGCTTTTGTACCAAGCCAGAAAAATTGAGAGAAAAGCGTGTTGGTTGCTCAATTTGAGTAGAGATGTAAGGTGGAGATTAATATACAAAGTTTTTTTTGTATTTATGCTGTTGTGTATGGAGTTTTGTTTTTTCCTTCATGGTTGTAAGTTGTAATTTATCCATGAGTATTCATTGTAACTATTGTTTCCGTTGTTATGATTTTTTGGTTTAAAGAACAAAGTTGGACTTCAAAATCTTCATTGTCTCCTCTCCTAGTTTCTAAACAAGTTCTTCAAGTGGCTTGCCTGCAACCTAATTCCTTTCTGAGGGAGACGATGTGAAGGAAGTATCAAGTGTATTCATCAAAATTGAAGTGACTTCTTTAAATCTTTTGGGAGTGTACAGGCTCATTCTTATCGTCTCTCTTCACAGACTCAATTTAATTTTGAGACATTTGCCAAACAATCCACATGCCAGGATTATCTGTAGATCCAATGCCATTTGCTCAATCTCTTGTATAACGTCTGTATACAATGTAGGAATTTTTGGGTTATGAGATGATAAAATGTGATGTCTAGGTCTACTAAATCTTCTTCTTTTCCAAGGTAAGCACTTGAAGCCTTCACATAACAAACTAAGATACCATCGCAGAGCTCAATCCCGCACAGGCTTTTAGGATCCACATCTCTAATTTTTTGACGTCAAAAAGAATATCTCTGACCTTAGACACACTTATAGAAACTCCAATTTGGTGAATGAATTGGCCTTTTACTCGAAGATCTCATGGGCAAGCTACTAATAGCTCGTCCCCAGGACCTAAGGCATGATCCAGAAGATTGCATTTTGTTTTGGAAGCTTATTACTGGATATCCTACAAAACGCTCGCCATCGTTCTTGAGTCTTCTTCCTAGGTGAAGGGTTATAGAGTCCTGTAGATTTGAGGAGATACACAAGCAGTCTGTAGGCACAACTGGTTTCTTCTTCTGTTCTTCTATTCCATGGATCGTCCATAGAAGTGAAGTGAAGAACCGTTAGAATCCAATGAAGTTTTTTATTCCGTCTCGTGGTACATGCATAGGAACTTTGTCATCCACTCTAAACACTGCCTTACCCTGTTAAGGATGCCATGATATATCTCTAAAATCATGCAGCAAGCTGAACGTGAGTACCATATTTTTTAAGTCTAGATCATCTTTCTCAAGATTTAAAATGGACCTCTTGAACAATGGCTGTAGTTGAAGAGTGGTCTGTAGGTTGAAATTTCAGCAAGGCATTTTGTCGAACAGATGACCTGCATTGTCTGTGCATCCACATTTTGCATATATGTCTGTTGTGACAGCTTCAAGAGCAACATCTGACAAATATCCCCTTGAAACTATGCTACCCTCTACTAAAGTTCCCACGTAATCTGGTTTTACTGCAGCCAACGGCATTTGTTCAAAGGTTTCTAAAGCCTTTTCAACATATCCATTTCGTGCATATCCCTGCATTTATTGCAGACCGCAAGAACGTGCTTCTTTGATGTATTAAACGATCTACATGCCTGGTCTGGACTTTGTTAAGCTTTGATGAATGGTCGTACTTTGTTCTAGAGTTTGCAGCTAGGTGCGAAGTCTTCATAGCAGTCTTTTTGTTCACACTAAAAACATTTTGCATTCATACAATTTCTGTGACTATTCACAGTTTTTGTCTATGCTTGCACGTTATGCGCATATACTCGCCTAGGCGTTTGCAACTACATCATCTAGCAAACGTCTTTTATCATTATTATCTTTAAAATTATGCTTTGGTGTATGTCCATACCCTGCGCTAAAGCTTCCAGCTTGGCGCAGGCAAGGAAGATGCTCGTAAAAGCTGTGGATTTTGGCTTTACGCCTGTAAATCACATTTGCTTTATAGTTTCTAAAGATTTTTCAAAAGGGAAAATTAAATTGTGTGTGTATCCTCCAATCATGGCGTTCCCTTGGACCATATTTCTTTGAGACATTCTATCAAACAGCTCGCTGCCTTGTCTTATACTTGCACATTTTGTATACTTTCTACCGCATCATTTCCAATCTTATCATATCTGATATAAAATCCCCCTTCCATTATGCTTTGACAGAGATCCATACCTTGTTCCAAGGTGCCCATTCTGGCGTAGGCAGAGGAGGATGGTGGTAAAGGCGTGGAAGCTGGCTTTACAACCACTCGCATTTGCTTGGAAGTTATTAAAGCCTTTTCTGCAAATCCCTTTTGTGCATATCCTACAATTATTACAGCGTGCGACACCACAATTCTTCAATCATTCGTGCACCTCATCTACGCTTCTATATTCTGCATATATGATGAATGGCTCACATGGCGGTCAATGGCTCACGTTTGTAAGTGGTAAAGTTTTGAACTCAATTTGTAGCATGGGCGGGGTTTCGGGCCGGAGATGTAGCTTTGTATGTAATGCAGTTACATGACTACCCATAAAATTTGACTTTTATATTAAAATTGGGCTACATGGGATTTCGGATCGGCTGGGCTTAAACAGCACACACTAAGCTTTGACTTGCTTAGGTGGCCCCTTCTCTTATTGACAGATTAACAAAACAGAGTAAGAGAAAGGGCCCACCAGCCACCTAAGCAAGTCAAAGCTTAGTGTGTTGTTTAGGTCCAGCATTTCGACCCTGTGTAATTTTGTAGTAGCTACAAGCCGGCTTATATTTGACAGTTGTATAGCTGTATTTAAAGATTTTAATTGTAAAATACCGTTAAAATAAATATTTGACTCTAATTTATTTTAGAAATTGTAGGGAAAAAAAAATTCCTTTTATTTTTAAATTCTTTAATAGAATTTTTCTCTATTTTTTAATAAAAACTTCTATTATTTTTTTAAAAAAAATCTCAATACTATTTGAGTTTTTTATTAGAATATTTTATATTCATTTCAAGTTTTTCCAGCACATCAAACAATTAAATTTTGCATTGGAGGATAAAGGCCTAGCAGTGATAAAAAAAAATAGAAAGAACTAGAATGCTTTGGTTTTGCATTGAAAGAGAATTGCGAAGAATGTATTTTCGTATTGCATGTTAGTGATTGAAAAGAAAATAAAGAAGTGACTAAAACCACAGGCCCAAGGGTGTGACTAGAGGTAAGACTACGCCATGCATGTTTTCTTCTTTCTTTTATTCTTGCATTCCTTGAGAAGACATCTCTTGTAAGAGTTTGTTTAGCATGATCTTTAAATATATTTTAAAACCCTATATAAGCTACCCATGTTTGCAACTGGTAAATTATTGGAAATGTTTGCATAAGTATCTGGCATGCTTGTAATTTCTTTATATTTCTTATATAAAAATGACTTGCATTAAAAAATAATAACTGTTATGTGAAAGGCAATAATGAAGACTAAACTGTAGGAAAAACATTTCTTGACAGGCAAAGTGGACTGTCAAATTTAAGCCCTGCTACAAGCCTACAAAGCTACATATAAAGTCCAATTCCTCGAAAATAGTATTTTTCAGTTTTCACTCATGATTGTAAAAAGTACAAAACTACATTGGTCACTACTTCTCTACCTAAATACATGTATATGTGAGGCTTTTGCATTATAATTTAAATGAGAGCTCGAGTGGACTTTTAATATTGTAGGCTATTGGGATTTTGAAGCACTTTTGTAGTAATTACAAATTACAAATAGAATACGTATTTCCACTTTTATATGTTCTTTTTTGGACATTTATCTTGTAATTCTAATTCGGAACCCTATTGTTTAAACCTTTTTGGACTCTAAAATATGATCATAACAACACATTTCACCCATACTTGGATTTGTAACAACAATATATAAAACTCCACAACATTTATGTTTGTAATAATTTGATAAACTCTGTATTCCTAGTATAAGGTTTTTTTATTTGTCGGATCTTCAAACATTTTTGCAACTTACATGGATAAATTCTAGCTCTGCCTCTCTATGTGGATACATTATCAAACCTTTTGATTGCGGATGTAAGTTGCAACTCCAGACTCTGAACCTTGTGTTTGTATTGTTGAACTTCTTGATTGTGAGAGCAAATCAAAATATAAATGCATGGCCCACAAAAGCATTTCATTTAGTGTATCATTAGAGTCTACAAATCTTCAAGTGTAACTTCACCAAATTGTTAATGTTGATAAATATTAATAGACTATAATGCCCCAAACTTTCTCTCAAGACATTAACAGACAAAATTTGACCAAACAAACTTTTTGCAATACAAAAGTGGTAATATGCAAATGCACAACAATTGAACATGCTAAAGGTGTCATAATAATCTATGATGACACACTTGGCATGCACATCAATGCATAATGCAAAGTCACACAAGTGGAAGACTTAATAGTACCATGGAACACCATATTGTTGTTATATGGAGCCTAATCAAACTCAGAGGTTAAATTTTCCCCACTTTTATCGGCGCGGTTTCCCCCCAAAATATTTAACGGGGGTTTGGGAGAAACACCCCAAAGACGGGGTCAAGGGGCAGTGCCCCCGAAGCCTCAAACGATTTTTATTATTTTATATAGGCATCGAGAGTTTTTTTAATTGGCTGACATAAAAAAAACCCTATTTTGTAACTGACATAAGTCTTGATAAAAATGACTAAGGGTTAGGGTTTCTGTTGATATTGTATTGTAGCATTTGTAGCAGTATTGAGTTGCAAGGATTGTTGGTTGTAATTAGTTTGATTTGCTGGATAATAATATTGGACTCTCTATTGGTGGATGTAGCTCGAGTTTGGGTGAACCATGTTAAAATTATCTCTTGCTATTATTATTTCTGTGTATTTTTCATTCCTCTATTTAATCTTTATTTGCATTTAACAGATATCTTTTGCATGCAATTCCTAACACCATGGAACACCATGGTTGCACAAAAAACGAGGCATGGGGAGAGTCAGGGTTCCCAAGGTCGTGGAAAAACCACCACAATATATCTATTAAACTACTTCTTTAATATTTCAATGTTACAATAAGCAAAGATGCCAAAACTATCAAAGTTTAGGTTTTAAGGAGAACTTGCACTAGGTCAGGGTTTAGAACTGGGTTACAACTTGCAACCTGCACACTAGCTCAAGATCGAGTTTTGAGTCACAATTGCATACTGCACCCTCTGAGCTTTGAGAATCATATTCAATTTGCATACTACAAATTGTGAATGAACTTCAGTTCCTAGGCTCAGAGAAGACTCGGACTTCAAAAACCATTTATAGTTTACACATCTACAAAGTGCAAATGAGCTCCAAACTCTGGATCAGCCTCACTTCAGTTTTGGAATTCATTTATAATTTGCACATCTACAAGGTGCAAATGAACTTCAAACTTCAGACTACCTATGACCTCAAACTTCAAAAACTAACTATAACATGTACTATGCAAAGTGCACCAGAATTCCAAACTTTGGACCTCCTGCCTTTCAGGTTTTAGGAACCGACTATAACAAACATTTCAGACTAGTAAACATGTTCTACATGCAATTTGGACTATTTCTTTGAATTGTAAAACATAGAGTCTAGAAAACTACTAAGGCAAGGGAAATAACAAGGTTATTTTTTACACTACGAGTCATAACTCCATCGATTTGACAGTTGTTTAGAAATGATTTTAGGGTAATGTTCAAGGGATCATGTGCTTTGAATTGGCCACATGAGAGCCTCTTGAAGTGCATGGTTCCCAAGAAGTGATCTCGAAGGTGAATTCCACTTTAAAATCCTTAATAAATTTATACATAACTAAAATGGAATACTAGAAATACATTTATTCTAAAGAATCACCATGCCATCAAGAAGGGAAAGCTCTCAACACACACTCCAAGTAGCTCAAAGATCCAAGTGGTCCCCAATGGTGGTACAATGCCACAACCATGTGGTACCCTCGAGTTCACCCCACTAAACTGAGAGATGATCACATGGGTACAAAACACACACATAATACAAGGGAGTATGGCATCACACACACCAATCAACATGCATATAAGTATTACATCCAAAAGAATACACTAAAGTGCAATGATCACAAGCACTAAAATACAAGGTCACAATTCGTGTTGGATGAACAATCTAACTAAATATAAGGACGAGAATCCTCGATATAGGACAAGAAGTTCCATCACAATAGCATGATGGCTACAGATATGACATTCACCAAATCCTAAAGTTGTGATAATACCCTTCACAACTAAGGCTAAATCTTTGCAAGCATTTGAATCATAAAAAAAAATATTTGTTTAATTATTTTTATTACCCCATTGTATATTAAAATTATCACTTGTTAAAACTCTCCACAAGTTTGTTTCATCAATTCCTTTGAATTGTAGCAAACAATGAGAGCCACTCCTATCTAATCCTATACCTCAAACCTGAAAGGCCATCACTTCATATTCACAATTTGTTTGTGGCATTGAAATCAATGCATAATTTCATAACATACTATTAAAAGATCCAATATGCCAATTAATGATGGAGATAATTCATTTCATTAAGTAAATCACTCATTTAGGCCTTAAAATATAATTTTACACTTTTCTTCGAAGACTTGCAAAACCATAAAACTATCCCTATCTCCATTAATGGAGCTACATGCAAACTTCAATTTTCCTACATTTTGATTTTGAAGGAAATAGAAAAAACTAAAACTACCCTCTTATGCACAATTCACCCAACACCAATAAATTTGGGGAGAAGGATTCTAAGAAAATTTGGCCATAGTAATGGCTCTAGTTTAGACTTTTCAAATTTTGAGACATGAAATGCAAACATGAAGAATTCAACATACAATTTCAAATTAAATAACCTCCTACATTGTGGAATCCATATGCAACCACATATTGTTATAGTTGTTTATTTTTGAAAAATTAAATGATTGTTGATTTGAAGTTTAATTTCTATCTGGATGGTTTCTATAACACATTACATTGCCACAACCTAATCTTCATACTAAGACAAACGAGGAGATAGATTATATGGTAGCGGTACTTGTGATTATTTTGTTAAATGTTTCATTTTTTATAATGTAATTACTATATATTAATGTCTATACTTTTTATTGTAAAAACTACAGATCCATGAACAAATAAATAGGAGCAGCAGCTCTCGGGTTCGTAGTAGACCATCCTCATACACATCTCCATCCACTTGAAGATCAAAGGCTACCTGCGATCTATTCTCTTCACCGGACAGAGGTGAATGACTTTTTATTGTATTCCTTTGTTGTATGCCTGTATGGCATTTGTGGACATATATTTTGTATTGCATATAGTTGACATTGAATGCCTATATGGCATTCTTGTAAGCCTATATGGCTATTTTGTATATTTGTTATACTTATATCGATAGATATTGATGTATGCCTATATGGATATTTGGTTAATACAAATCTTTTTTGTTGATGGCGTCCATATTTGCATTATAAATCCACGTTTCAATGGATATTTGTAGATGGTTTACTTCAAATATTTAAAGTCCAATTGTATTACATAGGATTTTCAAAGGGCTTGAATAACCATTTGTAATATGTTTACTAGAATTTGGAGCCACATCATCCTCATTAGACTAGCTAGATTGAATGGTGAAATAATTACATGCGTGTGAGGCCTCTTCGAGAGTTAATGATGATGATTTTATGCCTATCTCAAATAAAATGTACGCAAATCAAACACTCACACAAGTGTAATCTGATCACCTCGGTAATACTTGAAATTCTTTAGAGAATTTTGTGCAGGATTTTTTTACCCTGGTTTGGGCTGAAACTCTATGCCATCAAATCAACTTTGCATAAACAACTAAATTGAAATAAAGATAAAAAGGAAACCTAAAAATAAATGTATTAGAGCAATAAAGGAAGGAAAAATAAAAAACATAGAAACATAAATAACAAGAAACGCAAAAGTCACAGAGATGAGAAATAAAACCAATGACAAAAATAGAAGGTCGGATGTAACATAAGCAGAGTAAAAATATATAAAAGGGGCAAAAAATAAAAAGAAATGAAAAGATTAAAAGGTAGACTAAAAAAGAGAAAAATAAAAAGAAAAATAATATATATATATATATATATATATATATATATATATATATATATATATATGCATACATATAAATAGAGATATACATATACATGTATATGTATATAGATATGAGGCCTTTTCGAGAGTTAATGATGATGATTTTATGCCTATCTCAAATAAAATGTACGCAAATCAAACTCTCACACAGGTGTAATTTGATTGCCTCAGTAATACTTGAGATTTTTCAGAGAATATTGTGCAAGATTTTTTTACCATGGTTTGGGCTGAAACTCTATGCCATCAAAGAAGACAAAGCATTATTGAAGTCTCTTGAAGATTGTGGTGGGGCATGTATGCCACAATCATGCAAAACATTGTTAGTATGAAAATCTAAACATATAGACTGATAAACATCAAAATGGTTACAAAATTTAATATGTAATCTACAACAAGTAGTGCATGTGTGATTTATCTTGACATAGAAATGTTTCAGCATTTCAAAATATCATTGACAAATTTTAATTTCAGGATACAACTCTAGAAATTTACCAAAAAATTGTGTTTGAGTCATATCCAAAAAATACTTTGGATGTGGCTCACGGTTCCGACTACCGATTCCACTTCTTACCACATCCCTTTGATTCAGAGATACCCTTGTGTAATTCTTCCAAAAGTCTTCAATTAGTGATCTCAATGCTTCAACAATTGGTTTATCTTTTTGTGGTAGTCCCCCCGAGAACGCCCATTATTCATTGGCATTGGTGTCCTCAATTCTTTGGCGCCTTCCAATGGTTCTTGATAAAGTTTTCCTATTAATTCTCAATGCTTGAGTTGTCTTTCTAATGAGATGATATTTCCTCATTTGACTACTTACTATAGTCGATGTAATGACACGCCATATTGCATTACTATCTTTTATGCATGAGGTGTTACCCACACTATCATATGCACTCATTAGATTCTTGACAATAGATTTTTCACTTGAAGCCTCTGATGTTCTCAACCCAAGAATCTTCATGATGGACCTATACTTTACTTCACATCATTTCAACGAATAGTTGACATCTTGTGGTCTCATTTAACTTTTCAAAGAACAATCTCCAAATCTTATGAGCATATCTTCTACAAGTGCATTTTGGAATCTTACCTTCCATTGGCTACAAAATATTCTCATCAATATCAATCAAATACTTTGGCTTTCTATGCAAAATTCTAGGTGTGTTAAGATACGTAAATTCATCTCAACATTAGGAATTCCATCAATATTTAAATGAGATGGGCTAAATGGCATACCTTCGATCTAAGATGTAATAGATGACATACCTTGAGGTTCAAGTGGGAATGATGGTGTACCTCCTTCCTCACATGTGAGTGATGATGTACTCTCAACTTGAGATGCGTAAATGGTGTCCCTCCATCTTGACTTGCAATAGAGGACGTGTCTCCATTTGCGGTATTCAAATCTCTCGTAGCACCAAGATTTTGCATCCATTCCCTTTGTGCCGCCAATACCATATCTCTTGTTGATGGTTGAGGTTCCTCTTCAATTGGCATGTCTTCGACAATCATGTCCAATTTTCTCTTCTCATGAAGTTCCCTCATAATCACTACTTTCTTTGCATTCTTAGCTTCTTTCTCTTCCTGTGTTGGTTTAATTCTTTATTGTTTCCTAGGCATGATGGAGAATTTATCTATAGCATGATAAAGCGACAAATATTAGTTCCTAAGAAATGAATCCATAAAAATAACTGAAATATATGCCATTCAACCCTTCATACAAAATGTACATACAATCATCATGTAGAAGAGTAGATGTCACTCAACCAAAATAGGTACAAAGCATACAAAGCATTATGGTACAAAGTTTACTTTAGTCCTATGAGGATAAGGACAAAGGAGAGTCACCTATTGAGGCTACAAGTGAAGAGTACATGGGACTTCATGTTGACTACAAGGTTGAAGACATGGGGGAGGCCTTGCTGCTAGTGGCATCAAACTACCTACACTTACTTGTGGATAGAGATCATCTCCTCACACATGAAGATTTAGCTTGCAGCCATGGGATAGAATTTAGGACACACGATACACTTTATTTTCACTTGGAGATGTCTCGTGGACTAGTACTTGTTGATAACCATCTAGTCATGAAAGGAGAGATGATTGAGATCATGGGATACATCACACTAGGGCATGAGGTAAGGACTGATTTTTTGATGTATGACATCAATCCCTTATCTTCGCATTATCATGTTATGATGACCAAGAGGATCAGCCTTAAGGCTTATGATTTTCATGTAGACACTCATGTTGAACTTTGCACTTTGTTGTGACTAAACAATCTTGAGACCCTATATCAATTCCATGGCAATGTGACTGATTTGTAGTATTTAACTTGGTACATTGTCATAGATATGGGAATGGAAACATTTGGTATACAAGGTTTGTATGAACTATCAACATGAAGAATAATGTAGCATAGCATGGATCATGATTGGATTAAGCCTATTGGGATTTACTTGTATGATCTTGGCACCTATTCATTTGTACTTTAACTTGTTATGACAAGATAATAGTATTTCATTATGCTTAAGGGATTGTATATTTATATGTTGTAAGGATTTATTCTTGTATAATTTGACATCACGGTATGTTAAGGTCTGTTTAATTCATTATTGCACATACTTATTAAAGAGCTCAAATGTAGAAAATATACATGGCACCATGTGAGATTGTAGGCTGACCTTATGGATTGAGTAATAAAATCTAGAGATTTAACTTAAGGCTATCTATGTAGGTTTAAAGAAAACACACATGATAGAATTTTGCATGAGGTCCTTTAGGTTGAATCTCATTAGATAGACATTAATGAGTTTTTATTATAAGGTTCATTATGCAAAGGGACTTAACAATGATATCGTGATTGTGTCTATTTTAATTAATGTTGACCTTTGAGATATCTTTTATTATGCATACCATGAACTAATTTAAAACATAGTTTATTATAAGGACATTTGGGCATGATGACTAAGCTCTTTGGGTAGTAAGAACTGTGATGAACTATAAATGCAAAATGTAAGACATGTATGCAAAGTGTGGAAGCATAGACAAGGCAGATGAACTATAAAACCAAAAAAGTGAGACTGATATAAACACAAAATATGTAAACCATACAAGTGATATAAACATGTATGATAAAGCATGATAAAGTAATTCAAATAGAATTAAGGAAAATGTAAAGAACATGCATGTAAAGACTTGGCATACCTAAAAAATGGAGATTCTAATGGAGAGTGTAGACATCAAAAAATAGACATGACCTCCCTTACCATGAAATTTAATTAATTTAAATTAATTAATTAAATTTCCCTTAATCCCTAATCCACCCTTAATTCTAAGGTTTAATTAATTTTAATTAATTAAGTCTTTTCCCTCCCGTAAATAATAAATTAAAATTATTAAATTAAATTTATTATTTAAATTACCCTTAATCCTAAGGTTTAATTCATTTTAATTAATTAAATCTTCTCACTTTCTACCATATCCCATAAATAATAAATTAAAATTCATTTATTATTTATAATCTTACTTTCTACCATATCCCATAAATAATAAATTAAAATTAATTTATTATTTATAATCTCACTTTTACCACATCCCATAAATAATAAATTAAAATTAATTTATTATTTATAATCTTTCACTTTTACCATATCCCATAAATAATAAATTAAAATTAATTTATTATTTACTTATAAACCCCAAAACCTCCCATAAATAATAAATTAAGATTAATAAACTTAATTTATTATTTAACCTAAACCTAAAAACTATTCGTAACAATCCAAAACTCATGAATAAAAATCTATTCCATTTTCATTTATCCCCTTGGCAAATTTTACATGGGAGTTATGCTAAAATCTATATTTAGTTGTAAACATTGGTGAACCTAAAAAATCTATATTTCGTTGTAAACATTGGTGAACCTGGCGTGAAAATTATTTCACAAGGTAAAAGATATTCACCTTTTTTATGTGAGTATTATAGTGCTGGAAAATTGTCACACTATAAAAACCATTCATCTTGCTTTTTTTTTTATGAACATCGTAATGCTTGGAAAAATTATCTCATGCCGTAAAATATAAATAATATTCATTTTATTTCTTAAAAAATTCACGGCTGAAAATTCTATAAACTCATTGTTTTCTCCTATCCATGTAATCTTTAGATATCATGTGAATGCAATAAAAGTCACGCTTTTTATCATTCACATTTGATATTAATGTTAATCTTTTATTGTTGGAGGGTAAATAACACTTATTTTTAATGTTAATGTTTACTCTCATAGAAAACCTTGTGACATGTGAAATTTTACCATATTTACCCTTATTTTTAATGTTAATGTTTACTCTTAGAGAAAACCTTTGGATTTGGAATTAAAATAAAACCCCATGCAAGTGTGAGGCAAAGGCATTGTGTATGCTCTTTCCTTGCGCTTCGTACGATCTGGGAGATAAAAAACAACGTACTTCCTTGCTTTTGTAAACCTTTAGAGGACCTTCCACCATGCTTCGAAAGGTGGGAATGACCCAAGTAGTAACAAGTTAAAGCCAAGCTCATTCAAACCGCTATATTAAAAATGTGTTTGTGACGGAAGTCATAAGCAACAAGTGTAGATGTCATACTGATGAATTTCTCCCTTAGTACCCTTGTGGTGTGTGAAAACCTGTAGAGCGTAACCTCTGTAGTCTGGAAGGCCTCCTAATCAGAGTGAATCACTGCACATATGGCCACTTGAATGAATGCCCTTACTAAGAACCTTTGTGTTAGTGGCCAAAATCCCTCTATTTGCTGGCGCAGAGGTCAAAATATAAACCTCTAAAGCCGTCCCACATTCTCATAGTTTAAAGTAGAGATAACAAATTTCTAGAGATCTTTAGGTCTTTAGGAATTCGCATCTTGGTGTGCCCGAGAAGTGAGTTCTGTGTAAGGGGGAGCTAGTGCCACCAAGCTTCTAAATTATCCACTTTAAATAACTGTGGCTGGAGTAATCGAAGTGGGAATCTAGCAAATATTGTCTTAGCTAGCCTAGGATTTGTACTTGAATGTTTTTTATTGCAAAAGTCAAGCAACATTCACAATTAAAAAAAAACTCAAGACATTGTGTTTTATGTGTGTATTCGAAACAAACCTCAATCAAACATCACATCTAGAATCCACAACATTTCAACCCTACAAACTTCCTTAAGGGTTAAAACAACACAAACATCTACATTTTGAACAAAAACTTGATCAAAAAACTGCAAAACTATCACTTTTCCCCTGTCCTACACTTTTTGGTCTTGTTCCTAAACAGAGAAGTGAAAACATTTGGGCTATCATATTTTAGAATTGAGAACCTGTCATCCTTTCATGTCATCTCAAGTGGAACCTTGTCACTTTGAATCCTAATAATCTCTTTCAATTGATCATTCTTCCAAATCCATTTCCACTAGTGAACTCCCATTATCCTATCAATCATATATCAACATCAAAATCTTCTAGAGACTAAGACCTTTTTCTAATCAATCCCATAGATCCATTTACTTAAGAGGCCTTGACCATTCTTAAGTTAGTGTATCCTTGTCATCTTATCTTCTCTACTCAATAAGGCCTGACTTCCCTTGAGTAGAGGTGACATCTTAATCTCCTTTCTTGCTTAGGCATATCGTAACCCTGAGTGTTTTAAAGGAGCCCTTTTATTTGTATCCAACCCTAAGGTCCATCTGGTATCTTTGAGTCATCATTTTGACTCTAGTTTATCCTAAATCAAACAATCCATATCCATATCTCAATCTAATCCATATCATTTACCCCATCTTTTGGAGTCCTTCATATCATCCAAAACTATCCATCCTCAACCAATTGATCAATCTTTTGAGATCTTTTTACCATTCCAAATTGTCATCTACTTTCATGGTTACTACCCGTGCCCAAGCCAAGAAAAACAATATGGAGTTCACTCCTCAAAAATGGCAACCTCAATCCTTAGGATTTCTTGAAGAAGATCCCATTCATGATCAAACCAATCCCTCTCAACAAAATCCTAGTTCATCATCATATTTTCATAATGATCCACTTGGAGACCTTTCAACTTACGTAGACGCCTGAGATGATGTATCAAACCAACCAGATTCCCCCAAAACTCCTAGATCTACACATGACTATACTGAAACAAATCCAGTTGCACTTCAGCTCCAACAAGATCCTAAAACCTTACAACTTGTTCATCTCTCCATGGATCATGATCCTAATTTTTATATGCAATATCTTAATGATTGTGGGACAGAGTCCCTGATGATATATATGAGAAAGAAAAAGCATGAAGGAAAGAAAAAAAAGATAAGGCCAAAATTCAAACTAATCCTTCTCTCCATCATCCACCTTCACAATCTACGTCAAACATTTCCCATTCTATCTCATCATCACATACTTTCACCTTAGGGATGCCTCAGGATACCTCTCTTCCTACAATCCAACCTCCCTCTCTCCATCAACCACCTTTAACATCTACGTCAAACATTTCCCTATCTATCCCATCATTACACACTTTAACCTTAGGAGTGCCTCAAGATACTTCTACCTCCATAATCCAACCCATCCAATCACCATTACTTACACCTTCATCAATTTCTTCATTCGAGGTATCTCAATCTACTCCTTCATTACACACATCTACGTTGGGGATGTCTCAGACTACTTCTATGCCCATACTGCAATCCATCCAACCATTACTTACACCTTCATCACTTCCTTCATTAGGGTCATCACTTACACCCCCATCAATTCCTCCATTAGGGATATCACAATCTGTTCCTGTATCTTCCATATCAAAATTCTCCAAAAAATCCCTCATCATGATCAATCCCCAATACAACTCGTATTTCTATACCTCAAACTTCCTCCATTCATATTCGTAACATCAACACTCAACCAACCCTAATATCTTCTTCCATACCATCAACCTCACAAAATTATAACCCTACCAATGTCTCATCCTCAACATCTGTTGATTCCCAAGTTCTTCGACTACAACAACAACTTATCCAATCGTTACAACAAAATGCAAATCTGAGACTCCAATTGGCCCAAAAATCCCAAATGTATTCACAACATCAAAATCAACCACTATCAGCACCTCAACCATAGTTACAAACTCAATCAATCAACACACTACCCAGACAAGATGAAATCGAACAGATAATAGATAATCGAATTGGTGTTCGATACAAGAAGTACTCATTTGAAGATCTATACCCTAATTCATTCGATAAATCTTTAATCATGGTACCTTTTCCTGAACATTTTGAAATCCTAAAATTTGACAAATACAAAGGAAAAGGTGACCCTAGAGATCATATTTGAGAATTTTGCATTGCATGCATGGAATTCCGACACAAACCCACATACCCAACGAAACTTTTTCATAAAAGTTTGGTTGGGTCAGCTCTTGAATGGTTCTCACGTCTTCCAGGAAACATCAAATCATTTGAATAGCTAGCAGAGGAATTTGTCAAGAATTTTATCTACAATATAGAACAAGACACCTCTATGCAAGACCTTTATATCGGTAGAACCTTGGTGGACTATGAACTGAATTATTCACCCATTGAAAAGGCATGTCTCGTAGTCATCTTTGCATCACAAAATCTTAGGCATTACATGTTGAGTCATCAAACTAAGCTTATATCAAAGATCAACCCTCTTAAATATCTACTATCTAGAGCAGTTTTAACTAGTTGTATGACAAAATGGGTAATGATGCTTAGTGAATTTGACATTGAGTACATTGATAGAAAAGCTATAAAAGGGAAAATAATAGCAAATCAACTAGCAGAAGCACCTATAGAATCAGATCATCCAATAATAACAAAATTTCCTGATGAATCAATTCTTGACATAGCAACTCTTCCATCTTGGCAATTCTATTTCGATGGTTCTCATACTTAGGAGCTAGAATACTCTTTGTTACCCCTCAAGGTGATTATATACCAAAATATTTTCACATTCAGTTTCCATGTATAAACAACATCACCGAATATGAAGCACTAATCAAAGGATTGAAATTGGCTATAACCTAGAATATCAAAGAATTGCAAGTTCATGGAGACTCTCAACTAGTGATGAAACAAGTAAATAACGAATATCAGACAAAAGGTGAAAAGTTAATGCCATACAAGAAACTAGTTGGTACATTTAAAGCATATTTCAACAAGATCACATTTGAATAGATCTCAAGGCTTCACAATAAAGTTGTTGATTCTATGGCCACAATTGGTTCAATGATAGAGATGCTTGTAAATGATCCCAAAATCAAATTCCTAATAGAGTAGTTGTTTTTACTAGCTTTCGATATCCCAGAATCAAAATTAGTATGTGATATTGTTGGTCCTAACTCCACTTGGTTCAATGAGATCTACCATTACCTTCATAGCTAAACCATTCCACCAAATCTTTCAAAATCCCAACATCACTCCTT